>CM045732.1:68038495-68068495 GCA_024760905.1 Plotosus lineatus
ACAGGATTTTCATATACAGTGAGGGAACCATATCCATAATTTTAAACCCTGTGTGTGTGTGTGTGTGTGTGTGTGTGTGTGTGTGTGGGTGTGTGTTCAGGTCCATTGTTGGTCGTCGTTTCTTCTTTATCGTTGGAACACTGTACCTGTACCGATGTGTGACAATGTATGTCACCACCTTACCTGTACCAGGCATGCACTTTAAATGTGCTCCAAAGGTAGGACACACACCATACACAGTCTATAAACACCCATCACATATACACACCCGCCACACACACATACACAAACCCTACATACACACACACACACACACACACACACACACATATATATATATATATATATATATATATATATATATACTCACTCACTCATTTGCAGAACCAAATAAATCTGCTATTAGAGTTGTGAGACGGCTGAGCCTATGTCACCCTGAACAATATTCCAGACCATCGCAGGATGGAACACACACAAAATCATCTACGGGTCATTTGAGTTGGCTTGCATGTGTTTGGACTGTGAGAAGAAACCCATGCAAGCACAGGGAGAACATAAAAGCTCAACAGCAGGCCAACCACTCAGAGACCAAGTAGCACGTTTTTTTTTTTTTAAACTGTGTTACTGCAAAGAGCCGCATCATATAAATGGACATCCCTGTCTCTCTCTCTCTCTCTCTCTCTCTCTCTCTCTCTCTCTCTCTCTCTCTCGCTCTCTCACACACACACACACCTCTGCACAGGCAGAGTTATTGTAAATTCACACACCAACATGATAAAACGCACATCTTTGAAGGTCAGTGTGCAACTAGGATTCAATGGCTGTGCTAATGTCCAATATTCTGAGCTCAACAGTGTGTCAGGACAGTTGGATCTCTGATACCACATGCTTTAGTTTATCATAGACATTTTTTAATCAACTCTCCTTCATCATATGGCTTTTTGGCCCGTGCAACGTTTCAAGCCAGTCCATACGATGCAAGCATTTTGGTCTGTGAGAACTTCGTACATTTTTGGAAACACACACACACACACTACATTATGGTTGTGGGGTGGCTGAGCCTATGCCAGCTGGCACCAGGAGAAGGCGGGGTATACTTGAACAGCTCGTCAAGCCATTGCAGAACACACACACACACACACACACACACACACACATACATTGACACTCACACCAATGTCTTCGCCGAGCCCAGAACTCAAACCTGGGACCTTCTTGCTGTGAGGCAGATGTAGTAGTCACTACGCCACCATATCCCCGTAATAAATAAATTTATTATTTTTAGATTTCGAATGCAAAGTCATAGAGTTGACGGGAAGCAACGGAGTTTTGAAAAGGAAGTGGCTTCAGATGGCTTTAATATTTTGGTCGTGTGGATGTGCAGTTTGTAATCGTGTATGTGGTCCATCAAAAACCCAAAGCAATCTGTTTATAGCACTGTCTTATCAGTGCTCTGCAGAAGTTTTTGGCCTTCACCCATTTCTGACATTTTTTGCACGTTGGTCACTGTCATCCATTTCAGATCAAGCAAACCTAAAGATTATACAAAGATTAAACACAAGTTCACACAAAATGCAGTTTTCAGTACCGATTGCATTTATTAAGGGGAAAAACAAAACAAAACATCTGAACCTACAACAACCCGTGTGAATAAGTAAAAAAAAAAAAAACCCCAACAGCTGGTTGAACCTCCTATTGCAGCAATAACTGCAGTGAAGCGTTTGCGATAAGAGGTGATGAGTCTTTCACATGGCTGTGATGGGATTCTGGCCCACTCTTCTCTGCAGAATTGTGTAAGATCAACCAGATTGGATGGTTTTTGGGCATGAACAGCCTTTTTAAGGTCATGCCACAACATCTCAATCGGGTTCGGGTCAGGACTTTGACTCGGCCACTCCAAACCCTCATTTTATTCTTTTTTTTAGCCATTCAGAAGTGGACCTGCTGGTGGGCTTCGGATCATTGTCTTGCTGCAGAACCCAGGTGCGCTTTAGCTTGAGGTCTCGAACTGATGGATGAACATTCTTCACCAGGATTTCTTGGTAGCGAGCAGAATTCATGGTTCCATCAATCATGACAAGTCGCCCAGGTCCTGAAGCAGCAAAGCAGGTCCAGATCATCACACTTCCACCACCATGCTTCACTGTTGGTGCAGTGTTCTTTTTGCACCAGATGTAACGGGATGCATTTCTCCCAAAACGTTCAATTTTCGTTTCATCAGTCCAGATGACATTTTCCCAAAAGCTTTGGGGATGATCAAGATCATTCTAGTCAAAAGTGAGTCGTGCCTTGATATTCTTTTTTTTTTTTTTTGGGTCAACTGTGGCTTTCGCCTCAGAACTCTTCCATGGATGCCATTTTTGCCTCGTGTCTTTCTGATAGTGGAGTCATGAACATTGACATTAACTGAGGCAAGTGAGGCTTGTAGTTGTATAGAAATGGTTTTTGGATCCTTTGTGACTTCTCCGGTTATTCTGCGCCGTGCTCTCGGAGTAATTTTGGTAGGTCGGCTACTCCTGGGAAGGGTCGCCATTGTGCCATGCCTTCTACATTTATGGAGAATAGCTCTGACAGTGGTCCGCTGGAGTCCCAAAGATTTACCAATGACTTTGTATCCTTTCCCAGACTGAGACATCTCTATAATCTTCTTTCTTGTTTGCTCTTGAAGCTCACTGGATCACGACATGATGATGTGTGTTCAGTATGGCCGACATCACCTTGTCAGACAGGTTTTATGTTAGGGATCTCCTGACTGGAAATATCTGGCAGCAATCAGGCCTGGGTGTGGCCATGAAATTGAACTCCGTTTTCTCCAATAATAGGATTAATCAGAGTTACCTCACCTTTTAACCGGGGTATTTTTCCCACAGATGTTCATGTAAGTTTGGACGGGATTTTTTTCGTAACAAATAAAATCAACAGGAAAACTGCATTTTTTTTTTTTTTTTTTTTTTTTTCTTCTCCCCAGTACTTGGGTTATCTTTGTGTAATATTTAAATTTGTTTGATCTGAAAAGGTTAAGGGTGACAAAGATGCAAAAAAGTTTAAAAATCAGTAACAGGTAAAAAACCTTTGCACAGCACTGTGTATGAGTGAATCTTGATTAATTTTTAAAACCTGGATGTTTCTCTGATTGTATAGGAATGTGTAAATAATTGAGTGTAGGGACTTTGTAAATGTGTGGTGTGCAATCTGGTCACAGTCCTGAGAATCACACCTCCGGCCAGAGAAACATCTGCGTTTCGGCTCACTGATTAACTCTTATATTTGAGCCGATTCAAAAGGTCGACATTTTTTCTTTTCACATCTTTATCCTCTTCTTTTTACACATTTAAAATCTTATACGATTATTTTGGTATCGGAACAGCACCAGTGTTGTTTTCAATAAAATGTGCAATGTGTGTGTGTGTGTGTTACAGTTGTTCGGTGACTGGGAGGCTCAGTGTCGACGTATCATGAAGATGATCTCAGGCGGTGGTTTGTCGATCACGGGCTCTCATTCCATGTGTGGTGATTATCTGTACAGTGGGCACACAGTCATGCTAACGCTAACATACCTGTTTATCAAAGAGTGTGAGTGTACACACACATGCACAGGTGTCTTGTCCTGGCCATTGCAGTCACTTTAATATTTAGTCCTGTTCATGTTCTAATGTGTGTGTGTGTGTGTGTGTGTGTGTGTGTGTGTGTGTGTGTGTGTGTATGTAGATTCTCCACGAAGGTTCTGGCTCTATCATTGGATGTGTTTCGCTCTAAGTGTCAGTGGGATTTTCTGCATTCTCTTGGCTCATGATCACTACACGGTGGATGTCGTGGTTGCGTACTTCATCACCACACGCCTCTTCTGGTGGTACCACACTCTGGCCAATCAGCAGGTGGGTGAAGCCTGAGTGACGGTGAATTTCTTGCCCAATAAGAGAGTTAGAAAATGAGGGCAGGACTAGTAACACAGTGAAAAAACACAGAAGCTTGTATAATCCTGTTCATGTACTACTCCACTTTTCTCTTGTTTACATCTCATGGTTAATCACCTAGCAACACCATAGAAACTGCATGAAACACCATAGCAACCACCACAAATAACATTACAGCTAGACCTAGAACACACAGCAACTACATAAGATAACACAGGAACTATGTAACATCAACTTGGCAATTACCTAACAGCACTGCAGCAACCATGTCGCTCATTACCATAACATGGCAATACCCACGTAACCGCTAAAATAATATTGCATCTACCTAGGATCACCATAGCAACTCCCGAGCAGATGTTTTGTAGCAAACACCCTAGCAAGCATACACACTACACCAAAAACGTAACAAGTACACCATTAAACGCTATGGCAACCACAAAAGATAACACGGGGGACTATGAACCACAGCATAGCAGCCACCTGGAACATTGTAGCAACACTGTAACAGCCGTCTGCGTCATAGCCATAGCATAGCAACTACAGACGCCCTCCGACTTACCTTCATCCGTTTTACGTTTTTTCGATTTTACGCCCCCCCCACCCCCCAAAAGTCAAATTTTGAGTTTCGACGTACCTACGTAGTATACTGACGTAATGATGCTGTGTCCATTGTTTACAAACGACAAACTAAACGTGCCCGTCCTTCTTCCCAGTTCAGTTTTATATATATATATATAGCGTGTTACCCTTGCGTTAAGACGTCGTCTTTGTGCTCTTTATGTTTACACTGTTTTGCGGACTTTTGTAACCCTAAGCAAATCTGGTTGGTCAGAAGTGTAAGCCTACTTGCATGGGTGCAAGTCTCATACACACAGATGAATTAACTATTATACATATATATACTTATACTCAGTTAAGCAAAGAGAGTTGTAAAATAAATGAAAACCCGAATCCAGAAAAGAAAGAGAACTCTCCGCTCTGCTGGTGATTCACATCAGTGCAGGGTGAGTACTAAACGAGTTCAACGGCGCCCTTGCTCACTTGAAAGACCGGAAGTCCGTATAACCCGCGCTTTGTGTAAAGCACAGCAAATAAACTACTTTTGGTTTTTAGTTTCAGTTTACAAGCAGAAAGATCGCATCATAGAGAATGTTAAAGGTTATATTTGATACTGTATTTGATATCTGATGAGTGAATTTGGTTAAAATTTATCTATTTGAAATTATTTTGCTTGAATTTAATTTATTTGAAATTAATGTTGATATTATTTGATATTATTTTACAGTGTTATGTTTATAATAATTGATTTAGGGGTGTTTTATGAGATACGGTAATGCTATTTATGGTTGTATAGTACAGTATGAGCGTCACGTGTCATACGTCACTGTAACAACTTGCATTCACTTTCAACTTGCGTTCGGCCATCCAGAACCAATTAAAAACGTAAGTCGGGGAGCGTCTGTACCGAGTGGTACCCAAGTAACAACCTTGCAACTAATTTAATGTTGCATCTGCATAGCAATTATATCCATGATGGCAGTGGCAGAGCAACCATCGAGCAACATCCCACAAATATAAATTATTGAGGTAACATAGCATTTATCTAGAAACACAGTAGCACCTACTTAAAATACAATGAGGGACCATTGTCGCAACCACTGCCTAGCAACATGAGACAACCAGTATAAATACCACATCGTCCACCTAGCAACAATCTAAACGTCTCCTTGAACCTGAGCAACTGTAGAGCAGCGGCTCTACAAATCAGTCACAAAGACCGACCAGCACATAAATAACTCATTCCAATAACTAAGTTCATGAATTTAATTCTGATCGCTAAATAAAAATGACATTTCGTGAGTAATTCTGTATTGTATCTACTTGGAAATAGACGCTAAACAAATATCTGTATTGTTTCTCAGTGTCTGAAGCAGGATTCGCAGACGAACGTGTTTTCTCGTGTCTGGTGGTTTCGTCTCTTCAGCTACTTCGAGGAAAACGTCCAAGGCGTCGTTCCGCGCCACTACCAGATGCTGGTGCCATGGCGACTGTTACCATGCTCTACCATACAACGGTCTCTGGGGAGCCGGGTAAAGTACAGCCATGTGGACTCACTCTAACTTCGGAGACATGAGAGAAAGTGTCAGACTTGTTTCCCATCATCCCCTGCAGCCTGTGCTCAACACTGTGACGTGGATTTTCCTTTTTTAAAAAAAATAAAAAAAAATAAACATTAAAACGTCCCTGAAAAGACGACGTAGCGCCAAGAAACCAATTTTAATAAATACGCCGCTGCCGAGATTTCTCACATAAATACACACGAAGTTAAAAACAAATAAGAATAAATCCATCACCAAATAGTATCGGAAGATTTTGATATTTTTTATAAGGACATTGTATTCGTGCTCATCGTTGTGTAGGAATTTTTTCTAAAGACTTTGCCAGATTTATTTTCCCAAATTAAAAAGGTATTAGATGTTTTATAGATTTGTATTCCTCCTGAATGCTGGAGCGTCTTAATGGGAGATCTGCGATTTTTATTATTTTTCCCCCAGTGCCTTCCTCCTGAGCGATTCTACACCCCGCCTTCTCACACGGCGATTCGCTTTGTTAGCGTGTTTGTAAAGATTTACTTTGAGCTCTGAATGTTTGTCTCATTGTGACTGAATTGTTTGAATGTAGCTGCAAACTCAAGTTCACGTCACTTGATCGTTCAAAGAGATTGAAGATATTTTAAAACTATTTGATTTTTTTTTTTTTTTTTTTTTTTTTTTGCTGTTGCTCCGTGTTAATAATTGTGTACTGTGTATTAGAGATGAGTATGGTGGCCTGGAAATGGCAGGAAAAAAAAAACAAAACAAAACCACAACTGTGTTAACACAGTCCTTAGTAAACAAGACAACCAAACGTGTTTCTGAACGAGTTGATGTGCAGTTTGATGACGAGGACGTGACGTCCTGTACGGACCTCCCTTTCTGTCTAGTGCTAAAGTTGAAATGTTTCTGGCTGCTGCATTTGCTTTGTTAACGTGTTCTTTGCTTACAGGCCACCGTAGCCGCGTGATACGACTGTTCGATTTTAACGATGTTATGAAGTTCATTCCCACCGTAAAAGTTTCCCCAGAGTATTGTAGCGAATCATTGAGACCTTTTTTTATTGTTTATTTCTCTTTGTTTTCAAGCAAATTATATCTCAAGTTAAAAACATGACCGAGTACCAAGACGTGATGTTGCTTGCCAGTTCTGGTTCATGAGGGTATAAGACACTGATAACTGACGACTAACCGTTGCATAAAAGTGTATAAAACGGTGAACAGAAATAACTCCGATACAATTAATTAGTAAAATAATTAACATTTACACAACTACAGTTGTATTGTGTTCCTATAACTGAGACCAGTGCAGTGTCTTGTTGTGTTTTGATTGGTTGAGAGCAGTAGTGAGTGTTCTCATTGGCTGATCTGAAGTAATGAAGCACTTTATAAATTTAAATCATCCGAAAGAGTTTATTGCATCGTAGCATGTTATTTCAGTTTTCTGTAATGGAAGCTCTTTTTGCTCGCTTTGCGGTGAGTATGGGCTTAAAGTTCAGTTTTTATGGCAATTCGACCATGTAAGGTGTGTTCTGGTAAACTGGAAAAAAAAAAAAAAAGTGTTTTGACATTATATTTCAGTCTGAACACAAACTGATCATGTGGAGGAATGAAATGAGCACATGAAGAAGCAAGGGAGTGATAGCGATGGAGGGAGTGACCGAATGAATGGAAGGGACTAACATTTCAATTTCAGTGATTTTTTTTTTAAATTATTATTTTTAACCATTAATGTGCTGAACCAGCACGTCCGCCTCAAAGCAAGAAGGCCTGGGTTCAACTCCCAGCAGGTGTTTCTGTTGGAGTTTCCATGTCCTCCCTGTGCTTGCGTTGGTTTCCACCTATGATTCAAAAACAAAAACATGCACAGTAAGCTAATTGGCTGTTCCAAATCGCTCCTGAGTGAGTGTGAATGGTTGTCTGTGTTGGCCTTGCAATGGCCTGGAAAGCTGTACCCCGCCCTTGTCCAGAGTCGGCTGAAATGGGCGCCAGCCTCCCCGCGACCCTAATAAAGATGATGCGGTTCAGAAATAAATGAATAAATGTTCTGTACCCTTGTCAGTTCTCTACACTCGATACTGTTTAATCTTTTTATTTATAAATCTTTAAATCAGAAATGCATTTATCTTTAATCATAAAATTATCAAAAATGTAAAATCTAATGTTATAGCTGCCAATCACACTGACTGATTATTATTTTTTTTTTGTTAGATGTAGGCGTTCTATTATATTTTTAATGTTTCATGTTCATAAAACTTAATTATTTTGAAGTTTATTCCATGTTTATCTGTGTGTGTGTTAATAAATGATTATCATATGAAGGATTTAGGGGCGGGGTTTGAATAAAATCTTTTATTCTCTATGGCTGCCTTTTATTGATTTTTGTTTATGATTGTCTTCACTGTGTTGAAAAAAAAAAAAATTAAAGATTGGTTTCAACATAATTTAAATTTTTAGACCATTTAATTTTAGTGGGTTCCTCTAGGTTTTGATTTCCTGACAAAGTCCAAAGATGAACAGCACATTAAAATAACTGCCTGACTGAAACTTCCTCTGGTCTGAATTTGAGTAGGTGTGTGTGTGTGTGTGTGTGTGTGTGTGTGTGTGTGTGTGTTCCTCTGTGATGGACCGGTGAGCTGTTCTGGGTGTACCCCGCCTTCACACATATATACACATCTCCAGCACCAGAATACCGCTGCCCTCATTCTCTCACACACACACACACGTGTGTGTGTGTGTTTATGTGTGTGTGTGTGTGTATTATACACACATACAGCATGGTGGCGGAGTGCTTAGCATGTCCGCCTCACAGCAAGAAAGCCTGGGCTCAATTCCCGGCCTGGGCGTTTCCATGTTCTCCCCCTGCTTGCGTGGGTTTCTTCCGGGTACTCCGGTTTCCTCCTATGGTCCAAAAACATGCATAGTAGGTTACACACACAGACATACATACATATATATATATATATATAAAACACATGAGATTTCCTTTCGGCTTTTTCCCTTCTTCAGGGGTCGCCACAGCGAATGATTCGCACGTTTGGTTTGCAAAAGTTTTTACGTCGGATGCCCTTCCTGTCACAACCCTTTAGCAAGGGACAGAAACACGCTGACGGCTTTGCAGCTCCTCTTGTCGAAAGTCAGAAATGGTTCTTTTACATCAACCTCTCACCATAGACAGTGACAGACATGGCCCGCCTTTAATAACCCAGTTAGCTGCACTGGGATATATATATATATATATATATATATACATATATATATATATATATACACACACACACACACACACACAGTATGTATATATACACACAGGACAGTAGTGGCCTGGTGGTAAGGTGCTGGATCACTTTTCCTACGGTTGAAGGTTTGGAGGTTCAAGTCCCACTCTCAAGGGATAATCACCCCCCCCCCCCCCCTCCAAGTGTAGCTAAGGTTATTAAAGGCCAGCCATGTCTCTCACTGTCTATGGTCCGAAATTTTTAAAAAACTGCGATGCACTGAAGCCGCATCAAGCAGGGAATGCGCTTTGAATTCCACGTCTTAAAATGCTCTGGCGTCCTGCTTTTGGGTGTGGCCCACAGCACCACAATAAACATTTAATGTGTATACAATACACATTCCGTGAGTACTGTATTGTGTGTGTGTGTCTGTGTGTTAATTAAAAATGTTTTACAATGGTTTAATTAATAAATGTTAATAAAATGGTTTAATATGTTAACAAAATGTTTAAATGGTTTAATAAATATATATTTTTTTACTTCTAACACATATTTCATACAAAATTGGTGTACTTTTATCATTATTAAGGGGTTTATGGGGTAGTCTTGGAATGAATCAGGCGTTTTACATGTAAAATGCGCCCCCTATTTACAAAACTCCTGCATTACGAAAAAGACGCTGGAACCATTTTCAAGAGCACAGTAGTGAGATGATTTCAATAAAGGCAAATAGTTTTTGCAGTTAAAGCCAGCAAGAGTATGCAGACGAGATTTGGGAAACTCAGACAAAAAGAAAAAAGTACGTGCAATCTGATTGGTTGAAAAAGTACCACGGTCAAATCATGCAGAAGATGAGACTTCACTGCGAGAACTTCCTGTTTAACACTAAGCTTCTAATGAAATGTACATGTTCGTCAGAACACAGTATCACACAACTTCATGACGCTTGGAGGGGCGGGAGTTCAACCCTTATCCCCCCCTCTAAAAATATTGTAACGGATTTGGAATAAGATAAAAAAATGGCCTCTAGAGGTCAGAAAAAGCGGATTTCCGCTAAAAAGTGGAAAAATCTCATGCCTGACACACACACACACACACACACACACACACATCCCTCACTTTCCACGGTTATTTGGGACCTAGATCCCCACGCAACCATCGAGATCAACAAAGTAGGATCACTCCCCCAATCCCGAATGACGTATACGTACATGTATGTGTGTATACAGTATAATACCAATAAATACATATTCAACGATATAAATTCTTATAACAATTAAACATTCAAAACTAATGCATAAGATGTAAATAAAATATAAATACACACACATACAGACGCACGCGCATGCAGATGCGATTGCACACTCAGATGTGCGCCTCACAACAATGTAACTAATTTTGATGGGAGATTTTGGGTTGTTTTTTATTTTTTGTTGGTTTAAGCTTTTTTTTTTTTTGCATAATTGGCCTTGTTTTTGTGGCATTTTCCATGACTTTCCCCCTATTCTTCTTTACTTTCCTTATTTTTTAATTCGATGAATATTAAAAAAAAAAATGCGATGCACTGAAGCCGCATGAATTAAAGCACGAAGTAGGGAGGGATCCCTGTATGTATATATATATATATATATATATATATATATATATATATATATATATATATATATATATATATGTGTGTGTGTGTGTGTGTGTGTGTGTGCGCGCGAGCGCACTTAAATTCCTCCGAGAATTGCAGAGTCTTAAATAGTATTTTATAAACACAATTATTTAAATATTCTGGTTTGCCTTTTGTTCCCTTCACCCGGCTATACTGGTGGTGTTTCTGAACCTTTAACATTTACAAAATTTGTGCACATTTATACCGAACAATGTGAGCTCACTTCTCTTTGAAACCACTAGATGGAAGCACAGTGATGGGATCTAATAGCGGTGTCCCTTCATTTACCTTTAAAGCATTTTGGCAGCTGCTCTTATCTAGAGCGGCTTACAATTATTTAATTTAATTTAATTTTTTTTACAACTGAGAAATTTGAGATTAAGGGCCTTGCTTAGTGGCCCAACAGTGGTGATAGAACCACTTACCTCTAAATCAGTAACCCATCGTCTTATCAACTAAGCCACCACGGCCTCATGCTCAGTACAGGCCCAGCATGGTCCATTTTTGCGTGGGCCGTCCACAGTATTGAGCTACAGAGTACAATTTATTAACAATACACTCTCCAATGCCTTGTACTGATTGATGAGCTCCTGGATTGGTAGTGTTTAGCTTTGTACGTGCAATGTTTGTTACTTTTTTTTTTTAACTTTTATGTTTGTGAGCATTGAAGCCCACTTGGTTCAAAGACTAGTACACTGACTGGACTGAAAATGTACCTTATTTACTCTCTCGCTCATAAGAGTTTTGTATCAGTGTGCTCTCAGTGTACTGCCATCTATTCTTAGTCACATAATGGAGGATGAAGCCTGCCTCAGCTGACACTGGGTAACAGCAGGGTGCACCCTGAACAGCCTGCCAGACCACTGCAGGGCAAACACATATGCACTTGTACTGTATTGCCATTTAGTGTTTGTTAATTATAATATTTTTTTTTCTGAACCGCTTAATCCTAATTAGGGTCACGGGGAGGCTGGCGCTCATCTCAGTCGACGCTGGGTGACGGCAGAGTACACCATGGACAGCTGACCAGGCCATTGTTTGGCAGAAACACACTGACAGCTATGCAGCCTGGTCTGTAAGAAAGTAGGCAAAATAGAAACCTTTCACGAAACAGTGAGAGACATGGCTGGCCTTTGATAACCCAGTTAGCTGCACTGGGGGAAAATAGAACCATCAAGTTCAAAATTTCTGATAAACTACAGACATTATTGTTGTAGAATTTTTAATGAAATGTTTGCAAAGTTTTAAAATTTTATATATATATATATATATATATATATATATATATATATATATATATATATATATATGTTGATGTGTTCATTTTTATCATTATATTTATTTTATTTTCCCACCAAGAATATTCTGCATATACAGTATATTTTAAGTGTTTAAAACTATTTGTATGATCATTTATGACAAACTTTATAATTTTCCATTTAACGTAAGTAAAACTAAATTAATGTAAATAAATTAAAAAAAGTTAAGACAACAGTCATAAATAAATAAACAGTTCTGAATAATAATACATTAACTCAAACACAATTCATAGTCTATGAAAGATTTGATGTTTATTCCGTTTTTTAATTTTTAATTTATTTTAAATTATGTTGTTTATTATTTATATTTATAATAAAAATATTCACTAAATTATAAAGTTCTTATGCAGTGACTGGTGGACGTTGCTCAAGCTCCTCTCATGTGCACTAGAGGGCGCTGACACACCTCACACCACTGACATTGACTCAAGATCAGTCATCACTCATCATACAGCCTGAGTCAGACATCATTAGCATCCCATAATACTCACACCGGATAAGTGCTAGTTTGATTTATGTCAAAGGTCACTACTGGGGTTCATCTGACCTATAGATCTCATTCTAAGAGCGATCACTGTTCCTTGCTTGTGTTTATAGTCACCGGTTATTAAACTCATAATATTTTACTGATTATTCGATAAGACAGTATTGCTTCTTTTTTGCTCTTACAGAAATCATAATTTTATAAATATCTAAGTGTGCACTCGTACATGTTTCTACATGAGCACTTTCATGCTCAATACTTTTTTCCTCATCTTCAGTTATATCATCATCTTCCGCTTCTTCCAGGGTCGGGTCGCGGGGGCAGCAACCTAAGCAAAGAGGTCCAGACATCCCTCTCCCCAGCCACTTCCTCCAGCTCATCCAAGGGGACACTGAGGTGTTCCCAGACAAGCCAAGAGACATAGTCCCTCCAATGTGTTCTAGGTCGACCCAGAGGTCTCTTCCCGGTTGGACATGCCCGAAACACCACACCAGGGAGGTGTTTGGGAGGCATTCTGACCAGATTCCCGAGTCACCTCCACTGGCCCCTCTCAATGCAGAGGAGCAGCAGATCTACTCCGAGCTCTTCCCGGATGGTAGAGCTTCTCACCTTATCTCTAAGGGAGAGCCCCACCACCCGGCGAAGGAAGCTCATTTCAACCGCTTGTATCCACAATCGTGTTCTTTCGGTCACTACCCAAAGCTCATGACCATAGATGAGGGTTGGAATGTAGATCGACTGGTAAGTTGAGAGCTTCGCCTTGTGGCTCAGCTCCTGCTTCACCATGACGGAATGGTACAGGCTCCGATGAACAGCAGAGGCTGCAGCGATCTGTCTGTCGATCTCCTGCTCCATCATTCCCTCACTCTGAACGAGACCCCAAGATAGCTAAACTCCTCCAATTGGGGCAGGACCTCATTTCCGACCCAGAGGGTGCATTCCACCCATGTCCAACTGAGAACCATGGCCTTGGACTTGGAGGTACCAATTTTCAACTTGACTGTGAATTGCTCCAATGAGAGCTGGAGGTCCCGGCTTGATGAAGCCCAAAGCACAACATCATCCGATGGCCACCAAACCAGAATCCCTTAACGATGATACAGCGATTGAATGGCCCGTAGGAACGGGTCTGGAACGCCGTACTCCCGGAGTATGCCCCACAAGATAGCCTGAGGGACACGATCGAAAGCCTTCTCCAAATCCACAAAACACATGTGGACAGATTGGGCTCCCATGCCCCCTCCAAGATCCTGTGGAGTGTAAAGAGTTGGTCAAGAGTGTTATGGCCAGGACGAAAACCACATTGTTCCTTCAGAATCCGAGGTTCCACTATTGGTGGGATTCTCCTCTCCAGTAACCCTGCAGAGACGTTCCTGGGTAGGCTGAGGAGTGTGATTCCCTAATAGTTGGAGATACAGACGCTCCCCAGCTTACGAACGAGTTAGGTTCCGGACAGCCGTTCGTTAGATGAATTTGTTCGCAAGTCGTTACAGGGCATTCTTTAGAGGGGAACGTATGTTTAAACCTTGTATAAGTAATCTATACGAGTTTGTACTGTATATAATCTCTTTCTCTCTCTTGCTCTCTTTCTCCATAATCATCTGTACATTATCAATATCATTATGTTCCATGTTTAAACTCCTGGTTCTTCTCAAGCACAGCAGATCTGATCAGATTTACAGAGAGTTTCACTCTTATCCAGTTCATTATAATATTGGAATCAATTTGTTTTTTCTTTGAAAGTTTTGGAGTTCAGAAATGTATCGTTCTGCTTCTCTTCCCAGACCTCAGCAAGGTGTAAAGCACATGTCAGCCACGCCCCTCTGCCGAAGTCTAGTATTAAGTGTACCTCAGGGTAATGTTTAATCATACAGTATTTCATACTTATATTTATGATATATCTTTCTATAGATTTTATTCCATTTCAATTTCTACTTGTTCTTCAATTTCATTTCACTTTCACCCTCGGGCAGCCCTGTTCGTATCTCCGGATGTTCGTAAAACGAATGTTCATAAGTTGGGGAGTGTCTGTAATTGAAATCGCCAGGCTATTGCAGGGCAGAAAAATGCTGATGGCAACCTGGTGGTCTACTCTTTACAGCCTCTCACCACAGACAGTAACAGACACAGCCGGCCTTTGATAACCCAGTTAGCTGCACAGGGATAAATAAATTACACTCAATACAAATAATAAGCCCTCACTAACTACCTACTACATCCAAAGTTTTTCAATGTTGAATATCACAATGTATGGTGTAAGTGATCATCGGCTCAGCTGTGAAGACGAATTTTATCCGTGTTGGAAAGAAGGACATTTTTTAAAACCGTTAAAATCTGTTCACTCAGCACAATCCGATCCCACTGATGACCTTTTAAGTGTTTCTCTGGAATGAAAGCAGAGAGGGTTTAGTCCGAGCCGAGTCTGGAACACAACCAGCTCGAAGGGGAAACGCCGTCTTTACTTTCACTGATTAAAGAAAGAAAATAAATCCTGAACTGAACTGACGCCTGTTCGTTTGGTAACAATTACAAAAATAAGCCTCAGTTCGGATTTTTTTGTCCTTTTAAATCATCCATGTTTACATTTTCACTGAAGCTAAAGGCTAATGCAGCTAACAGCTACAAAGCATATCTGGTTTAGTTTGGACGTTATGAACTTATACAGCATGTTAGTGTCACTCAGGCTCAGATAAGGGATGAGTTCTAAAAATCATAAGGTCAAGCGAGGTTTTATTATTAATAGGATGCTGACACAAAGGTTGTTTCCACCATTCGTTAGCTATCTTTTTAGCCTGTCAACAGTAAAGAAATGTAAAGATTTCTGTGATATTTTTGTAAAATTTTTAATTTTAACCATCTTAAATAATATATTTTCAAAAATGGCTGCTCACTGATTGCTATCATCCACAACACCCAAATCACTCATCACCCTAGTTCACAACCAATCACTGAGTACCATCACTCATGTCAGCCTATAAACACCCTTCAGATTGAATGTTCATATCATCAGATATCAACTCATCAGATCACTATCATTCACAACAGCCAATCGCTGATCACCCACTTCAGAGTGAAAGAATCCCGAGTGGCGTATCAATAAGGTGCAAGAATATTAATATTAAAATTAAGAATATTATTGAGATCACAAGTTCGAACACAGATTAATGCCACAACCATTCGTGGCCAGGAGTTCATGGGAGTTAATTGGCGAGCTCTCATGGTAGGCAAATGCTCACCACCTCCCTGTCATTCACAACGATCACCAGCCAATCATGGGCATCTGTGAGCTTATTCGTATGAAGGGCACTTTCTTACAGAGTGTGTTAGACTGCAATCAAAATATGCATGCGCAGTAGTTCAAAAAGAAGCGGGTGGCTAGTACTGCATGCATTGCAGGCGTGTGCATGCTTTAGGCTCTCCCTGGTCAGTAGTGGTCTTGTACGGTGGGTAATTGCTGATGGTACTTGATGGGTGGGCATTAGATACAGTGGAACCTCAGTGGTCGAACGACTCTAGTCGAACAAATCATAGTTTGATTAAAAAATATGAGGAAAATATGCCTTGGTGTTCAAACAAATGATGAGTTTGAACGGAGTAGAGCCGAGTGTGTTCAACGCTGTGCAGTGTTCATTACTTTGAACAGCCATTGAGTAAGTGTCTCATACTGCGTATTGTGTTTATTCGTTACATTACGGCAGCAGCAGCAATTCGAGTGGAAAGAAAAAGAGAACTCATGAGAACGTGAAAGAATCAACTGTGATCAAGAGACGGAGAAGGAAAAAACCGCCACACCCCCCCTCAAAGCAATAACCCCTTCCCATCCATTCGTATACGCCGAAACATCACAACCGAAAAGGTATATAAACAAATACAGTACATAATTAGGTTAATTATATTATTATGTTTTAATATTTTGTACATTAACCTATGTATTGTATATCAATACGATGGAAACGGATGAACATTATTATTCACAGGGAAGGCACTAGAGCACGGGATTGAATGATAAATGATCATGGATTTCCACTGCTAATCTAGCATTTTCTGTTCTAGGAATCTCAATGTCTTTAGAATATTTTAAATTAACTTATTTATGATTTTTTTAATGTATGCAAATCAGTAAACTAGTCCAGACACCTTGCCATGTAAATTTTCATTATTTATTAGCTACTTTATTTCACACTGATTGCTACAAGCCACATTATTTAAAAAAGTGTCAATGACAATATCCAGTGACTTTGTGGAAAACACTGATTTAAACAAGATTAAAAATTGGGGTAAAATATATTTTTTGTTTCACATCAGTCTTCAGAGAACAGAAAAGTAAAATGCTATGACGAGACAGAATATCTGAGAGAATTTTTTAATAAACTATAAAATGTAAAATATGTACAAAATAAAGTTAAAAATGTTTTTAAAACAGGTTAAATCTGTGGGTCAATGCCATTAAAGTGCATTTTACCCAAACATAAAAACCTTTCTCTCGGTTTGAGCCGTTAGCCGTTAGCTTGGATACTGAGGTAATTTTCCAGTTTATATGGAAAGCAAAAACATGGTTAATAAAAACAATTTATATTAGTTTTAGTTAAATTCGTGTTATAGATGCGCCAAACGTTGAAGGACAAAAAAAAAACCCACAATTTTTTTTTAACTGACATATTTCTCAACACAACCATCTTCCTATTCTCAACGAAGTGTGAAATCCACGGCTTCGTTGGCGTCTGAATCGATTCATTGACTCGGTTCTTTAATGTTGATCTTCAACGTCAACAAAAAGAGTCGATTCATTGTGATTAAACCAAGCAGCCATGATGACATAATTTCTGAAAACCATCGGAATTGATTCAAGTTCTTGTTATGATAGGGAGGTTCAAGAACTTTATGAATAACATTGATTTCTGCGCAGCAGTATGACATTAAAAGTCGTAATTGCTTATGAAAATGTACAGTCAGAATTGATTCATTACATGATTCAATTCAGTTCAATTAATCTGAGTACATCAGAGGGACAGCATATGTAAGAGGTCTTGGAGACAAAGTCAGAGAGGTTAGATTGAGATGGTTTGGACATGTACAGAGGAGGGATAGTGAGTATATTGGTAGTAGGATGCTGAGGTTGGAACTACCAGGCAGAAGGCCCAGAGGAAGACCAAAGAGAAGATTTATAGATGTGGTGAAGGAGGACATGAAGGTAGTTGGAGTAAGAGTAGAAGATGTAGAGGATAGGTTGAGATGGAGGCAGATGTTTGCTGTGGCGACCCCTGAAGGGAACAGCCGAAAGGAAAAGACGAAGAAGAAGTTTACTTTTTATTTTGCAAATAAATTTTGCCGTGAGAGACACGGCCGGCCTGTGATACCCCAGTTAGCTGCACAGGGGCGGGGTGACAGTGACAACCCGTGGAGAGTGGGGCTTGAACCTCCAACCTTAGGATCAGTGGTCCAGCACCACCATGCCACTACTGCCAGAATTCTTACGTTGATAAGCATAAAAAAACCCTATAAAGGAATCGCATGTAAAAGTGTGAATATAAACAAATCATGCGAAAAGATACCAATTATAACTGGAACCAGTACTGTATCGAGGAACCAGTAACTGCAGTTTGTTCCATTATAAACTCACATGCTGCCAGTTTTCAGTGACATGACTGCACAAGATGTTGATCAGCAAGGAGATTTAGTGTAATTATGTTGGGAGTCTCATCTCATCTCATTTTCAGGACCACTTTATCCTTTATATGGGTCTCTCTCTCTCACACACACACACACACACACACACACACACACACACACACACACACACACACACACACACACACACACACTTATTGGGCCAATTTGTATGACCTTCATGTGCATGTCTCTGTGAGGAAACCAGAGTGCCCAGACAAAACCATCAGGTTGTCACTGTCCCCCCAGTGCACTAACTGGGTTATCGAAGGCCGGCCATGTCTCTCACTGTCTGTGGTGTGAGGTTCATGTAAAAGAACCGTTGCTGACTTTTGACAAGAGTAGCTGAAAGCTGTCAGCGTGTTTCCACCCTGCGATGGCCTGGCGAGCTGTCCAGGGTGTACTCTGCCCTCGCCCGGAGTCTGCTGGGATGGGCGCCAGCTTCCCCGCGACCCTAATTAGGATTAAGTGGTTACAGAAAATGAATGATGATGAGCTCTGTATACGAGTCAGCAGGTGACTCAAGCTGATTTAAACAGAACAACATGCACCCAGAGCAAGATTGTTCCAGAACAACTTCCCACTGGTGGCCACAACTTGCTTTACTGTTTTTGTAGTGGTGCAAGTTGCTCCAAAATAGATTTTACCAGATGTAACTTGGGGTCTGGTTTTAGTGTCACATCAGAATGTTGACGTTACTGTAGTATGAGAATGACCGTGTACATACATAGGAAAGTGTGGGAAGGTGCAGGATATTCCTGGGAAACTTGCTCCTGGCGCTCATGTAAAAGCAGCTTAAGATATACATTTTTGCATTTACATTTTTACCAAAGGATATAAAGGCGTGTCCCAGAGGGTCATGAGAGTGTGACACAAACATCGCGGCCTACAAACAATGCAGTCACTGGTCCCTCTCCATCCTGAACCCAAATGAGAATAAAACCAAAACGTAGGAAATAAAAAGTCTAACTTCACACTTGAATTAAATAACTCACTGCTATAGTATAAAGATCTAACTGAGTGCAATGTAAAGTTATAAATGTACTGCACCCACCCATACACACACACACACACACACACACACACACACACACACACACACACACACACACACACACACACACACACACACACACACACAGTAAGCCCAAGAAAAGTTCACTTCATTCCTCTCCGTCCTCTCTCTCTCTCTCTCTCTCTCTCTCTCTCTCTCTCTCTCTCTCTCTCTCTCTCTCTCTCTCTGTCTCTTGCCTGCAGGTAAAAGTAACGGCATCCGGATGGCCTTAACTAAATATTCAGATTATCCTGCCACTCATCATCACCTCATCAATCACCACCGTGTGTGTGTGTGTGTGTGTGTGTGTATGTGTGTGTGTGTGTGTGTGTGTGTGTGTGTGTGCCCTGACTCGGAGCCAAACATCTTGAGCGCAGGAAGCATTAGTAAAAGTCGGTGCGCTGCCATAAAGAGCAGGAGGAAATTACACATACTGCGAGTGAGCCTTACAATCCGGAAAAGAAGACATTAAATAAAGACAAGGAGCAAAGTTCAAAGGTCAGAGGTTAAATGCGATGCTGTGAGTGACCTTGAAAGAATATCTCATCTGGAAGCCTATGTGATAGAAAAATGTTTATTTATCATCAAAAATGATGTAAAGAGAAAGTAAAGAGATAAAAGACAGGACAACAGCAGATATGTTGATAAACAAAGAGAAAGACAAAGCAAGACAGAGAGAGAGAGGCACAAACACCCACACACAGACAAAGACAGAGAGAGAGAGAGAGAGAGAGAGAGAGAGAGAGAGCGAGAGAGACAGAGACACAGACACAGAGACACACAGAGAGAGAGAGAGAGAGAGAGAGAGTCCAAGTGATGGAGAGAAAGAGAAAAGGAAAGAGGGGGGGGTAGATAGAGAGAGAGTAGAAACACAGAGACAGAGAGAGACAGTCCATGGGACTGGTGGGGTACAGACAGACAGACTTGAGTAATGCTGAAAGGGAGAGTAGGGACCAGAGACCAAGACACTGAGACAGAGAAACAGACAGAGAGAGAGAGAGAGAGAGAGAGAGAGAGAGAGAGAATGGAAGAGACAAAGTCAAAGAGAGAGGAATATAGAAATTCAACAACAGCGAGACAGAGACAAAAACACAACTTTGAAAAGAGTGGAGGAGAAGTTCAGAGATGGGGAGAAGAGAGAAAGAAATTTTTTTCTAATAAAGTTGAATAAAAACGATTTGTTAACATTGCAGACAGATGCAAAGTACATTATAAATAAATGCTTATACATATTCAGTAGATAACAAATTATATATATTTACTATTAGAACAACAATTCAGAAACAGCATAAACGTTCAATAATAAAATGACTATTATATAGAATATGCATTATATAGAATGTGCATTATATAGAATATGTATTATATAGAATGTGCATTATATAGAATATGTATTATATAGAATATGCATTATATAGAATATGTATTATATAGAATATGCATTATATAGAATATGTATTATATAGAATATGCATTATATAGAATATGTATTATATAGAATATGCATTATATAGAATATGTATTATATAGAATATGTATTATATAGAATATGCATTATATAGAATATGCATTATATAGAATATGCATTATATAGAATATGCATTATATAGAATATGTATTATATAGAATATGTATTATATAGAATATGCATTATATAGAATATGCATTATATAGAATATGTATTATATAGAATATGCATTATATAGAATATGTATTATATAGAATATGCATTATATAGAATATGTATTATATAGAATATGTATTATATAGAATATGCATTATATAGAATATGTATTATATAGAATATGTATTATATAGAATATGCATTATATAGAATATGCATTATATAGAATATGTATTATATAGAATATGCATTATATAGAATATGCATTATATAGAATATGCATTATATAGAATATGTATTATATAGAATATGTATTATATAGCCCCTCCTTCCACGTCCAGCTAAGATTTAGCAATGAAAAAGAAATCCGTAAGTAATAATTAGAAAAAGAGTTTTTCACATGCAGTTTGCTTTAATGGTGTGTGAGTAGCGGCACGGTTCACTCAGGCCTGGCAGAGTGTGTACAGCGTTTTAGTCTGAAAAAGCGGCGTGTGTTTGACTACGAAGCCGAGCGTAAAGCGATAGTGTAAAGCTGAGTCTCGACTGCGTGCGCCAGCTCACTCTGCTCTCGCTCTGATTTTACAAAGAACGGCTTTAACTGCAGCTCAACTCACAATTTCCTCCAGAACCACAACCCACCCCCCATCAAACACACACACACACACACACACACACACACACACACACACACACACACACACACACACACACAGGCCTCTGTACTCTGTGCAGAAATTCAGATAAGCGTGGCATTAAACTCCATTTCACTTTCACACACACACACACACACACACACACACACACACACACACACACACACACACACACACGCACGGGTGGCTAATCTCCCCTAAGCACACAATAATAGTGTATTTATGTGCAGGCGTGGGGGAGAGAGCGTCTCAGGAGCCGGTACAGTATGAGTTACACACAGACGCTAATCCGCTGGGAGAGGAAGACATGTGTGTGTGTGTGTGTGTGTGTGTGTGGGGGGGGGGGTTTGGACTGTAAAATATTGTTCTGGGTGGTACAGTGGTGCTGTGGTTTGTACATCCGCCTCAAATCAAGAAGGTCCTGGGTTCGATTTCCAAACACAGGGCGTTTCTGTGTGCAGTTTGCATGTTCTACGTGTGCTTGCATGGGTTTCCTCCAGGTACTCCAGTTTCCTTCCACAGTCCAAAAATCATGCACAGTAGTCCAATTGGCTGTTTCAAATCACCCTTGGTGTGTGATTTTTAATGGTTGTATGTGTTGGCCCCACGATGGCTTGGGAAGCTGTCCAGGGTGTACTCTACCCTCACTCAGAGTTGGCTGAGATCAACGGCAACTTCTCTGTGACCCTATTAAGGATTTAGTGGCTTGTAAAATGAATGAATGAATATTCTTCTCTAAGAGAAAACATAAATCTTTATAATTAATTATCTTGTTTGGTTGTGTTTATAAAATCCAGAAAAGCCCAGTTATTCGCAGGGGTTTCGTTCCACCCCCACCTGCGGATCCCGGAAATCTGCAAATTATTGATGCGGTTTTAAAACCCTATGTATGATATTACATGCGCTAAAATATGCTTGTAAAACCCATTCTATAGCCAGTCTTACTCAGTAACAGAAATAATTCAGTAAAATATAGTAATGATGAAGTAAAAACTTTTAAATATTTTACTGTGATAATATTTATGAATGAATAAAGCACTTAGGTTCCTTAACAGAAGCTAGAGAAGATGCAGGGCATTTGAGTGATATCACAAGGCTTAAATAATCATTAAAAACACCGAAAAAATGTGACGTCACAATTCAAGTAATAACGTTGTTGACGTGTGCACAAGGGAGAAAAAAGAGATAGTATATACACATCATCTGTAACCAATCAGCAGGAGAGAGAACTAAAAGCTCTCAGCCATTGGCTAAATGTGAATTACGTGGCAGTAATGTCGTGATGATGCATATGTATAATTTGCCGGGGCGGCCACTGATTCAGTGCTTCTCAAATAGTGGAGCGTGCCCCCCCTAGGGGTTGTGATTTGATGCCAGGGGAAGCATGTATGACCTTGGGGAAAATGCTTTTCTGCCATACTGTACTAGAATTAAGTGTTTTTTTTTTATGATTAAATGCTTTTTTATTTTTAATTGTAATAAATATACAATGTTATGCAGAGGTGCATTCATAACAATTTTATAGAAAGAGAGAGTTCCTTTTGGCCTTTTCCCTTTATCAGGGGTCGCCACAGCGAATGATTCGCATGTTTGATTTGGCATAGGTTTTTATGTCGGATGCCCTTCCTGACACAACCCCTAGGACAGAAACACGCTGACGACTTTGCAGCTACTCTGTACAAAAGTCAGCAATGGTTCTTTTACATGAGCCTCTCACCATAGACAGTGAGAGACATGGCCCGCCTTTGATTATTTATAGTCACGTGTGGGGCATTTGGGGCGTGAAATGTGTTTATTCTTCCTAGAGGGGGCGTAACAGAAAATAATTGAGAAGCACTGTGCCGATTTAACAGCATGAAAAAACCCTTTGAGAGCAAAATCCGCGAGTATGTGGGGCTGCGAACGGTGAACCGTGAATGGGCGGGGGCTTACCGTATATTGGTCAACAATTTTATAAAACCTTACAGAGTAGCTGAACTGGTCATCCTGACAACATAATCTGTGCGTATGTAATACTTTTAAGCCATACAGACACTTTTAGCATAAATGATAATGAAAAGCACGGGGGTGGTTGTGATGGGTCAGATGAGTCCACATTTCAGCTTGAGTTTGGTAGAAATAGATGTTGAGTTCTTTGGGTCAAACAGAATTAAAACAGAATCCATATTATTATTAGTGAAAGCTGTAAAAGTCCGTATCTGTAATGGTATCAGTGCCCACAGCATGGGTGATTTTTATGTGTGTGAATGCATCATTGACATGGGTTTGTATATTGGATTTGATCAGAATCAGAATACTTTATTAATCCCGGAGGAAATTGCAGAATACAGACATATGTAGGTTCCCACCTTCTCCCACAATCTCCCTTCCCAGAAAGTCCATGTTTATTTAAGCAGAATAATACCAGGCTTCATTTTGCATGTGCTTCATAGTGTGGTTGATTCATTTGCTGCCAGTCTACATTTGTCTTCTATTGAAAAAAAAAAGTATGGTATCATGAACAGGAGAATAAACCATGAACTTGTGAGCAGCTGAAGTCTTGGATCAAGCAAAATTGAGTTATTATCGCAAAGGTAAACATGCTGCCGTACCAACTTTTGCTGAACGCCTTGCAAGAATCAAAGTCTAACTTTGTTTACTCACTTATTCATTCACTCAGTGCTCAATTCTCCAGTCCAGAGGAACCGAAACTAGAATCACAGCGGTATCCAGAATCGATTCAGAATCTAAACTAATATGAGAATCAAAAAGACTCACAAAATATTTCAAAGAAATTCATCTGGCAAACTGTTTAATCCTAGTAGGGTTGTCGGGAAGCTGGAGCCTACCTCAGCCAATCCTTGACAAAGTTGAGGGGGACGTTCGCCAATCCATTGCAGAGCAGCACATGGAAAATAATTCAAACTCATACCTAAGGGCAATTTGGAACAGCCAATCAGCTTAACATTCATGTCTTCGGACTGTGAGAGGAAAACTAGAGGAAACCCACACAAACTCCTGTCAGAAACGATCTTGCTGTGCCTGGGACTTGAACCCAGGACCTTCTTGAGTTGAGACTGACATGCTATTCATTCCACCACCATGCCACCCTAACATTTATGCAATTTTATATATTTTTAATTTTTTTTTTCATTTTTTTAATATAAAGATTTACATGGATCAACAAATCATACTTTTTCTTTTGATGGAAATTTGGATAACATTCCAATTTTTCTGGCAACACAAAAAGCTATAAGATGTGTTCTTATTGGCTAAGTACAGTAAGTGGGTTCTGACTGGCTGAGAGCCTTATAGTCAATCACATGCAGAGATGCTGTTCCTCTGAGAGCTGCTAGGTGTCACTGTGGTTAAACTTATATTGTATCCAGTTTATTTTATTCAGGTATTTACTGCCATCTTTATTTCATCACGTGACATATTATATAACTTTGTAATTTGGAGGTTTTTTGCGCACACATGAGCGACTTTTCCTTTTTAAATACCTCTGGTTGTGTTATTTTACTGCAGGTGAATGTTTAAACAGAATAAGAGAGCGCAATCGCACAATCCTATAAGTTTCGGTTAAACATAAAGACGAAATTGGCACAAAAATGCTGAATTCTATTAAAAAAAAAAGTAATAAACGCAGTATGATATGGAAATTAAATATTTTTTCTATTTTTCTAATGCTAATTCTAATCATAAATATTTTATTATCATTGTTTGTAATTTTATTAATTTAAATCATTTTAATGATTTATGGACTTTTAAAACAAGAAGGAATGTTATCTGTGTTAAAAGAGATTTAATTGACAGGTGACACACAAACTAGGGGAAGAAATTAAACCTGAGTGTGTGTGTGTGTGTGTGTGTGTGTGTGTGTGTGTGTGTGTGTGTGTGTGTGTGATTGTTACATCTGTTTCCTTGAAAGTTTATTATCAACCACTTTAATCTGATCCACAGCAACGTTTATCGGATCCCTCAATCCGCTCTTTCATCCCTCCATCGCTCACTATTCAAATCCACGTGGCTACTGGTTAGAGTTATAAATAATAGAGGGATGGTATGGAAATCTCTCTCTCTCTCTCTCTCTCTCTCTCTCTCTCACTCTCTCTCTCTCTCTCTCACACACACACACACACACACACACACACACACACACACACACACACACTCACTCACCAGTCAGATCCAGGGACAACAGTGCATGCAAAGACACAATAACAAATAATCATGTTTTAGGAGTGTGTGTGTGTGTGTGTGTGTGTGTGTGTGTGTGTGTGTGTGTGAGAGAGTAAGTGCCAGTGTTTAAAAGATTCTCAGTTGTAGAATCCTCAGGATGTCTGTCTGTCTGTCTTCCTTTTGGCTTTTTCCCTTTTACTCGGGAGTTGCCACACGTTTGATTTGGCAGAGGTTTTTACGTCGGATGTCCTTCCTGTCACAACCCTTTTAGCACGGGACAGAAACACGCTGATGGCTTTGCAGCTCCTCTTTACGAAAGTCAGCAATGGTTCTTTTACATCAACCTCTCACCATAGACAGTGACAGACATGGCCCGCCTTTGATAACCCAGTTCATAAATCCCGCAGGGGAAATTTCTACTATCTTACTGTGTAAGGATGGCAAGACTACTGTTCACAATGTTTTGAAAATTATCAGTAAAAGTACTTCAGGACCCTCTGAGTTCATAGATCTGGAAACAACTACTCACAGTGCTCTGTATTCTCAATGTGAAAGATCAACGGTTTTTAATTGTAAGATACTCTGTGCACATGGATCAAGTGTTCAGCTGTTGTGTTCGTGAATCTTCTCGATTGTAAGTGTTTACACAATCATCGATATGCAGGTTCTGAGATCCTGACTCTAAATACTCTGGAATATTCAGTGTGAAGCTTCTTGAATTGTCAGTTTCATCGCGTACCTTGCACATTGTTCTCATTTGCAATATTCTCAGCTGAGAATGTCCCCGAATTTATGGAGTAAATGTTCCCGAGTGACCGTCCTACAGATTTTTTATTGTTGCTCTGAAATCATCAATGTGAAGATTCTAGAATTAGCTACAAGTACCGTATGTTCTAGTATTTTCTAATACTTGGTTATACTGTAAGGGAAGTAGTGGCCCGGTGGTGAGGTGCTGGATTACCGATCCCAAGGTTGGGGGTTTAAGCCCCAGTGTCAACAGTTGTCAATGCTGTCCCCCCAGTGCATCCAACTGGGATATCAAAGGCCGGCCATGTCTCTCACTGTCTAAGCCATGAGGTTCATGTAAAAGAACCATTGCTGACTTTTATCAGGAGGATGAAAGCGCATCATATAACTTTCAGAGAGTTTCTGCCCTGTGATGATGGGCGAGCTGTCCAGGGTGTACTCTGCCCTCGCCGAGAATCGGCTGAGATAGGCACCAGCCTCCCTGCAACCCTATTTAAGATTCTTCTTCTTCTTCTTCTTCTTCTTTTCCTTTCGGCTTTTCCCTTCAGGGGTCGCCACAGCGAATCATCTGCCTCCATCTCACCCTATCCTTTGCATCTTCTTCTCTTACACCAACGACCTTCATGTCCTCCTTCACCACATCCATGAAGGATCATAAAATAAATGAATAATTAAAAAGACAAAAAAAATCTGTGATGGTATGGGGTGCATCAGTATCCAGGGTGAGTTTTAAATGTGTGAATGTATCATTGGTGTAGAGTAGAGAGTATATCTTCGAGAGAAATACAGTAATACCTTGACTTACGAAATTAATCCGTTCGAGGGTGAGCTCATAAGTCAAAATGTTTGTTAGCTAAAAAGTTCCGTCATCCGGAAGGGCATCCGGCGTAAAACAAATGCCAAATACCAAATAAAATATGCGAGTCACAACAAAAAAATTAATACCGGATCAGTCGAGGCCCGGGTTAACAACGACCGCCATCAGTGCTGTTAACCGACAGGGTGCTGGTGGAAATTGGACTACTGTTGGTCGAAGAAGGAGAGGCGGGAGCTGTGTCCATAGGCAGAGAGAGAAGAGGAAAGGTGTGAGTCTAGGACTGAGAGTAGGGACTTTGATTGTTGGAACTATGACAGGAAAAGGTAGAGAACTGGTTGACATGATGCAGAGGAGGAAGGTGGACATACTGTGTGTTCAGGAGACCAGGTGGAAAGGTAGCAAGGCTAGAAGCTCAGGAGCAGGTTTAAGCTGTTTTTTCATGGTGTGGATGGGAAGAGAAATGGTGTAGGAGTCATCTTGAAGGAGGAGTTTGTCAGGAATGTTCTAGAAGTGAAAAGAGTGTGAGACAGAGTGATGAGTCTCAAGTTAGAAATTGAAGGTGTGATGTTCAATGTGGTTAGCGCTTTTGCCCCACAGGCAGGATGTGAGCTAGAAGAGAAGGAGAGATTATGAGAGGATATATGTGTGTGTGTGTGTGTGTGTGTGTGTGTGTGTGTGTGTGTGTGTGTGTGTGTGTGTGTGTGGTACACTCTTATGGCTTGAGAAGCAAGTTACTGATCTAGAACCTTTCCAGAACATCTAGTAGAACAGCAGCACAATTTTCCCATTGAATTTAACCTGTTGTTAATTTTTCAGCATGATTTAAAAGTGAACTGGAAGGTGAAACGAACAGCGGTTCTGGAAGACACGGTAAAGAGAGAACCATGAAAAGGCAAGAGAGAAGAGGAATGTAACGAGGAGAATCAGACGCCGTAACAGTCCCAGGAGTATCGGTTACTTCACGCTACGCAGACAATTCAAAAGCTCTTTATTGAACCGTTAATGAGGACAAATCAGCAGATTTAAATGACTCTGACTCGGGCTTTGGTTCTCCTCATCATGGTTCCGTCCACACGGTTCTTACTTCTCATAACTGGCTGCTGAAACAATGAGTCACAGAGTGGCTGGTAATCTGATCTGTTTAAATCCTGGTCGCATTTTAATCGCATTTTTCACTCTAATCTCATCAGCTGCTGAGTATCCACACTGACCTTTAACCTCGGCACTTGAGTCCTGACCTTTAGGAGTTCTGATTGGATGACAGCTCAAAGATTTATTGGAGATTTAGATGTCTGAGATAGATTAAGGACTATATTAAACACACACACACACACACACACACACACACACACACACACACACACACACACACACACACACACACACAGAGCATCACTTTTGGCAATAAATAAACAGATAAACAAACAAACAAATAAACATTAAAAAAAATTCTTTATGAATGCTCGAGAAAACCTTGAGGGACTGTCATGTTCTACAGTCTTCTGGACAGGAACCAGAACTAGAACCAAGCATATACCTAGAATCGGATCCTGGTAAAAAAAAAATAAAACAAAAAAACAAAGAACCAAAATTCATTCATTTGCCAAGCTGCTTAATCCTCCTAGGGTTACAGGGAGGTTGGAGCCTATCTTAGACGACATTGGGAGAAGGCGGGGTACACCTTGAACAGCTTGCCAGTGCATTTAAGGGCCAACACACACACACACACACACGCACACACACACTCATACACACACTTACACTCACTCACACACACACACACACACACACACACAGAACACGACTCACATTCAAACTCACACCTCAGGTAATTTGGAACGGCTAATAAGTCTGATGTGTATGTCTTTCGACCACGGGAGGAAACCAGAGTCCTCAGAGGAAACCCACACAAACACGAGAAGAACATGAAAACTCCATATGGAATCCAGGCCTTCCTGCTGTGAGGCATACGTGCCAAGCACTGTGCTGCTCTAATAAAAATAAACCTAAATCCAGAACTAAACCTGAAACAAGCAGAAAACTAGAACCAAACCCAGAACTAGATCCAGTACATACCATAATTAAGACAAAGCACAGGACAACACAATCAGAATGAGCACTGGAACAGAAAGAAAAGCAGGAGCTTCTTCCATGAGGACCAAAGCCATCGACCAGGTGCAGAACCTAAACAGGAACCAGCATCAGAAAAACAACTAACACTCGGCCGAGAGTCAGATTCAGATCCAGAATGAATAAAAATATCAGAACCAAACTTCAAGGCCTGCTGGAGTGTTCTAAATTTTTTTTTTTCACATATAGTTCTAGGACCTTTCAGTTATGTTATCCGCTTCTAGAGTTCTAGAACGTTCCGTGATAATGTTACTCACTGACAATATCCTGGAATCCTCAGATCAAGATCCGGTGTGACGGCTTCACGACCTTTTGGTGTTAAAGTTGTACAGTAGAAACATCTGCGTGCATGTGTTCCAGAAACCTGAAGGTACTTAATGATGTTCTGAATTCTTCTGTGTCAGTGCTGTAGAACCCTGTCCGTGTATGACTCGAGCTCTACTGTGCAGTGCCTTGT
>CM045732.1:68070995-68075995 GCA_024760905.1 Plotosus lineatus
GAGAAAAGGCAAAACCGAAAGGAAATCTCTCTCATATACTGTATATAGCTATGTATATATAAGTAAAACAGCTGTTATATATTTATTCATTATTATTTTTGATAGTTTATATTATTAAATACACTTAAATGTAATAAAATATGAGGGCGACACAGTGGAGAAGTGCTCAGCATAACCAGCGCCTAGCAAGAAGCCCTGGGTTGGATTCCCAGGCTCAGGGTGTTCTTGTGTGGAGTTTGCATGTTTACTTTTATGATAAACATTTTATCGGGTGGGGCGTAGTAGTAAGAAGATTCTGGTTTCCGGTCCAAGGCTCCATGAGGGCATTCCTGTGTGGAGTTCTGCATGTCCTCCTTGTGCCGGTGCGGGTTTCCTCTGGGTCTTTGTTCACACGAGGACCACAATGTTCACGACTTTCACAATACGAGAGAACTGCGGAGTGTGTGCGCGGAGAGTGCGGAGGGGTTGTAGGATCGAAATCATGATGATGTTGAGGGAACTTGGTGGAATTGTGATGATCCTGGCAAGATTTTTAACTTCCATAAATCTTTCCATTTGTATTAGGATTTATTGCAATTTTTCAGCACTAATGATTGAAAACAGTCGAGTTTTATGGCTTGCATGCACCCTGCCTCCTTTTTATACCGCAGTTGTGCTCTCAGCGTGCTCGTTATCATGGAGCGTCACACTTTTTTGAATGGTGGACATTGTGGGCATCATGACTGAGTGTAAACCCAGGGCTCCTGGCTGATCCAAGGCGGCCTAAGCTGGAGCATAAGTCTAAATGGTTGTATATGTGTTGGCCCTGTGATGCTCTGGCGAGCTGTTCAGGGTGTATTTCACCTTCACCCAGAGTTGGCTGATGTAGACTCCAGCTCATATATACCCCAATATGATTAAACTATTAGTCAAATTACATAAAATTTTAAATTTCAAATTAAATACAGTAATAAAAAAATAAAAATAAAATATACAGCAAATGAAATAGAATATATATATATATATATATATATATATATATATATATATATATATATATATATATATATATATATATATATATATATATATATATATATATAATAGATATATAGTGAGAATAAATAAACTGCAATAACGCTGTAATAAATGTGTGCGAACCGGACGGAGGTGTCGGAGGTCAGTGGTTAAGTAGCGAGAAGAGAAATCCGTTCAGAAACGTCGCGGTTAAATAGAAAACAAATTGCTCTCCACTTCTGGAGCACTGATACCGAGTCATTTGTGTCATTGTTCATTTGTTCGGATCAGGTTCAGGAGTCCTTTTCATTTAGATTCTTGCCTCCTTCTCCTTCTTCTCGTCCTGCTTCTCCTCCACCGTTCCCTCCATCTTTCCCTCCGCAGTTTAAATAATTCAGCTTTTTCTGGCTACATTCGGAGAGATTAGAGGCGGAAGGAGGCTGAAGAATGGTGTCATTGTTCAGGGTTGCAGAGCGTAACGGAGAAACAGAGACACTCTTAAAGTCCACACACACACACACACACACACACACACACACACACACACACACACACACACACACACACACACACACACACCTGTCCACATAGACATGTGCACTCAGTTTCATTAACAATAAACCTTAACCCCGGTGTAGTTTGCGCTACTTTGTGATGTTCTCATCGAATTTTAGCGTTTCTTCAGGAACACTGACGACAGAAACATGAAATTAAAGTCTCGTCTCATTTTATAAAAATGAAAAGCAGGTGGAGACAATACTGTATCTTCCTTGAGTCTTGGTAAAAACTCGTATTTACGTTCTGTACTTTATAAAATTATTTTTTAATTTAGAAGGCAGCACAGTGGCGTAGTGGTTCGTCTCACAGCAAGAAGGTCCTGGGTTCGATTCCCAGCTCGGGCGTTTCTTTGCGGCGTCTGCATGTTCTTCCCGTACTTGCGTGGGTTTTCTTCCGGGTTCTCCGGTTTCCTCCCACCCTCCAAAAACATGCACAGTGGGTTAATTGGCTGTTACGAATCGTCCCAGGTGTGAGTGTGAATGGTTGTGTGAGTGTTGTCCCACTGACGGCATGGCGGACTGTCCAGTGTGTACCTCGCCCTCGCCCAGGGTGAGCTGAGATGAGCGACAGCCTCCCTGCGACCCAAATTAGAATGAAGCAGGTCAGAAAATTAATGAAATGAGATGATCCGGAGATTCACAAGGACGCCTTTATATTTCTGTACACAATTTCGACTACATTCGGTACAACTCATACAACGTGCATGAAAAGTTTCAAAGGACAAGTCGGGGGCGGAGTTAAGGATGTGATTGTTATTATCATTTAAGTTCTTGCAGCTGGAGATTAGGATATACTTTTTATTTAAAGAAATTAAATTCTCCGTTCATCGAGCTCATGTTCTATCTGGCTAGTTCCCTGACTCGTTGATGTGCAGGACGGAAATATAAACAAGTTCAAAATGTAATAACCTGTAAAAAGTAAAAGTGGGAGGAGTCACTGTCTTCAGCAAGTTATTGTTACATGTTTACATTCATGCTTATATATATATATATATATATATATATATATATATATATATATATATATATATATATATATATATATGTATATATATATATATGTATGTATATATGTATGTATAAAAGTGTTATCAGAAATCATTAAACATTTAAGATAAATCCGGTTTATCCACAGTAAAAACCCAAAATAAATATTTAACCGCAATAAAAAATATAATATTTTGTTTATTTGTTCGAGTTGGCTCGCTGTCCCCACCTTCAGCCGAGACTTAACGACTGGATATTACAGTTAAATATTTTTCTACAGTTTGGGGTTCATTTATTTGGCAAAACTGCTTAAACCTACCAGGGCCTTGGGGAGGGTGGAGCCTATCTGGGTGAAGGCAGGATACACCCTGAACTGTTCAACAATCCATCAGCTGGCAACACACACAATCATTCACATTCACACACTCACACTCCCACGCACTCTCACACTCACACACTCACAATCTGACACACGCACAATCACACTCACACACTCTCACATTCACACTCACACACTCACACGCACTCTAACACACGCCCACTCACACTCACACACTCTCACATTCACACTCACACACTCACACGCACTCTAACACACTCACTCACACACTCTCACTCTCACACTCACACTCTCACTCTCACATTCACACTCACACTCACACACTCATACTCCCACGCACTCTCACACTCACACACTCACAGTCTCACACACTCACACTCACACTCTAACACACTCACACTCACACACTCACACTCCCACGCACTCTCACACTCACAATCTCACACACTCACACTCACACTCTAACACACTCACACACTCTCACTCTCACACTCACACTCTCACTCTCACAATCACACTCTCACTCTCACATTCACACTCACACACTGTCATACTCACACTCACACACTCTCACACTCACACACTCTCACTCTCACACTCTCACACTCTCACTCTCACACTCTCACACTCTCACACTCACACTCTCACACACACACGCTCACACTCTCACACACTCACACTTTCGCTCTCACACTCATACTCTCACTGTCACACACTCACATGCTCACACTCACACTCTCACACACTCACACTTTTGCTCTCACACCCCCACTCTCCCACTCTCACACACTCATACTCACACTCAAACACACACTCTCACAGTCACACTCTCACTCTCACACTCTCATACTCTCACACTCACTCTCATTTCACTCTCACTCTCACTCTCACTCTCACACACTCACACTTACACCTCGGGGCTATGCGAACCAATCAGTTTCAAATATGTTGCCTTTGGGCTGTTGGATGAAACTGGAGTACCCAGAGGAAACCCACACGAACGCCACACAAACATACTGAGTCCGGGACTCGAATCCAGGACCTTACGATTTTCAGATCGTAAATTATAATTTTGTTTAAGATTTGTTGTATCTCCTAATTTCAGAAATTATATTAAGATAGAACAACACTTTCTTCCAGTTAATTTTTTAAATCTGTTTGAATGTAAGGATTATTTATTTTTTTAAATAAATATATAAAATATCAGAATTGTTGTTCAAACCTTTGGACAAACAACAACAATCGCAAATGCTACAATAATAATTCCTGTAATTATATACAATTTCTAACTGTAATGAAAACAAATACTAGCATGAATTAGCTTTTAGCTAATTACTTAACACTGCACAATGTTTTAAAATATTTTCAAAACTATTTATTAATAATATAATGTTTATGTGATATTTTAACATTGTGATGATGTAAATGTACAATTGTGTATAACTCAGTTTTATTTTTCTTCTTTTTCAGCATGTGAGACATAATCATCGGTCCTCCCGTGGACATTTCTGTAATTTAAAATTTGGTTCAGATTATTAAATCTAAAAAACATAAAAACACATTAACTTTTCAGACTGAATTTAAAATACTTTTAGAAAAAAGCCCTGCAATTATTCAAGTGCAATTTTTAAATGTATTTTATTCTTTTATGTACAACTTGTGCATGAATACCTCATTCTTTCTCTACAAATTATACTTTAAATTACATTTTTATGTTTCTTCAAATTTATACCATGAAAATATGCGTTGAAAAAAGCATTATCAAAATAAACATCAAATGAAATGTGGTAATAATAGTGAATAGAATTAACAGATGTATTAACGTGGTGAAATCATTTAATTATTTATTAAAATTAAAATAACATTCAATTGACTTCAGTTGTTTCTTTTTTAGTCGCGGCCTGATTTTAATTTGAATTAGTGAAAATCTCTCTCTCTTTTATCCGCTTTTTTTCTCAAGAGCTTTTTAACACAGACCCCCAGTAAACCTGAGAGAGCAGAACCGCACCTGTTCCTCTATACAGGTAATTGTAAGAACATGGGGGGGGCAACCTTGAGGGTAATGGATTCAAAATACACACACACACACACACACACACACACACACACACACACACACA
>CM045732.1:68078495-68080995 GCA_024760905.1 Plotosus lineatus
CAATGGAGCGTATCAGTAAAAAGCTTTTGAGATACAGAGATTTGAAACAGGTGGGTGAAAATGGCCCGGCTGATTTAACGTGCTCTCCATATTTACCTCCGGTTTTGAAGTGGGGCGGTGGTGCCCCCTGTCCAGGGTGTCCTTTGACTTGTTGCTCAGTCAGCTGAGATGAGCACAAGCCTCCCTGCGAGCCTAATTAGGATTATGAAAAAAAATGAAGGCATGAATAAATGAACATCTCAGATTTTACTACTGATTTTCTCCAAACTACAATTTCTGTTAAAATGAAGACAGTTGAAATATTTTCACTACAGTCGGGAATTACCAAACTTACACGTGCGCGCCTTCACTGTCTCTCACTCACTGAACAATTTCATCCTTTTAGGGTGATAGGGAGCCGATCTCAGATGACCCTGGGTGAAGGCGGGATACAATCTGAACAGCTTGCTTGACCATCACAAGGCTAGCACACACACACACACACACACACACACACACACACACACACACACACACACACACACACACACACACACACACACACACACACACACAAAACCATTCACACTCAGACCTAGGAGTAAATTTAGTACAATTAGCCTGATGTGCACAGTTTTGGACGGTGGAAGGAAACTGGATTACTTGATGCAAACACATACAAGCACAGAAAGAACATACAAGCGCCACACCCAAAATGCCTGAGCCTGGGGCCTCGAACCCCGAGACCTTCTTTCTATTAGGTGGACGTGCTAAGCACTACACCACCGTGCCGCCCATACGTGCCTTGAGTTTGAAGATAATAAAAGGTCTTTTTTTTTTTTTAACAAGCGAACTCTTTGGGGCGCAGAACATTTAGAGACAGGGTTGCCAGATGTCAGCTAAGTTTTCACACCAAATCTCAAGGCTCTATTCAAGATCACTACAGGCAACTCTGGGACCAGGACTAACCGAAGTCGAACATTAAGCGGGTTGAGGACAGATCCATCCATCTTCTGTAATGCTTATTTATCAGGGTCATGGGGAAGACAGAGAGGTCAGAGGAGGCGGAGTTACACCCTGAGTAAGTAACCAGTCTATTCCAGGTTTAACACAGACATACCATAAACAACAATTCACACTCACAATCACACCGACGAGGATTTAGAGTAGACAGGTGACCTCATATACACGCCTTTGGACTTACGGAGGAAACCAAGAGGAACCCACACGAGCAATGAGAACAAGGACACAGAACTACACACTGCATTTTTTACTTTATTTCTTCTATTCCATTTCTGCATCACACCAACAGTTATTCTGTTTTCTAGAAGACGGATTACTTTATAAAAATTAAACACAAGCAAGTTCAGTACAGTCCAACTGGCCGACACTGAGAAACACTGTTATAGAAAACGTCCATCAAGATCTACACAAACGGAACCAAAGAACATCCATCACTGGAAAAACTAGGTGCACTGCATAGATTTTACCTCCCTCGGGTGTCGGGTGCTGGTCGTGTTTTGAGAGGATGATATCGAAATCCAAGAAACAGATTACCACAAACATATTTTAACCAAATGTGGGACTTTGGCCATTGCAAAATAAATTTTGGGTTTTATTATGATCCAGGATGGTTTTGAAGGACTTCTTCACTATCTTGGTGGAGGTTTGCACTCCCAGAGTACTTTTCTAGTTTTGATTCTTATCTGAAATGAAAGTTATTAACAGTGATGTACACATGTTTTATAATTTAATGACAGAGCCACACGTCCGTATTACACCCAACAGCACATCTCTCGACAAACTGATTAGGTACATGTGAGTCTGTTGGACTTTTCTAACCTCTTTATCAACACCTGTTGCAGTGTAGTACCTGAATTACAGGCTGGAGTGGTAGCCAGCCACCTTACGCCACCCAGAGAAGCCATGTAAGTGGAGGAAGGGGAGGTACTGCTCACTCCCCTCAACACCAGGCAATTTTGTTACCGGGTCAGGAATGAAACCAGTGACCTTTCGGTACCAAACCAGCTTCTCTAACCATTAGGCCGTGGCTACTCCTGGAATATATATGTTTTACACCCAAATCTACTGCCTCATCAGGCCCAGTGCTTATCCTGTGAAACTCCTGCTGGATTGGACGTTAGTCCATCGCGCATCAGCTTCCGAGAATTATGACTGGTATCCATCTATACTGCTGCATTGCCACGGGTACACTTATGGTTAAGACCTTTGCCCAGGGGTCTCAGTATGGTCATGGCTTCGCATGGACTCAATCCTCTCCTCAAAATTACTGTCACTTAATTCATTTAAAAATTTTTGAAAATTATTTCTAGCCTTAATTTTCATATATTTGTTGTCATTTCCAAAAATTTTATTTTTGCACATAATAATAATAATAATAGCTACACACACACACACACACACACACACACACATATATATATATATATATATATATATATATATATATATATATATATATATATATATATATATATATATATATATATATATATATATA
>CM045732.1:68085995-68090995 GCA_024760905.1 Plotosus lineatus
ATACCATACCATACCATACCATACCATACCATACCATACCTTACCATACCATACCATACCATACCATACCATACCATACCATACCATACCATACCATCCATACCATACCTTACCATACCTTACCATACCATACCATACCATACCATACCATCCCATACCATTCCATACCATACCATACCATCCCATACCATACCATACCATACCATACCATACCATACCTTACCATACCATACCATACCATACCATCCATACCATACCTTACCATACCATACCATACCATAACTTACCATACCATACCATACCATACCATCCCCTACCATACCATACCATCCCTTACCATACCATACCATACCATACCATCCATTCCATCCCTTACCATACCATACCATACTCATACCATACCATACCATACCATACCATACAATACCATACCTTACCATACCATACCATACCATACCATACCATACCATACCATACCATACCATACCATACCATACCATACCATACCATACCATACCATACCATACCATACCATACCATACATTACCATACCATACCATACCATACCATACCATTCCATACTCATACCATACCTTACCATACCATACCATACCATACCGTACCGTACCGTACCGTACCATAATGTACCTTACCATACCGTACCAGACCTTACCATACATTACCATACCATACCAAACCATACCATACCATACCATACCATACCATACCATACATTACCATACCCTACCATACATTACCATACCTTACCATACTGCACATACCTGCACTGCACTGCATCAGAGATCAGACTGCACTGAATGTACCTTACCGTACCGTACCAGACCTTACCACACATTACCATACCATACCCTACCATACCATACCATACCATACCATACCATACATTACCATACCATACCATACCATACCATACCATACCATACCATACCATAACTTACCATACCATACCATACATTACCATACCATACCATACCATACCATACCGTACCGTACCGTACCGGACCATAATGTACCTTACCATACCGTCCCAGATCTTACCATACATTACCATACCATACCAAACCATACCATACCATACCATACCATACATTACCATACCTTACCATACATTACCATACCATACCATACCATACCATACCATACCATACCTTACCATACCATACCATACCATACCATACCATACCATACATTACCATACCATACCATACCATACCATACCATACCATACCATACCATAACTTACCATACCATACCATACATTACCATACCTTACCATACCGTACCATACCGTACCGTACCGTACCGTACCGTACCGTAATGTACCTTACCGTACCGTACCAGACCTTACCATACATTACCATACCATACCATACCATACCATACCATACCATACCATACCATACCATACCATACATTACCATACCCTACCATACATTACCATACCTTACCATACGATACCATACCATACCATGCCTTACCATACCATACCAAACCATACCATACCATACCATACCTTACCATACCATACCAAACCATACCATACCATACCATACCATACCATACATTACCAGACCTTACCATACATTACCATACCATACCATACCATACCATACCATACCATACCATACCTTACCATACCATACCATACCATACCATACCATACCATACATTACCATACCATACCATACCATACCATACCATACCATACCATACATTACCATACCTTACCATACCTTACCATACCTTTCCATACCATACCATACCATACCATACCATACATTACCATACCATACCATACCATACCATACCATACCATACCATACCATACCATACCATACCATACCATACCATACCATACCATACCATACATTACCATACCTTACCATACCTTACCATACCTTTCCATACCATACCATACCATACCATACATTACCATACCTTACCATACCTTACCATACCATACCATACCATACCATACCATACCATACATTACCATACCTTACCATACCTTACCATACCTTTCCATACCATACCATACCATACCATACCATACCATACATTACCATACCATACCATACCATACAATACCATACCATACCATACAATACCATACCATACCATGCCATACCTTACCATACCTTACTATACCATTTTGGTGAAGTAGTATTGTGGTAGCATCATGCTGTAAGTCTGCTTGACACAGATGGGACTGGGGATCCGAACAGGATAAAAAGATTCTCTCTCTCTCTCTCTCTCTCTCTCTCTCTCTCTCTCTCTCTCTCTCTCTCTCTCTCTCTGTGTGTGTGTGTGTGTGTGTGTGTGTGTGTGTGTGTGATTGACACCCTCTCAATAGTGACTGAACACAAAAACATAAATACAAAGCATTGGTGGTCTTGGCCCAGCAGGTGGGCTTTCACACAGCAGAATGTGTTAGTGAGAGGGCTAAGACCTTACACACACACACACACACACACACACACACACACACACACACACACACACACACACACACACACACACACACACACAATGCTGATATGAACAGTGAGATGGCGATTATCATGCAGTCACACCACTAATTAACAGCTGCTCGTTTGATGTGCCAATTAGCTTCAACTTAGCATTTGTGTGTGTGTGTGTGTGTGTGTGTGTGTGTGTGTGTGTGTGTGTGTGTGTTATTCATGTGTGGCAGGTTTTAGATGGACATTGAAGCACAATAATTAACCTTTCAGATCACATTGCCCGATGTTACCAATGCTAATGTAACTAACAAATAGCACAAGCTCATGGCCATCAATTTAGCATTATGTACTGCGCGGAAATATGGAAAACTAGAAATGTAGAGCATTGAGAATATACAGCACTGGGAATATTGAAAATTGACAATATAGGAAACTGGGAATATATGGCACTATGAATACAGGGAAATAAGAATAGGTTGGCAGGAATATAATATATTGGGAATACTGGACATAAAATACATTTAGGAATAAAGGCCGATGAGAATACAGTGTATGGAACTAAGCATAAAGGGCCCTGGGAATAATGTCTACTGGGAATTTAATGCCCTGGAAAAAAAGGTGATCAGAAAATAGGGCACTCATAATATGGGGAAGACCCTGTGGGAATGCAGGGTACTGTGAATACTCTATATGGCATTGGGAATACTGTGTAGGACAAGTGGGAATATTGGGCCCTGGGAATGAAGGATGTTGAAAATATAGGAGACACGTACTAAAGTCCACTGGGAATACAGGGCACTGGTAATATTGGGCATTGTGAATGAAAGCCACTAGGAATACAGGGCACCGAGGAAACTATATAACCTGAGAACATACTGCACACATTTAACCTCATCTCTCCTCGGGAACATTAGTGCACTAGATTACAGGACATTTGTTTGCTGGATAATTTGACGTGTCTGTCCCATTGATGTGTTGATTGCGTACTGCATGAGCGAAATTTGCATGTACGATCTCAATTTGTTTATCATCAGGAAATGCAAAGTATACAATAATAACCTTGTACAGTGGTAAGTTACCTAGAAATGGTGTCTAACTTACTAAGAACAGTGTGATGTGAAAAGATGGCCGTTGATACGTCTGTGCATTTACATACATTTTAATTTCTGCTTCCTCTTATCAATTATTCAATAATGACTGTTGAAGTCAGAGAGTTAATTCACACGCAATAAAGAAAATAGAAAATATAGCTGAGGAAGGAAGGATACCACCATTCTGGGAAACTGCATGGACATTGGAAATAGATGACCCTGAAAATATAGGAGGGTTCTGGGCATAGAGCATCATGGGAACAGAGGATCTTGGGAATGTGGGATCAGGGTAATAGAGGATCACAGAGATATGGGATTGTGGGAATTCAAGATCAGCAGAATATGCGGTCAGGGGAATATGGGATTTGGGAATTATATGATCATGGGAATATGCAGGCATGTAAATAAAAGATCATGAGAATATTGCATCATGGGAATGTGGGACAGTTGAATTTACGATCCTCAGAAAATAAGGACCTGGGAATACTGTCTAGGGTCTGGTGGAAATGGGGAGTAAAAATTTAGGAAAATTACACTCTGTGAATATTGCACTCTGGAAATAAAGTGCTTTGGAAATTAAGAAAGCTACAGCTGGTCAGTAAGAATATGAGACTGAAATTATGGAACTTTGAACATACGGCAAGATAAATATATATAATAGCCCTGAAAAATGACCCGTTGGAATGGATGACTCCAGGAATGCACAGCTTTTGAATTGTAGCGTTGGGACTGCTTGACTTTGGGACTGTAAGGGCTTTGTGAATTCAGGAATAGGATCCTACAGGCGTATAAGGCTCTGGTAATATTAGATCCTGCAAGTATAAGATCACGCAAGTATTAGATCCTGGGTGTAATGTACCTCGGAGTATAAGATCCTTCTGAGTATAAGACATTGAGAATGTTGGATATTGGGAGGATTAGATCCTGGGAGAGAACAGTCCCATGAGACTCCCAGGACCCTGGAATTAGGAAAGAATGGAACAATGGGAGCCCAGAAATACCACTAGATGGTGCTCATTCTCTTCTATTGTATGAAGTGTACGGCTTTAATTCCAGTTATAGAGAAAAAGAAAACAGAACCCAAAATCAGAGACAGACAAACAGACAGACAGACAGACAGACAGACAGACTGATAGGTAGACACAACACAAACAAACAAAAAACAAAACTAAACTAACACACAGACAGAGACAAATAGATTGATATTTTTTTTTTTTTGTGTGTGTGTATGTGTGTGTGTGTGTGTGTGTGTGTGTATGTGTGTATCTACTGCAGATATAGCTAGAGAGCTAGATAGACAGACAGACAGATACATCAATAGATAGATAGATAGATAAATAGATAGATAGATAGATAGATAAATAGATAGATAGATAGATAGATAGATAGATAGATAGAGAGATAGATAGATAGATAAGTAGCCAAA
>CM045732.1:68093495-68095995 GCA_024760905.1 Plotosus lineatus
TCTACAAGATAACACTTTCCTAGCATTATAATTAAAACATACCATCCACCAACTACCATTAAGCATTTTGTGAACCTAAACTTACAGTGAGGTTGCTAACTACAAAATCCTCTATGTAATTACAAACTAACATTATATATGCTAACTCGTGTCCTAGCACAATATACTATCTTCCTAGCACAATAGTAAACATGCTGCAAAATACAAGTATTATTATTATTAGCATTATAGCAAAAGATTCTACCACAAAATATCATCATGGAGATTATGAGTAACTATGTACAAGTGTGAAAATAAATAAACAAACACAAACCGTATTATTTAATGTTTTCACCTGAACCTAGCATTAAGTACGATCACCTATGATTTAGGATTGTGGTGAACATGCTAAATCACAAACTAGTATTAAAGTAAACACCATAAACACACATTTTGATTAAAACCACAGCATGATAACGTGACTTAATAAAACAAGAAATAAACATGCTAACCATAACCACAACATTAAACATGCTCACCCATGTCTTGGTTTTATAGTCAATGTGTTAAAACACAACGTAGCATTATAGTAAACATTATATAGCAAACAATAAACATTTTATTAGCATCATATTAGAAAATATTTCTGAGAACATCATCACAGGTTGTCAGATTAATCTTCCATGAAATATCTCAGTTTTTGTCCAATTCCATTTGGTCAGGAGTATTTATCACTTGGAAACCGTATTCTGTTCTGGACAGACAGCATTATTTGGGTTTAAAGAGCTTTATTCATATTTAATAAGGTCTAAGCACACGGTACGCAGCTGAACCGCCTGTCAGCCATCATAAAAGCAGCGCAGGAAGGAAATTTATAACACCAGCCACGATAATGAAAAGACTGAAACTTTATGGCGCACATATTTCACTCAGATGCGAACACACATAGTGTAGCATAGGCCAAAATTTAGTGCTAATTTCTGTGGTCTCTTAACCGCCGACTCCTGGTACTGAGTCACTGATTACATTTGACTTTACTTTCTGCTCTCAAGTAATCAGAGTACACTGTACTGCTTTTATACAGTCAGAACACTTCGGACGGCTCTCAGCCAATCAGAACACACCATTTTTCTCCTGAGCAATGAGAACACACCGCGCTGCTCTTCACCACAGCAAACTCCTCTTGACCAATCGGAACACATTGTACTACTTTTAAAAGTTGGCACATACTGTTAGCAAATGTTAGCAGGATACACTATGAGTTACTAAAATAGTAACAAGAAATTCTTGTTATGAAATTTAGTTATAATGTAATTCTGAGAATTATTACTAACTTTCACTCTTTAACGCAAAATAACTGCAAATGGTCTGTCTACAGTTGTTAGCACTCTGTTTCCTGCTTCTCATATTACCTGATACTTGATATTTGATGATTGAAATCATTTGAATTTCAGATATCATTATTACTTTGCTAGCAAATGGAAACATCTGCTTCATCATCAGAGTTAAACATTTATACACGTTTTAAACTTTCCATTTTTTTGTTAAGTTGAATGGGTCATGCCTATGTTTCCCAGTCCCAGAATTCCCCAACACCTATGTTCCCCAGTGTATATACACACACACACACACACACACACACACACACACACACACACACACACACACACACACACACACACACACACACACCCAGCCACACTATATATCAGTGGTCCCCAACCCCCGGGCCGTGGACCGGTACTGGTCTGTGGATCAATTGGTACTGGGCCGCACAAGAAATAATTATTTATTTCTATTTTATTTATTATCTGAGTCTGAATGATCTTTTATTTTTGAAAAAAACTTTAATTTTAAAAATGACCGGATTCTCTCGGTTAAATGTCGGTAATTTGAGCGCAAAAATGTAACCCACAAGGGGACAGCACATGAACAAAAGCAAGTTGGCCACGTTTCAAACAATAGCAGTAATTTCGAGTGAGACTGAGCCTGAGTCTTCATTCTCCCAGCTGGTGCACCATCACCTGTGGGTTTTTTTTTTAAGAAGAGTTCGAAGAGCTCGATTAAGGATGTAACGCTTAATCCTGATTTGGGAGGCTGGCGCACACCTCAGCCGACTTTGGGCAAGGGCGGGGTATTATATTTACAATATAAACAAGCTACCCCCCCTCCCCCGGGCCGCGGTAAAATTGTCAAGAGTTGACCGGTCCGCGGTGATAAAAAGGTTGAGGACTACTGCTATATATATTCTGTATTACACACTATAAGGGGCAGTGGTGGCCTGATGATAAAGGTACTGGATCACTGATCCTAAGGTTGGGGGTTCAAGCGCCACTCTCCACGGGTTGTCACAATTCACCCTCCCAATGCAGCTAACTGGGTTATCAAAAGCCGGCCATGTCTCTCACTGTCTATGGTGAAAGGTTCATGTAAAAGAACCATTGCTGAATTTCGTCAAGAGTAGCTACAAAGCTGTCAGTGTGTTTCTGCCCTGCGATGACCTGGCGAGCTGTCCTGGGTG
>CM045732.1:68098495-68103495 GCA_024760905.1 Plotosus lineatus
CTACCACCACCACCACTAATACCACTACCACCACTACCACCAATACCACTACACCACTCACCACCACCACCACTACTACCATCACCACCAATACCACTACCAATTACCACCAATAACCACTAACACTACTACCACCACTACCACTACCACTACTACTACCAACACTCACCACCACTACCACCACCACCACCAATACCACCACCACAACCACCACTACCACTACCACTAATACCACTACCACTAATCACCACTACCACTACCACTACCACCACTACCACCACCACCACTACTAATACCACTACCACTACCACCACCAATACCACTACAACCACTACCACCACCACCACTACCACCACCACTACCACCACCACCACCACCACCACCACTACCAATACCACTACCACAACCACCACCACCACTACCACCAATACTACCACTACCACCACCACCACCAATACTCAATACCACTACCACCACTACTACCACTACTACCACCAATACTCTACCACTACCACCACAACCACCACTACCACTACCACTAATACCACCACTACCAACCACTACCACCACTAATACCACTACCACTAATACCACCACCACTACCACCACTAATACCACTACCACAACAACCACCACCACCACCACCAATACCACCACCACCACCACCACCACCACCACCACTACCACCACCACCTACTACCACCACCACCACTACCACCACCACCTAATACCAACACCACTACCACCACTACCACTACTACCACTACTACCACTACCACTGGCCAACCACTACCACCACTACTCACCAATCACCACTACCAATTACACCACCACCACTACCACTACCACCACTACCACTACCACTACTACCACCACTACCACCACTACCACTACCACTCACTACCACCACCACTAATACCACCACCACTACTACCACCACCACCACTAATTACCACTACCACCACTACCACTACCACCACTACCACCACCACCACTACTCACCACTACTACCAATACCACTAATACCACCACCAACACCACTACCACCACAACCACCACTACCACCACCACCACTAACACCACCAATACTACCAATACCACCACCACTAATACCACCAACACCACCACCACTACCACCACCACTACCACTACCAATACCACCACCACCACCACTACCACTCACCACCACTACCACCACCACCACTAATACCACCACCACTACCACCACAACCACTACCACTACCACCACTAATACCACCACTACAACCACTACCACCACCACCACCACCAACACCACCACCACCAATACCACCACCACCACCACCTACAACTAGTACTAATAGTACTACTACTACTGCTACTACTACTACCACTAATACTACTAGTACTAATGCTACAACTACTACTACTACTACTCCGACTAACACTAATACTACTCCTACTACTCATACTACTACTACAACTACTACTACTACTACTACTACTACTACTACTACTAATACTACAACTACTACTACTAATACTACTACTAATACTACTACTACTACTACTACTACTAATAATAATAATAATGTCTGCATGCACTTTAAATATGTGACATTGGTTTAGGGTGTTGATTTAGTTTATTATCTTTGTATTAGTTTTAATATGAACTATTTAATCTAAGGCAGCACACTAATGACCTTCATAACAAAAAGGTCCTGGGTTCGAAGGGTTATTTCTCCATGTGTTTCTCCCTCTGCTTTTCTCAGAGTTCTACAATTCATAGACATGCATTGTCAGCTAATGTTCAGAATTAGATGTGAGTGTGAAAGGTTGTGTGTTTGTTGGCCCAGCTTTGCTCTGCTCAGCTGTTCAGGGTGTACCCTGCTTTTGGCCAGAGTTGGCTGAGATAGGAATCCTAAACTTAGGATAAGATGAAGCAGTTTGGCATGTGAATGAATTAATTAATTTAATCTGAATTGAAATTGAGGCACTGACATCAAAAAACCCCATAATGTGACTTATGGGGTTTTTGATCTCAGTGCCTCAGTTATTTAATGTCTCTTTAACAAAGATAAACACACACACACACACACACACACACACACACACACACACACACACACACACACACACACACACACAAAACTTTATTATACTTACAGTCAATACACTGATAAAGAAGGAGACGTGTTTGTGTGTGTGTGTGTGTGTGTGTGTGTGTATGTGTGTGTGTGTGAGAGAGAGAGCGAGAGAGAGCATGTGAGAGAGAAAAAGAGAGAGAGAGAGAGAGAGAGAGAGCTTGGGCGAGTCCACACTTGCGTCCACGCTCCATCACATTACACTCTTTAACGAGAGCGGCGCAGATGCTTGTGCAACTGCGATATTGAGTTTTAAAACTCTTCAGCGTGGTGATTTGTGACTCTGTCAGCCTCAGTATTTGTCATTGGTGTTGACATTATTATTTATTTTTTTTCCCAGGCTTAAACCCGCTGATCAGCCATTATGTCTCGTGATGGATGTGTGTTTATGGTGAAGCGCGCGCCTCCGCTGCGGGATATTATTATAAAAAAACACAGCGTTATTCTGTCAGATTTCAATCACACACCACGTCATTTGTCATGTTGTTGTTGGCCGGTGAAGGCTGCACGGTGATGGTGATGGATAATGATCAAGGCTGCTGATTTTACTTGCTTCAGCTGCGGTTTGTCCCCCCCCCCCCATGCATTGCTCCTGTAAGCCCCAGGTCTGTCTTTTTATATTTTATAGCAATCATTTATTTTAAAAATCTTCAAATATGTCTCATCACCATCACACTGATCACCAATATAAACACTTATGGCCACAGAGCACCACAAAGATGTATCTGTGTTCCTATCTTCATCCCAAGCCTGTCTCCTCTACAAACCCGTCTCTGTCTTCACCACAAACTCATCTGTGTTCCTGTCTCCACCACAGACCCATCTCTGTGTTCCCATCTTCATCACAAACCTGTCTCCACCACAAACCATCTCCATGTTACTATCTCCACCACAGTTTCGGCTCCATGTTCCCATCTTCACCAAAATGCGTCTCCATGTTACCATCTCCACCACAGACCCGGCTCTGTCTTCCCATCTTCACCGAAACCCATCTCCATGTTACCATCTCCACCACAGACCCGTCTCTGTCTTCCCATCTTCACCAAAACCCATCTCCATGTTCCCATCTTCACCACAAACTCAGCTCTATGTTCCCATGGTTTCCTCCCAATTATGGCTCCTTCTCATAGAACGTGTGTACAGTAAAATCTTCCATCTTCACATCTTCCATCTTTACACGCAGCAAAAATCAGCATTTCTAACCACTGTTGTAGAATTCTGTTAATTAAACAAATAAATTGCGCCAGGGTGTGCTTCTATAAAAAATATATAAATATATTTTATATATATATATGGGAGCACACAAACCAGTATTTCTCCTTCACGCCGGACCCATATAAATGCAGAGGGTTGTGTCAGGAAGGGCATCCGGCATAAAACAAATGCCAAATAAAATATGCGAATCACAAGTTAGAAATTGAAGGTGTGATGTTCAGTGTTGTTAGTGCTTATGTCCCACCAGCAGGATGTGAGCTAGAAGAGAAGGAGAGATTTCAGAGTGAGTTAGATGAAGTGATGCAGAGTACCCCCAGAGGTGAAAGAGTGGTCATTGGTGCAGACTTCAATGGACATGTTGGTGCAAGAAACAGAGGGGATGAGGAAGTGATGGGCAGGTTTGGTATCCAGGACAGGAACGCAGAAGGACAGATGTTGGTAGACTTTGCAAAAAGGATGGAAATGACTGTGGTAAATACTTTCTTCCAGAAGAGACAGGAGCATAGGGTGACTTATAAAAGCGGAGGTAGGAGCACACAGGTAGACTACATCTTGTGCAGGCGATGTAATTTGAAGGAAGTCAGTGACTGCAAAGTAGTAGCGGGTGAGAGTGTTGCCAAACAGCATAGGATGGTGGTGTGCAGGATGATGCTGATGGTGGGGAAGGTGAAGAAGGCAAAGGCAGAGCAGAAGACAAAGTGGTGGAAGCTGAAAAAGGAAGAGTGTTGTGTTGTCTTCAAGGAGGAGTTAAAACAGGCTTTGGGTGGTCAGGAAGTGCTTCCAGATGACTGGACAACTACAGCTAATGTGATCAGGGAGACAGGTAGGAGAATACTTGGTGTGTCATCTGGAAGGAAAGTAGATAAGGAGACTTGGTGGTGGAATGAGGAAGTGCAGGAGTGTGTACAAAGGAAGAGGTTAGCTAAGAAGAAGTGGGACATTGACAGGACCGAAGAGAGTAAACAGGAGTACAGGGAGACACAGCGTAAGGCGAAGGTAGCAGTGTCAAAGGCCAAACAAAGGGCGTATGATGACTTGTATGATAGGTTGGACAGTAAGGAGGGAGAAAACGATTTATACAGGTTGGCACAGCAGAGAAATAGAGATGGGAAAGACGTGCAGCAAGTTAGATTGATTAAGGACAGAGAGGGAAATGTATTGACTGATGACAGAAGTGTGCTGGGAAGCTGGAAAGAGTACTTTGAAGAGCTGATGAATGAGGAAAATGAGAGAGAAAAAAGAGTAGAAAAGGTGACTGTTGAGGACCAGGAAGTAGCAAAGATTAGTAAGGGAGAAGTGAGGAGGGTATTGAAGAGGATGAAGAATAGAAAGGCAGTGGGCCCTGATGACATACCGGTGGAGGTATGGAAGTGTCTCGGAGAGGTAGCAGTAAATTTCCTGACAAGAACATTCAACAAGGTCTTAGACCTAAAGTTCATTATTTTCTGTAATGTACTGATAAAAATTAAACTTTCATATATTTTAGATTCATTGAACACCAGCTGAAATATTTCAGGTCTTTTATTCTTTTAATACTTTTTGGCATACAGCTTATGAAAACCCAAAATCTCAAAAAATTAGCATATGATGTACTAAACACCTGCAAAAGATTCCTGAGGCTTTTAAAAACTCCCAGCCTGGTTCATTACTCAAAACCACAAT
>CM045732.1:68108495-68123495 GCA_024760905.1 Plotosus lineatus
ATGTGCTTTTCTCGCTCTTGTTCCTCATGCGGTACAAAAAAAAGACTTAAGAGAGCTAAAATGGCGTTGTTTCACGTCCTCCATGTGCGATCTGTGTTATTGTTTCCGCTGGGAGGCGGAGGAAAGAAGATGCAATATGGCTTTTATGATTTTGTTGACTGTGTGATAATAAAAGTGTGTTTGTGTTTTCATCTGTCACAGAAAAGCAGCGTTGTGGTGCTGACGGACTCGGCTGTGACGTGTCTTTTATTTATTTTTTATTTTCTACCTCATTTATAGCGTAGAGGTAAAGTAAGGTAAAGTACATTGGGCTTTTTATACTTGAGCCATACTGACTCATCAGGCTGGTGCTTATCTCCAGGTTTCCATAGCGTGACGCGACCAGGAGTTCAACTCCTCCTGGATGGGACGCTAGTCCATCGCAGGTTGCCTTCCCAGTATATTTTACTGGTTCCCATTTATACTGCTGGGTGGACAGAGGCACACTTGTGGTTGAGACCTTGCCCCAAGGGTCTGAGCACAGTGGGGGTCCAACTGGGATTCGAACACACAACCACCCCCTATCATGAGCGCAGCACCCTAACCACTACATCACCGGCCCCACTCATTTCTCGAGGATAATCACCACATTACTGCGGAAACTCTGGATTTAAAGAATTTATTATTACGGAGCATAAAGGTGTTAAATAAGCACATCCACCTCACAGCAAGAAGGCTTTGGGTTCAAGTCCCGGTCTTGGTGAGGGCATTCCCGTGTAGCGTGTGCATGTTCTCACTGTGTTTGTGTGGGGTTTCCTCCAGGTTCTCCAGATTCCACCCACAGTCCTCCCACATGCATATTAGGCTGTTCAAAATTACCCCAAACGATGAGCACGACTGTGACTGGTTGAGTGTATGTCTTGGCTCTGTGATGAATTGGCGAGCTGCTTTGCCCAAAGTCCGCCCAGGTAGGTTCCACCTTCCTCGCAACCAGGCCTGCGTTGAATACAGAGTATTGATATCTAGAGCCTATGCTTAAAGCAGAGCTGATTGGCCGAGCTCTCACAGGAGGGAGGGATGGCATACGCTCACTTTCCTGTCACTCACAGTGATCGACAGCCAGTCATGGGCGTCTGTGAGCTCATTGGTACAAACGAGATGATAACATTTTCAATCCGAATGTGTTAGACCACCTCTGAATACACATGCGCATCAGTTCAGAGAGAGGCGGGTGGCTAGCATCGCATTGATCGGTGGGAATCGGACACGACTAAATTATGGAGAAAATGGTGGGAATTAAATAAATAAAGAGAATAGTTCCTCCAGAACACGAGTTGTGTGTTGTGCTCAGAGTCAATCCGGAGTCAGTTGCTCTTGCGCAGAGGTTCCCAAATCTGGTCCTGCGAATTGTAACACCTTGCCTGGTCTGCCACACCCACTTCAAGTCATGAATGGATGTTAAATAGCGAAGAAGTTTAAACAAGTGTGCCTGGAACACAGATGGCTGAGAACCTCTGCACCAGAACAACAAAAAGCATCACAGCATCAGAAATCACTGCAACATAGCGCCAAGAAGTAATGTACAGCGGTACCTTGACATACAAGTGTCTTTTTTTTCTAATGAATTTTCCATGATATGAGCTTCGATCCACCAAAAATCTGCTCCATCCAACAGGCAAAATTTCTGCTGGGGAAATTGCTTTTCCGAGCCGAATAGCCTCGTATTCTTCCGCATGTATTCCTCCACGCTCCGAGAACGCCTTGTAGAGTGCTTTTCAATTATTTTCTGTGATGCCCCCTATAGGAAGAAAAAACAACATTTCATGCCCCCCCCTCCTCCCAGCACCCGGTGTGTGACAATAAATAGTGTTTACTGCACTTTGTATCATTTGCTCGGTGCTTTTTCCCTACACCATAGGGAACACTGTGAGAGCGCCATTGCCACCTACTGTAGAGGATGCACAATTACACTTGATTCTAGTACAGTATGGCAAAAAAGCATGTTCCCCAGCATCACCATGTGCCCCACTATTTGAGAAGCACTGGCTTTGTGGGAGCTCACCACGAGCCTTTCCTCCCTGGCATTCATAGCACGCACATGCACAAAATTCTCCTTTTTTCTCCTTCTCTGTTATGCACCACCTCATGCCTGCCCACGTGACATCTTCGCGCCCACGTGGCATCTTTGCCGCAGTCGATGATCAGAAGGATTTGTTGACTTATTGGTTATTCTTGTTTTGTTATTAGTCATTATTAATTATTATTAATGTTAATGTACATGTATTATTATTATTATTATTATTAAATATGTATTGTTTTAACATGTTTATCTTTAATATATCAGGTCAAATGTATGTGTTTGTGTCAGGTTATATGAGTTTGAGAGGGGGTTGGAACAGATTAATTGGTTTTCTGTTATTTCCGATGGGAATTTTTGTTTTATCTAACGAACATTTTGACATATGAGCTCGCTCTCGGAACGGATTAATTTCGTAAGTCAAGGTACCACTGTATTAATAAATCTATTTCCACTCTATTCAAGCTTCTCATATTCAGAGCAAGCACTTCTAGATTGTCTTTTTTTTAAATACAGAATTTATGTAAAAGGACACACACACACACACACACACACACACACACACACACTACAGTGAGTTTAACAGCACTTTGGAATGTAGTGGTGGTTAACCGCTATATTAAGTCTGAGAGCAGAAATGTTCACCGGACAAATGAAATTAAACGAAGGCTCGTGGCCCATGTGACCTGAGCGAGAGAGTGAGAGAACGAATAAAATATAAATGCTATCTGCTCCCTGTTTCTCTCTTGTCCCATTCAGCATGTCTGTCTCTTCACATTAAACCTTTTTTAAAAAATGTTTTTATGTGATTGATTTGAACTGGAGTCGCGGCTCTGATGAAAACGAGCAGCACTCGGTGTAGCGCGCGCTTCATCAGTTTCATCTTCCCTCTCAAGCTCGAGGACCATAATTACAATGGGAACAGCGAGCGGCCTGAACACAGCTGCCACGCGTCCAACCGGAGGGAAGTACGAAGGATGAGAGAAGCAGCTGGATGGATGGATCTTAGCGTAGCGGTGTCAAACTGAACGAGTGTAATGAGGCTGATGGAGAGATTTGGATCACGACCAACATTATGTAATCTCCTCCAAACTCAGGCTTGAGCGCACGTGCAGCACCACCTGAAAAAAATATCGAATTATCTCATTAGCCCCATTAACACACGTTCTGTTGGATAATTTTTTAAATTCACACAGACACTAGTGATCCCGTCTTACCGAGACATCACAGCAAACAAAATACAATAAAGTTTTATAGTCTTATATAAATATAAAGTTTTTCTTTCATAAATTAGAAAACACATCCGGATCTTTTCTTTAAATATTCTGATTTCGTGGAAATGGGAAATAAAGGGGGTGTGGCCGAACTAACAAGGTATAAGACTTCCTGATGTACACTCACCCCATCATCAAGTATAAAATTAACAAATCATCTGAATATTCAGGAATCTTTGAATAAAATATGAGTTACGGTGTTTTATATTCACTGTGCAAAAGTAAATCAGAACGGGCAGTAGTGGCCTGGTGGTAAAGGTGCTCGATCACTGAGCCTAAGGTTGGAGGTTCAAGCCCCGTCCCCCCAGTGCACTAACTGGGTTATCAAAGGCCGATCATGTCTCTCACTGTCTATGGTGTGAGGTTCATGTAAAAGAACCATTGCTGACTTTCGACTAGTGTAGCTGCATAGCGTCAGCGTGTTTCTGCCCTGCGATGGCCTGGTGAGCTGTCCAAGGTGTACTCTACCCCCGCACAGAGTCGGCTGGGATTGGCGCCAGCTTCCTCGTGACCCTAATTAGGATTAAGCAGTTACAGAAAATGAACGATGAAAGTAAATCAGAAATACAGGACTGGAATTAATGGCTTTTTTTGTGAAACAATGACTCAGGGGCGGAGTTTACACTTTCTGACATTCACTCGTGTTTTTATATATACAGGGATCTCTCACTTTCCATGGTTAATTGGGACCGAGATCACCACGCGACCATTGAAATCCGCGAAATAGGATCACTTCCCCAACCCCCAACCCCCCTTGACTGACGTATACGTACATGTATATGTGTACATAATATCAATAAATACATATTCAATGCTATTAATGCTTACAATAACAATTAAGCATAAAAAAAAACATAAAATGTAAATAAAATATAAATACACATACATACAGATGGTAGTCCATGAGAAGAAGACGACACACATACATATGCGTGCAGATGCGTGTGCACACACAGATGCAATAATGTAAGCAGTGTTGATGGGAGATTTTGGGTTGTTTTTTAATTTTTGTTTGTTTAAGGTTTATTTTTTGGCATAATTAACCTTATTTTTGTGGCATTTCCTTTAACTTTTTCCTCTATTCTTCCTTAATTTCCTTCTTTTTTAATTCGATGAATATTTATTTATTTATTTTTAAAAAAACACGATGCACTGAAGTCACATGAATTGAAGCGCAAAGTCGCGAGGGATCCCTGTATACTGTATGTATATCTTTTAAACGTCCTGGTTATAAAAAAATGGCATAGTGATCACATTGTGCATAATAATCGAGGAGACAAGCATAAATAAATCATTATAAAAAAAACAAACAAAAAATTATGACGATCATCATCATCATTATTACTGTCATCCAGCGATGTGCATTCAGGGGAGGCGGAGCCTTCACTGTCAATCTTGAAAAGAAAAAAGTTCATCATAAAATATAATAACTGGTAATACTTATCAGCTGGTTTGTATTACAAACTCTTTTACCGTTCAAATCCAATATTAAATATTAAAATCATTTTTTTCAGTAAAGAAAAGCAGAATTTCCATAAGCTTCATTCAGATACAGGGCGGAGCTACGTGGTGAGGCGGCACTTTGATGTGCCGCTCAGTGAATTGTGTCTCTCACAAACTGTACTGGTATGTGATGCAAGTAGTGTGTCGCTGTCCCTCTATACATCACTGATGAAATACCTTCAAAAACTCAGATTATATGATCTGCCTTTTCATAATGTGAATAATGAATAAAATGTATTTCTGTAATGGGTTTAGGATGCAGATTAATTATAAAACCCCCAAAAAAAGTTCCTCTGTGAGGCAAACAGTACCCCTGACTCATGGTAGAGGGCACTTGTGAGCCCACAGAATTTTGTTCAACCTAAAATCTTGTTTGTTTGTTGTTTATATTTCTTTTACAATATGTCTTATCAAAACGGAAGATTACATTTCCAAGCTGAGAAAATAACCAAATCTGGACTTTCAATCAAAACAAGAGGTTAAAAACTAAAGGAAGAGCATCGCAGTTGGAATAAATTTTAATCTCAAATGAAATATGCGTCACATGATTGTTTACAGAATGTTGATATCAGATATAAAACACAACGAGTTGTCTGAAAATAATCTAATTGAATTTAAAAGGTACTAGAGGTACTAAAATAGAAGGAAACATGAGATGGGACAGTATCACACGCCACATCAAACGCCATCATGTGGACAGTCGTGTCATTGCTTCTCTCTATGAAATTGATTTGATCTCTGTTGTCAATCAAATGATGAAAAATATTCTCTTATGAGTTCATTTGTGTTTGTAAATCTGACTCTAAAAGACCACCATCACCACCACCACCACCACCACCACCACCATCATCATCATCATCATCATCATTGTTACCTTTATCAATATTACCTCTATCATAATCATCATCATTACCATCATCGGCAGCTTCATTTTCATTGTTATGATTCTCAACATCATCCACACCATTAACGTCATCATATGTTTCTCTTCATTTTTTAAAACCATTTTTATAAACCTTGCAAAAAAACTAAAAAAAACCTTGTATTGGCTCAGTTTTGCAAACCAAACCTGCATGAATTAAGTGAAGATGTACTTGAGATGTGTTTGAAGATAAAAAGGCGGCTGTATGCATATGAGGTGTAAATACAAGGCTTTATGGGTGGAGCTTTATCCCCCCACACAGCTGAAGCTGATTCATCTCCACTTAATAACGATGCCATCTGACATTTTTCATGAATTGCTTACTGCCTGGATCAAGGCTTTTAATAATCAAGAGCTGTTGTAAATCTAACTATTGTTCACCTATTTTAATATTTTATTTTGGTTTATTTTACTCTCAATAATTTTTCTTATGAATTCATCAGCACTGCTACTGTAATATTTTCCCCATGTCTGCTTTGCATGAGGAGAATCAGAAACCTAAGATGTCATTCATCTTTCTCGGACTGTTTTTCCCATCTGAAACCTCAGCTGAGCAGATTACAGCTGCTCTCAGGAGCCTAGCCTGGGGTCGTCGCCTCGAAATTCGTTCTTATTTATACTGGCTGGAGGAGACGGGGGTGTGTGGGTGTCGGGATGATGGGGTGTAGGCGCTGTGCTCTGCTGTTCTGCGATGAACCTTAACTCCACCAGCTGGGCTCCGTGCTGTAATTTAACCTTGAGAAATTCCCTCATGACTAATTCACATAGCGCTCATTTACTTACAGCAGACAAATTAAATCATGGAGTGTCACAGCTAGCTCACACGCCGTGAGCACTGATCTACACGAACCCTGCTAGTGTTTACCATAACCAACGATCTATTAGCATTGTATAGCATCTGGCTAATACGTCGATTCGATGCTAGTAAATAAATTTGCACCACACAGAAAGAGCACTTAATATCAACACTTGTGTTCATCCATTTAGCACCGAATAAGAGCAGCTTTAACACCAGTAACCTGAAACATTTCATGTGGGCGTGTAAGTGTGTTCGGATACAGCAAATTTTTATTTAATGAAAACATTTTAAATTAATAAATGCTAAAGATAAATGTGTTTTTTATATTGGAGTTAAATACATTTTGTACACTGATTCACCCCAATCTACCTTCAACCGATTCACATCACCCCGATCCACCTTCAATGATTCACATCACCCCGATCCACCTTCAACGATTCACATCACCCCGATCCACCTTCAACGATTCACATCACCCTGATTCACCTTCAACTGATTCACATCACCCCGATCCACCTTCAATGATTCACATCACCCCGATCCACCTTCTACGATTCATATCACCCCGATCCACCTTCTACGATTCACATCACCCCGATTCACCTTCTACGATTCACATCACCCCGATTCACCTTCAACCGATTCACATCACCCTGATTCACCTTCAACCGATTCACATCACCCCGATCCACCTTCTACGATTCACATCACCCGATCCACCTTCTACGATTCACATCACCCGATCCACCTTCTACGATTCACATCACCCCGATTCACCTTCAACCGATTCACATCACCCTGATTCACCTTCAACGATTCACATCACTCCGATCCACCTTCAACGATTCACATCACCCTGATTCACCTTCAACTGATTCACATCACCCCGATCCACCTTCAACGATTCACACATCACCCCGATCCACCTTCTACGCATTCACATCACCCGATTCACCTTCTCTACGATTCACATCACCCCGATTCACCTTCTACGACTCACATCACCCCGATCCACCTTCAACGATTCACATCACCCCGATCCACCTTCAACGATTCACATCACCCCCGATCCACCTTCAACGATTCATCACTGATCCACTTCTTCAACGATTCACATCACCTCGATTCACCTTCAACCGATTCACATCACCCTGATTCACCTTCAACGATTCACATCACTCCGATCCACCTTCAACGATTCACATCACCCCGATCCACCTTCAACGATTCACATCACCCGATCCACCTTCAACCGATTCACATCACCCTGATTCACCTTCAGCGATTCACATCACTCCGATCCACCTTCAAGCGATTCACATCACCCTGATTCACCTTCAACGATTCATCACCCGATCCACCTTCTACGAGTCACATCACCCTATCCACCTTCTACGATTCACATCACCCCGATCCACCTTCAACGATTCACATCGCGATTCACCTTCAACCGATTCACATCACCCTGATTCACCTTCAACGATTCACATCACTCCGATCCACCTTCAACGACATTCACATCACCCGATCCACCTTCAACGATTCACATCACCCCGATCCACCTTCAACCGATTCACATCACCCCTGATTCACCTTCAACGATTCACATCACTCCGATCCACCTTCAACGATTCCACATCACCCTGATTCACCTTCAACGATTCACATCACTCCCGATCCACCTTCTACGAGTCACATCACCCCTATCCACCTTCTACGATTCATCACCCGATCCACCTTCAACCGATTCACATCACCCAGATTCACATCACTCCGATCCACCTTCAACGATTCAAATCACCCCGATCCACCTTCTACGATTCACATCACCCTGATTCACCTTCAACGATTCACATCACCTGATTCACCTTCAACGATTCACATCACCCTGATTCACCTTCAACGATTCACATCACCCTGATTCACCTTCAACGATTCACATCACTCCGATCCACCTTCAACGATTCCAAATCACTCCCGATCCACCTTCAACGATTCACATCACCCTGATTCACCTTCAACGATTCATCACCCTGATTCACCTTCAGCGATTCACATCACCCCGATCCACCTTCAGCGATTCACATCACCCTGATTCACCTTCAACGATTCACATCACCCTGATACACCTTCAACGCATTCACATCACCCCGATCCACCTTCAGCGATTCACATCACCCGATCCACCTTCAACGATTCACATCACCCGATCCACCTTTCTACGATTCACATCACCCCGATCCACCTTCAACCGATTCACATCACCCCGATCCACCTTCAACGATTCACATCACTCCGATCCACCTTCAACGATTCACATCACCCCGATCCACCTTCAACGATTCACATCACTCCGATCCACCTTCAACGATTCACATCACCCCGATCCACCTTCAACGATTCACATCACCCTGATTCACCTTCAACGATTCACATCACCCTGATTCACCTTCAACGATTCACATCACTCTGATCCACCTTCAACGATTCACATCACCCGATCCACCTTCAACTGATTCACATCACCCCGATTCACCTTCAACGATTCACATCACCCTGATTCACCTTCAACTGATTCACATCACCCCGATCCACCTTCAATGATTCACATCACCCCGATCCACCTTCTACGATTCATATCACCCCGATCCACCTTCTACGATTCACATCACCCCGATTCACCTTCTACGATTCACATCACCCCGATTCACCTTCAACCGATTCACATCACCCTGATTCACCTTCAACGATTCACATCACCCCGATCCACCTTCTACGATTCACATCACCCCGATCCACCTTCTACGATTCACATCACCCCGATCCACCTTCTACGATTCACATCACCCCGATTCACCTTCAACCGATTCACATCACCCTGATTCACCTTCAACGATTCACATCACTCCGATCCACCTTCAACGATTCACATCACCCTGATTCACCTTCAACTGATTCACATCACCCCGATCCACCTTCAACGATTCACATCACCCCGATCCACCTTCTACGATTCACATCACCCCGATTCACCTTCTACGATTCACATCACCCCGATTCACCTTCTACGATTCACATCACCCCGATCCACCTTCAACGATTCACATCACCCCGATCCACCTTCAACGATTCACATCACCCCGATCCACCTTCAACGATTCACATCACCCCGATCCACCTTCAACGATTCACATCACCCCGATTCACCTTCAACCGATTCACATCACCCTGATTCACCTTCAACGATTCACATCACTCCGATCCACCTTCAACGATTCACATCACCCCGATCCACCTTCAACGATTCACATCACCCCGATCCACCTTCAACCGATTCACATCACCCTGATTCACCTTCAACGATTCACATCACTCCGATCCACCTTCAACGATTCACATCACCCTGATTCACCTTCAACGATTCACATCACCCCGATCCACCTTCTACGAGTCACATCACCCCTATCCACCTTCTACGATTCACATCACCCCGATCCACCTTCAACGATTCACATCACCCCGATTCACCTTCAACCGATTCACATCACCCTGATTCACCTTCAACGATTCACATCACTCCGATCCACCTTCAACGATTCACATCACCCCGATCCACCTTCAACGATTCACATCACCCCGATCCACCTTCAACCGATTCACATCACCCTGATTCACCTTCAACGATTCACATCACTCCGATCCACCTTCAACGATTCACATCACCCTGATTCACCTTCAACGATTCACATCACCCCGATCCACCTTCTACGAGTCACATCACCCCTATCCACCTTCTACGATTCACATCACCCCGATCCACCTTCAACCGATTCACATCACCCAGATTCACATCACTCCGATCCACCTTCAACGATTCAAATCACCCCGATCCACCTTCTACGATTCACATCACCCTGATTCACCTTCAACGATTCACATCACCCTGATTCACCTTCAACGATTCACATCACCCTGATTCACCTTCAACGATTCACATCACCCTGATTCACCTTCAACGATTCACATCACTCCGATCCACCTTCAACGATTCAAATCACCCCGATCCACCTTCAACGATTCACATCACCCTGATTCACCTTCAACGATTCACATCACCCTGATTCACCTTCAACGATTCACATCACCCCGATCCACCTTCAACGATTCACATCACCCTGATTCACCTTCAACGATTCACATCACCCTGATACACCTTCAACGATTCACATCACCCCGATCCACCTTCAACGATTCACATCACCCCGATCCACCTTCAACGATTCACATCACCCCGATCCACCTTCTACGATTCACATCACCCCGATCCACCTTCAACCGATTCACATCACCCCGATCCACCTTCAACGATTCACATCACTCCGATCCACCTTCAACGATTCACATCACCCCGATCCACCTTCAACGATTCACATCACTCCGATCCACCTTCAACGATTCACATCACCCCGATCCACCTTCAACGATTCACATCACCCTGATTCACCTTCAACGATTCACATCACCCTGATTCACCTTCAACGATTCACATCACTCTGATCCACCTTCAACGATTCACATCACCCCGATCCACCTTCAACTGATTCACATCACCCCGATTCACCTTCAACGATTCACATCACCCTGATTCACCTTCAACTGATTCACATCACCCCGATCCACCTTCAACGATTCACATCACTCCGATCCACCTTCAACCGATTCACATCACCCCGATCCACCTTCTACGATTCACATCACCCTGATTCACCTTCAACGATTCACATCACCCCGATCCACCTTCAACGATTCACATCACCCTGATTCACCTTCAACGATTCACATCACCTCGATCCACCTTCAACGATTCACATCACCCTGATTCACCTTCAAAGGATTCACATCACCCCATTTCACCTTCAACTGATTCACATCACCCCGATCCATCTGCAACCGATTCACATCACCCCGATTCACAAGACTCTATTTCACTCCATAACGATTCACATGACACCTAATTCTGACTCATTTACTGATATATGGTATATCGAGTCACATTTTATAATATCACTTTGAATTCATTCACTCTCGTAATTTGCTTGTTTGTTTCCTAATCATTTACATTTTACTGATTCACTCTGTGGGTTCTATTGATTCACCTTAAATGGAGATTATATGGAGATCTTGTGAGATCTCAAGAGATAGTCTAGATTTTCGCTGTTTATTAGTAAGGCAACTGAAAATACAAATTAACAAAATCCAAAAATACAAGATATTTTAAAATACTTTAAAATAATATAAAATGTTTTACTTGGATCTTAAATATAAGAATAATAACATTAACTTATTCTTATAATTTGTTTCCCTTGTGCCTGTTTAAGGGGAAGGAAATATTCAATATTGATTCACCTTAAACTCGCTTTGTACAATTTTAATTTTCTCAATTCATCTTCATCTGATTCGCTTCATTAAATCATGTGATACTTATTTTAATCCGAAAAATATTCCTGTTTTAATTGTTGGTAAAGTGTAATGTGTGTATGAGAGAACACATTGAGGGCTCAGCAAAAGAAGTAAAAAAGGGATGAAAGGAAAATAAATACTGTTGTTTTTACCAGTTATTCACCGCTGTTTTCAAAAATGGTGCAGTTTTACTGCAGGTTGTGAAAATGAGGGATATCCCAAAGTGTCCGTATGTGTCTCTGTGTGTGTGTGTGTGTGTGTGTGTGTGTGTGTGTGTGTTTTAGGAGTCAGGACCTCCAGGCCAATATGAATTACCCACAAGTACCACAGAATAATAACAGAAAAAAGGGAGTGTGGTCCAGCAGTCCTGCACAGCGTACAAGAAATCGATAGCGATGCTTAATGCAGGCTGGATGAAAAATGAGTCTCAATAACACCACGCCATCATAAAAATAATAACAAAGCAAATAAAAACACCCCACCGATGCTGAGAGAGCCAGAGAACGGCGGAGGAAGGAAGCAGCAGGCTGAAATATAGAAGGTTTATTTTAGCCTTTGTTTGATGTTGGAATTCAGTTGGATGGATAAGCGCGGTGATCAAATTCACAATAACTTTACACACTTCGGAGTTTTTGTAATCACAGTGAACATGGCGGGTAAAATGCACGTGGTTTTTGTTTGTAGTTCATTTCTACTGATATGCACTACGCACGTGGATTAGTCCGAAACCGCTACCTGCACAATGGGTAAAACATCGTTTCGAAAAAGCCGGAAGATTTCCGATGCTGTTTTGAGGGTATTGTGCAGATCATGAGATCTTCAAATGGTCATCATGATCAGAATGAGTTCCAGCGGCTTGCTTAAGTCATTCATTTAAAATCCAAAGTCTGAAATAAAGCTGGATCCTTTGCAAAAATGGTGAGCTTGAGGCCCTCAATCAGAACCTCGTATTACTTTTAAGCAGAAGAAGATAACGATGACAATGACGATGATATCAATGTAATCCAGCATCAGCTATAAATACACATCAAATATCCGTCTGGTACTTACAATTTGTTCTGAATCGATTCACTTGAATCTGATTCACCATGTAGTGATTCACATAATCTATCTATCTAGTGCCGGAGTCGTAGGGCGACCAATGGTGACCCGCCATCAAGGACAACGCCCTGGTTATCATCTTCATGGAGGTTTTTCTTGGTCGGATTAGTGCAGTGGTTTGTCATTGCCTTCTGCATGACGCGAACCTACGGGTTATTTAAATCGGCCAATTAACCTCCTGTGCATGTCTTTGGATTGTGGGAGGAAACCGGAGCACCCGGAGGAAACCCACGCAAGCACGGGGAGAACATGCAAACTCCACACAGAAACGCAACGCCCAGGCCGGGAATCGAACCCAGGCCTTCTCGCTGTGAGGCGGACGTGTTCACCACTACGCCACCGTACCGCCGAGTCACATGATACCGAATCATTTACAACTGATTCAATTTAAACAGATTCACACCACACCAGTTTCATTTCATATACACTTCATACTGATTCACTTTTACTCTTTCACTTCATTCGAATTCAACAGAAACTGATTCATATTGAAAAAATTTACTCACTTTCTATTTGCTTTGTATCTTATTCACTTAATACCAACTCAACTTGCATCGAATCACTATAAACAAAATTCGCCTTTTAGAATCTTATCGATGCATTTCTTACTTATTCACATTGTATAAACATAATTGTAAAAAGGGCCTTTATAGTAAATATAATTTACAGTGAATTAATCTTAAATGATTCACATGACACTGATTTTTTTTTTTTTTTTTACAGATTTACCTTAAAATGATTCATTTCCACTGCTTTACCTTAAAATGATAAAAAATACATCGATTTGATTCAGAATGAATTAATGCTGTGCTTCTATTTGGTTTTTTTTTATTTACAATTATTTTACATTAATATTTATATTTTATAACAGTACTGGGTATACTGGGACACTGATCTATTGTGTGATGTGACAACTACCAGCACACCACTAATCACGTACATTACTGGATGTTTTTATTTATTTATTATTGTTTTCTGTGCTTAAGTTACACTGATAATGCAGCTAACAAGCGAAGGCCCAGTACAGCCACCTGCTTCGCATCTGCTCCTTTACTGCTCTGAGCCTTTTAATCATCACTTAATTTGACTCTTTATCATTAACATTAACACCGTCATTCCAATGTGGGATTGTCACTCAACACTTCTCTCCTTTTTGTCTGTCCTGTTTTGGCTCAGCTACCGTGGCTGTTAGCGAGACGCTCGTTAAGCAGAGTGTGTTTAATAATATAAGAAGATAATTGCGGGGCTGAAAGCTGAAGCTGCTGTGCTTTGGCACGACACGTTTGTTTATTTTACACACTCACATCGCTAATCAACTTAATATGTTTGGGAGGCCGGGTCCAAGATGGCCACCACCCAAATAGGATGCATACACACACACACACACACACACACACACACACACACACACACACACACACACACACACACGCACCCTACTAATGGCTGCAATCTGCATAATATCAAAGACTGAACTGAATCAGAATGCATCTCAAAAAAGGAACACTCCGACACACACACACACACACACACACACACACACACACACACACACACACACACACACACACACATACACACACAGGCATTTCTAATAACATGTATTGGTACTTTGTGTTATACTGATTTGTCCATGCTGTGCTTCTATTTGTTTTTTTTTTTTATTTACAATTATTTTGCATTATTTTTTCAGTCCTGCTTAAAATATTTGAATAAAATATAATTGTATTCCCCCAGTGCAGCTGATCGGGTTATCAAAGGCCGGCCGTGTCTCTCACTGTCTGTGGTGTGAAGCTGATGTAAAAGAACCATTATTGACTTTCAACAAGAGGAGCTGCAAAGCCGTCAGCGTGTTTCTGCCCTGCGATGGCCTGGTGAGCTGTTC
>CM045732.1:68128495-68133495 GCA_024760905.1 Plotosus lineatus
TGATAGTTTGAGTAGCTTGGCCGAGAGAAGCTTGGAGAAGAACCACTGCTCCTTCATGTTGAGAGGAGCTGGTTGAGGTGGTTTGGGAATCTGATTTGAATGAATCCCTGTTGTGGATTTTCAGGCATGTCCAACTGGGAAGTGACCCCAGAGTTGACCCAGAATATGGTGGAGGGACGATGTCTCTCAGCTGGACTAGGAACACCTCGGTTTCTCCAAGTAGAGCTGGAACCCGACCCTGGATCAAGCGGAAGAAGATGATGATGACAATGATGATGATGACCTTGGGTCAATTTTGAATAGCCAAGTCACCTCATGTGCATGTCTTTGGCCTGTTGGAGGAAACCACAGTACCTGAAGGAAACCCGAGAAAGCATGAAAAGAACATACAAGCGCCACACTGAATTGTCTGAGCTCAGGACTCAATCCCAAACCTTATTGCCATGAGGTTGACATGTGAACTGCTATACCACCATGAAAGAGTACAGGTAGTGTCCAACTTACGACGGCATTTGGTTCTGACCAACAAGCCGTAAGACGGTTTGGACGTAAGTTGGGTGTGTACATGTATTACTACCAGTATGTACAGTATACTGGACCTTTCTACAAGTTCATGTCAAAATTTTGTTTGCAATCTTTTTACCTTTCTTTGGGCATAATATATGAAGGTGGAGGACTCGTATAGATGTATTTTCAACCTAATGCATTTCTTTACAAAAAATGTGGGGGAGGAGTCACTTCTCGTGAATCAGTTCCTGGTTCAAAGAATTAAGAGTCAAATCCAGAGCATCGGAGTCATTGTTCGGCTCAGACGATGGAAAGAGGAAGAGTACAGAACGGATATATATATATATATATATATATATATATATATATGTATGTATATAAATGCATATACATGATTTAGTCCATTTGATCCTCACAGATATTCTCGAATCAGCTCGGGTAGGCTGATGATATTCACATGCACGGTGGTGTAGTGGTTAGCATGTTTGTCTCACAGCAAGAAGGTCGTGGGTTCAATTCCCAGCCTGAACGTTTCTGTGTGGAGTTTGCATGTTCTCCCCATGTTTCTGTGGGTTTCCTCGGGGTACTCTGGTTTCCTCCCACAATTCAAAAGCATGCACATTTAATTGGCTGTTCCAAATCACTCCTAGGTGTGAGTGTGAGTATTAATGGTTGTTTGAGTGTTGGCTCTGCGATGGCCTGGTGAACCATCCATGGTGTACCCCCCTCGCTCAGAGTCAGCTGAGATGGGCACCAGCCTTTCCTCAACCATAATTAGGATGAAGTGGTCAATCATCTGTCAGTTAGAGATTCCTCAACGGAGGCAAAGAACTTCCACAATGATTGATCCAGAATCCTTAACTGGGTGTAGAACATCACTGCAAAGATTCTAAAGTCCTCTGGCATCTTCTTCTTCTTCTTCTTCTTCTTTTCCTTTCGGCTGTTCCCTTCAGGGGTCGCCACAGCAAATGATCTGCCTCCATCTCTCCCTATCCTCTGCATCTTCTACTCTTACTCCAACGACCTTCATGTCCGCCTTCACCGCATCCATAAATCTTCTCTTTGGTCTTCCTCTGGGCCTTTTGCCTGGTAGTTCCAACCTCAGCATCCTACGACCAATATACTCACTATCCCTCCTCTGTACATGTCCAAACCATCTCAATCTAGCCTCTCTGACTTTGTCTCCAAAACATCTTACATGTGCTGTCCCTCTGATGTACTCATTTCTGATCCTATCCATCCTCGTTACTCCCAAAGAGAACCTCAACATTTTCATCTCTGCTACCTCCAACTCTGACTCCTGTCTTTTCCCCAGGGCCACTGTCTCTAAACCATACAACATTGCTGGCCTCATCACCGTCTTGTACACTTTTCCCTTCATTCTTGCCGATACTCTCCTATCACACATCACACCGACACTCTCCTCCATCCATTCCAACCTGCCTGCACACGCTTCTTCACCTCTTTTCCACACTCTCCATTGCTCTGGATTGTTGAGCCTAAGTACTTAAAATCCTCCACCTTCTTTATCCCTGCCCCTGTAACCTCAAAGTTCCTCTTGGGTCCTTGTCGTTCACACACATGTATTCTGTCTTACTAAGACTAACCTTCAATCCCCTCCTTTCCAGGGCATACCTCCACCTCTCTAGATTTTCCTCCACTTGGTCTCTGCTCTCACTACAGATCACAATGTCATCTGCAAACATCATAGTCCATGGAGATTCTTGTCTAACCTCGTCTGTTAGCCTGTCCATCACCATAGCAAACAAGAAGGGGCTCAGAGCTGACCCTTGATGCAGTCCCACCTCCACCTTGAACTCTTCTGTCACAACCGACAGCACACCTCACCACTGTCTTACAGCTATCATACATGTCCTGCACCACTCTAACATACTTCTCTGTCACTCCAGACTTCCTCATACAATACCACAGTTCTTCTCTCGGCACCCTGTCATATGCTTTCTCCAGATCCACAAAGGCACAATGCAGCTCCTTCTGACCTTCTCTGTACTTCTCTATTAACATCCTCAAAGCAAACACTGCATCTGTGGTGCTCTTTCTTGGCATGAAACCAAACTGTTGTTCACAAATGCAGACCTCTGCCCTTAGTCTTGCTTCCACTATTCTTTCCCATAGCTTCATTGTATGGCTCATCAACTTTATCCCTCTGTAGTTGCCACAACTCTGTACATCTCCCTTGTTCTTAAAAATGGGCACAAGCACACTCCTCCTCCATTCCTCTGGCATCTGCTCACTTTCTAAGACCTTGTTGAATATTCTTGTCAGAAAATCTACTGCTACCTCCCCTAGACACTTCCATACCTCAACTGGTATGTCATCAGGGCCAACTGCCTTTCCACTCTTCATCCTCTTCAATGCCCTCCTCACTTCTCCCTTACTAATCTTTGCTACTTCCTGCTCCTCAATGGTCACCCCTTCTACTCTTTTTCTCTCTCATTTTCCTCATTCATCAGCTCTTCAAAGTACTCTTTCCATCTTCCCAGCACACTTCTGTCATCAGTCAATACATTTCCCTCTCTGTCCTTTATCACTCTAACTTGCTGCACGTCTTTCCCATCTCTATTTCTCTGCTGTGCTAACCTGTATAGATCTTTTTCTCCCTCCTTACTGTTCAACCTATCATACAAGTCATCATACGCCCTCTGTTTGGCCTTTGACACTGCTACCTTCGCCTTACGCTGTGTCTCCCTGTACTCCTGTTTACTCTCTTCGGTCCTCTCAATGTCCCACTTCTTCTTGGCTAACCTCTTCTTTTGTACACACTCCTGCACTTCCTCATTCCACCACCAAGTTTCCTTATCTACTCTCCTTCCAGAGGACACACCAAGTACTCTCCTACCGGTCTCCCTGATCACATTGGCTGTGGTTGTCCAGTCCTCTGGAAGCACTTCCTGACTACCCAAAGCTTGTTTCAACTCCTCCTTGAAGACAACACGACACTCTTCCTTTTTCAGCTTCCACCACTTTGTCTTCTGCTCTGCCTTTGCCTTTTTCACCTTTCTCACCATCAGTGTCATCCTGCACACCACCATCCTATGCTGTTTGGCAACACTCTCACCCACTACTACTTTGCAGTCACTGACTTCCTTAAAATTACAGCGCCTACACAAGATGTAGTCTACCTGTGTGCTCTTACCTCCGCTTTCATAAGTCACCCTATGCTTCTGTTTCTTCGTGAAGAAAGTATTCACCACAGCCATTTCCATCCTTTTTGCAAAATCGATCAACATCTGTCCTTCTGTGTTCCTGTCCTGGATACCAAACCTGCCCATCACTTCCTCGTCCCCTCTGTTGCCTGCACCAACATGTCCATTGAAGTCTGCTCCAATGACCACTCTTTCACCTCTGGGGGTACTCTGCATCACTTCATCTAACTCACTCCAGAATCTCTCCTTCTCTTCTAGCTTACATCCTGCCTGTGGGGCATAAGCACTAACAACATTGAGCATCACGCCTTCAATTTCTAACTTGAGACTCATCACTTTGTCTGACACTCTTTTCACTTCTAGAACATTCCTGACAAACCCCTCCTTCAAGATGACTCCTACTCCATTTCTCTTCCGATCCACACCATTATAAAACAGTTTAAACCCTGCTCCTAAGCTTCTAGCCTTTCTACCTTTCCACCTTGTCTCCTGAACACACAGTATGTCCACCTTCCTCCTCTGCATCATGTCAGCCAGCTCCCTATCTTTTCCTTGCATAGTTCCAACATTCAAAGTCCCCACTCTCAGTCCTAGGCTCATGCATTTCCTCTTCTCTCTCTGCCTACGGACACGCCTCCCGCCTCTCCTTCTTCGACGTCTTTGACCAACAGTAGTCCAATTTCCATCAGCACCCTGTTGGTTGACAGCACTGATGGTGGTCGTTGTTAACCCGGGCCTCGACCGATCCGGTATGAATTCTGTATTGATCATTTGCATTTTTAAATGTGGCAGAAGTTTTACGCCGGATGCCCTTCCTGTCGCAACCCTCTGCATTTCTCCGGGCTTGGGACCGGCATAAGGGGGAGAGACACTGGTTAGTGCCCCCCCCCGCCTCATGTCTATACACATCTATATGATGTAATTGTTCTGGAACCATTTGGCAGGTCTAGAATCCGCTGTCAGTCCCTGAGTGCTCAGACAGCTCTACAGTCCTCACTGAAAAGCCGGAGGAGAATCCATAATGTGAAGATTCTAGAATGATTAGTCATTACTCAAATCTTTATTATATAAAGGTTAAAGGTCGGCATCAGTATGAACGTTCAGGTCACCTCACTGTGGAGATGCTTGAATTTTCAAGGCCAAAGCTGTCCCATCTGTATTGAGGTTTTAATGGCGAGTGTTCGAGACACTTTACTTTAAATGATCGAGAGCCTGTAAAGAGCATACTGCTGTACTCTCTGGAGATTTTAAAAGTGACAGATGATTCTAAAGCTTCTATTGGAAAGATTGCTGAGAACACTAGAATCTTCATCCTGGGAATGGAGA
>CM045732.1:68138495-68145995 GCA_024760905.1 Plotosus lineatus
CACCCCTACACTTCTACACACTGCTTTTCAATTCCCTAAAATTATCCTCGCGCTGATATCAGCGTCTAATGGACTAATAACAAAATGTGATAAAAGCTGTTATTAAGGGCTAAACTGCAGCGAGGACGCTCGGCGAGAGAAAAAGCACAAGTTCCTCGCTGAAGTAAAGCTTAATGGTTTTCCACATCGAGGAAAAAAAGGGTCATTTAAACAAGTACACTTTGTCCTTATTGAACTTGTTTTGTCTGGAAATGGGCTCGAGCTTTTTCCCTGTTATTCACTCACCCTCTTTATTTCTCAGTATAAAAGAAAAAAAAGAAAAAGGAAATAATGCATAAAAAAAAAAAAAACCTGACTGGCTTTTGAGGTGCAGGACAAAAACATAAACACACACACACACACACACACACACACACACACACACACACACACACACACACACACACACACACACAGAGCACTTATCCAACTTTGTTCTATTCAAGTATAAATATATTAATAGGAATAAACTAGCAAATCAGTGTTATTTTTAATCGAGTAAAAAAAGGAATCCGTCTTCAGCATGCCCGCCTCACAGCGAGAAGACCCTGTGTTCGGGTCCCAGACTCAGTGAGTATGTTTCTCTATCTGAATTTGCATTTTCTCTCTGAGCTTGTATGGGTTTCATTTGGGTATTCCTGTTTCCTCCCACAGTTCAAAGACATACACATGAGGCTCCAATTGCCCCTAGGTGTGTGTGTGTGTGTGTGTGTGTGTGTGTGTGTGTGTGTGTGTGGCCCTGCAGTGGACGGGTTGTTCAGGGTGCACTCCCTGCCTCTGCCCAGAGTCGGTTGTGCTATTCTTCAGGCTCACCGTAACCTTAGTAAGATGAACATATGAATAAAATTGCAGCTTTACGTCTGACTTTTTGAAACAGTGAGACTGGAGACTCATTTTCATGAAATTTATATCCCAGTACTGTTCTCTGTTCACATCCCAGTGAATTAGCCGTTGCTATAGAAACAATAACATCAATCTGCAGTACTGCTTTACTAGAGTTAATCAACACCTTCTACCAATAAGAATCCACAAACATACTGATATACAAGGGATATAAACACACACACACACACACACACACACACACACACACACACACACACACACACACACACACACACACACACACACAGTGTATAGTTTGGTATTGTATTCTCTCTCTCTTTCTCAGTTTCCTCGTGTCTCCACTGAGTCTCTCCTCTTCTTTATTTTTACTCATCCTTTTAATAGATTTTACGATAAATTAAGTCCGTTTTACTTTTGCAACACACACACACACACACACACACACACACACCCACACCCACACACCCACACACACAGAGATCATCAATAGTGATCAGATTTCGACAGGAAAAAACTGGCTGAGGTGCAATTAAGCTCCATTAGCCCGGGCTAATTAACCGCAGTGATGTTGATATTCCACACGCCGTTTTATTGCGGTGTTACATTTCCAACGGGAACTAGAGAGAGAGAGAGAGAGAGAGAGAGAGAGAGAGGTGAACAATGCAAAAAAAACAAGAGAGATGGAGGGATGCTGGTGGACATAAAAGAGCATCAAGAACATGAAAAGATGATCATGGAATGACAGATAGATGGGAAGGTGATGATGGAGAAAGGGATGAATGATGATGAAGGTAGAGATGGTTGTTGGATAATGGAGAGGGATGGAAGGATGATAGTGAAAACAAGAAAAAAGATGGAGGAGTCAATGGATGTGAGGAGTCAATGGATGTTGATGAAACATTTAAAGATATGAAGGTATGGAGGAAGAACTTTGGAAGAATTAAAACGGAAAGATGTTTGTGTAAGCGATGGAGGAATGCTAGTGGAAGGGGTGATAAAAAGATAATAAAAACAAAATGCTGGATGAAAGGATGAGTGGTAAGAATGAAGGACTGAGTTTGGTGGAAGAGTGTTGAAAATGAGATGGTGTGATGAATAAAAGAGACAGAAATTGGAGGAGGATTGTGGGAAGAGAGATGGAGGGATGGTGGTAATGGAAAAGATGGAAGTCTGATAGCTGAAATACAGGTCCAGGGATGAAGGTGGGAGAAGAGATGAAAGGATCTTGGCAAAAAGAGTTGCGGAGGGAAGATGCTATGGTAATGAAACGGTTAAAAAGGGTGATGGAAGGATGAAACTGAAATGTAAGATGGATAAATCATGCGAGAAAAGGGATGGTGAGATTGAATGGTTGGTTTGAGAGATTGAGGAGATGAGGATGAGTGATAGAAAGAGAAATAGAAAGATGGTGGTGAAAGGAAAAATAAACACTTGTGAAAATGAAGATAAAGGCATAATGTTGAAAAGAGAGATGAAGGGATGGGGATGAAGGAGAAAAAAGAGCAGGAAGACAAATGGAAGATGATATTTAAAGAAAATCATGGACGAGATGACTGGATGATGGACAGATTGTGGTGAAAGGAAGGACAGAACAGGATAATGGTTCAAGAGGAAAGAAAGATAGAAGGATGATAAAGGGAGAGAGAGAGAGAGAGAGAGAGAGAGAGAGAGAGAGAGAGAGAAAAGCATTGGCTGAGAGAAATTAAATTGATCTGCTTTGAGGTGCCACATTTAATTATCCAACAGAGAAACATGACATTTTATACCTCTCTCTCTCTCTCTCTCTCTCTCTCTCTCTCTCTCTCTCTCTCTCTCTCTCTACATTAGCTCACCACATCGCCTCATATTCTCAGACTGGAGGCAGACAGTCTAGCCGACATTGCCTGGCTTTCCAACACACACACGCGCGCACAGACACACACACACACACACACACACACACACACACACACACACACACACACACACTAAGTCATAATCCATCTCTCTGTCTTATCCTCTCCTCACTCATTTGTCATATAATCCCCCTATTTTAATTTCCATCTTCATTTTCTCCTGATATTTACAGCCACAAGCTGTGTCCCAAACCACAAGCAAATGTGTTAAAACGAATGTGTTGTTTAGCACAGCTTGCTTGTAAACTAAGCAACTCTGTAGACAATAATGAGTGTGTTATTATAGTGAATGTGTGATTATAGTGAGCGTGTGATTATAGTGAACATGTGATTATAATGAGTGTGTGATTATAATGAGCGTGTGATTCTAGTGAACATGTAGCGTGTGATTATAGTGAACATGTGATTATAATGAGTGTGTGATTATAGTGAGCGTGTGATTATAGTGAACATGTGATTATAATGAGTGTGTGATTATAGTGAGTGTGTGATTATAGTGAACATGTGATTATAACGAGTGTGTGATTATAGTGAGCGTGTGATTCTAGTGAACATGTAGCGTGTGATTATAGTGAACATGTGATTATAATGAGCATGTGATTATAGTGAACATGTGATTATAATGAGTGTGTGATTATAGTGAGCGTGTGATTATAGTGAACATGTGATTATAGTGAGCGTGTGATTATAATGAGCGTGTGATTATAGTGACCGTGTGATTATAGAGAGTGTGCGATTATAGTTAGTGTGTGATTATAGTGAGCATGTGATTATAGTGAACATGTGATTATAATGAGCGTGTGATTATAGTGAGTGTGTGATTATAGAGAGTGTGCGATTATAATTAGTGTGTGATTATAGAGAGTGTGCGATTATAGTTAGTGTGTGATTATAGTGAGCATGTGATTATAGTGAGCATATGATCATAATTAGTGTGTGGTTTTAGTTAGTGTGTGATTATTGTTAGCATGTGATCATAGTTTGTGTGTGATTATAGCAAGTGTGTAATTATAGTGAACATGTGATTATAAAGAACATGTGACTATAGTGAGTGTTTGATTATAGTGAGCGTATGATTGTAGTGAGTGTATGATTATAGTGAACATGTGATTATAATGAGTGTGTGATTATAGTAAGTGTGTGATTATAGTGAGCATGTGATTATAATGAGTGTGTGATTATAGTAAGTGTGTGATTATAGTGAGCATGTGATTATAATGAGTGTGTGATTATAGTGAGTGTGTGATCATAATTAGTGTGTGATTTTAGTTAATGTGTGATTATAGTTAGTGTGTGATTATAGATAGCACGTGATTATACTCAGCGTTTGATTATAGTGAGTGTGTGATTAAACATTTGTGAGAGTCAAATCAGTGAGTAAATATAGTGAGTGTGTTAATAATGAGTGTGTGAGATGTTTTCTATCAACTGTGATAATGGATATAAATAGACCCACCATACCAATGAACCCTCGTGCTGAAATATCAAAAAGAAAAATAGGATTTTGTTTGTGCATTTTATTGCCAGATGATGGGAAGTGTTTTTCATCTAGAGGAAAACTGAAACATAAATACTGATCATTTTCAATGACGCACACACACACACACACACACACACACACACACACACACACACACACACACACACACACACACACACACACACACACACACACACACACACACACACACACACACACACACACACACACACACACACACACACACACACCTAAATGTGTAATTGGCTGCATTCCCATCTGGTTTTAAAATGACTGCCTAAACCAGTTAGTGCACACTCCCCTCCTTCGGGTCTGTTCCAATAATCACACATAATGACCACATCCTGCACCAGTGTAGTGTTTAAACACAATTTACTCACTAATGGAGAGAGAGAGAGAGAGAGAGAGAGAGAGAGAGAGAGAGAGAGAGAGAGAGAGAGAGAGAGAATTACACATTCATCTCTACAAACATAATATCATCCCAAGCCTTAAACTCCAAAAAATAAGTGAGTTTTGGTTGCCTGTTTTATATTTATTTATTTATTTATTTATTTTAGCTTTTTGTAGTGTGATGCAATGAGTTTACTTTTTTCAACTCCTCCCTTTTCACAAACTATTGTATATTCCTTACAGCTGCTCACTAATTTTTTTAATCAGAGTGAAATGAAAGGCGTCACAAGCCTCACAAACTAATCTGAACGTATGTATGTTTTCATTCGCAGGTAGTTTTTATTTACATTTTCGAAGTTACAACATGCTGGCATGTTTTTTTTATTAGAGTATTCGAAAAGATTGCTTTCACTTTCAAAGTGCCTAAACCAGTAATAATAATAATAATAATAATTCTATACAGATGCTAATCTAACAAATCAGATATAAACTAGAGAACAGCTGAAGAAAACAATAGTTTCATCCACAATGTCTTATGCTAATTACTTCTGTATTTATTACCAGATACACTTAAATTACGTAAATCACACAGACACACACACACACACACACACACACACACACACACACACACACACACACACACACACACACACAGAGAGAGAGAGAGAGAGAGAGAGAGAGAGAGAGAGAGAGAGAGAAATTGAGAGATAAAGAGAAAGTGAGAGAGAGAGAGCAACAGAGAGAAAGACAGAGGGAGAAAGAGCACGTGAGACAGAGTGAGAGTGAGAGAGAAAGAGAGAGAGAGAGAGCGAGAGATAGAGAGAATGAGTGAGAGAGCGAGATAGAGAGAGAGAGAGAGAGAGAGAGAGAGAGAGAGAAGGAGCAAGAGAGCGAGAGAGATAGAAATAGAGATAGAGATAGAAAGAGAGAGACAGAAAGAGAGAGAAAGACAGAGGGAGAAAGAGCCACAGAGAGAGAGAGAGAGAGAGAGAGAGAGAGAGAGAGAGAGAGAGATAAAGAGGAAGTGAGAGAGAGAGAGAGCAACAGAGAGAAAGACAGAGGGAGAAAGAGCACATGAGACAGAGTGAGAGTGAGAGAGAAAGAGAGAGAGAGCGAGAGATAGAGATAATGAGCGAGAGAGAGAGAGAGAGATAGAGAGAGAGAGAAATAGAGATAGAGATGAAGAGAGAGAGACAGAAAGAGAGAGAAAGACAGAGGGAGGAAGAGCGCACGAGAGAGAGAGAGAGAGAGAGAGAGAGAGAGAGAGAGAAAGACAGAGAGCGAGAGAGAGAGCGAGAGAGAGAAAGAGTGAGAGAGAGAGAGAGAGAGAGAGAGAGAGAGAGAGCGAGAGCAAGACAGAGCGAGATAGAGAATATGCACTAATCCATAATGTTGTTAGAAATGTTTGTGAGGAATAAAATAAAATCAGGTCTGAATTGCACTCTCAGAAAGTCTGCGGAACGAGACCGCGGGGCAGAAATCTGATTGCGAATAAGAACCGGTAGAGAGATAAGTAATAAGATAGAGAGAGCGAGAGATAAATAGAAAAGGAGGAAGCAGTTAATCTCATCAGTGTAATGCTGCGGTGTATGATGTGCTGTATTACAGATTTCTGCTGAACCCACGAAACCCAGAACTGTTTAAATCCCAGAAATGATCAACCAATCACTGATCATCTTCCCTGATATCACTGAAACTCGCAAACGTAGAACGGAAGAAACAAACAGTTCAGTCCATTTTAAATCTGATGTTTGTGTTGCTGTTCAGGTGAGTCGTGTGTGCAGTATGAGCTGCCCGCGTGTGTGTTTAGCTTTTTATAAAGTTGCCTTCTCAAGGGCACTGGGAACAAGTTGCCCCCAAAACAAATTGCACCCAGAAGAGGTTGCAGCTCCTTTCCTACGCCGTCATTCTTTAAAAAGGACAACACGTAAATGTGCGGGTATAAATCAGAGATCAGAAATTACACATTGAGGCTGAAATATCACGGTTTTGCATTTTTCAATTATTTCAAGGCTCAAGTAAAATGAGTGCAAATGCAAAGTGTCATTTCAAAATGTTTTAAAAATGATAACGAATCAAAGCGAGACATTCTTTCTGTGTTTTGATGGCAGTCGTTCCACCAAACTGCTGCGAAAGTCCGTATCAGGACTAATTTTTATTTTACTTATTTATTTAGATTTTGATTTTGATATACAGTGATCCCTCACTACGTCATGCTTCAGTTTCTGCGACTTCAGTACATAACAGGTTTTTCATAAATATTCATTGAAAAATTAAAAAAACAAGGAAATTAAGGTAAAATTGGGGGACAGTTGAGGAAAATGGTGCAAAACAAGGCCAATTATGCAACCTGCCCTCCAAAAAACAACAACCCTAAAGCCCCCAAGAAAACTACTTACATTTTTATGTGAGGTGCACATTTGTATGTGCGTGTACAGTGGTACCTCACCTTACGAAAGTCCCAACAAACAAAAAATTCAGGTTACGAAACGCTTTTACCGAAAATTTTTGTCTCTGGATACAAAACAAGTTCAAGTTACGAGAGCGCCAGCTCAAAAATTCAAACAATGCGTGAGATGCTCTCCCATTGGCTGTGTCCCAACATCCCACCCTGCTGGCCTCCCAGTGCCTATCTCTAAACATCCCGCCCCGCTGTCCTCCCATTGGCTATCTCCCAACATGCCGCCCCGCCTGCCTCCCATTGGCTAGGAGGCATAACGCAGCTCCCTCCCATTGGCTATTATGGAGCTGCATCTCCATAATACCCATGATGCTTTTCGTGTAAAGGACAGAGTTAGTGTTGTTTTGTGAGTTTTTCGAGTGTGC
>CM045732.1:68155995-68158495 GCA_024760905.1 Plotosus lineatus
TGGCCCGCATTTGATAACCCAGTTAGCTGCAAAGGGGGGATGACAGTGACAACCTTGTGGACAGTGGGACTCGAACCCCCAACCTTTGGATCAGCGATACAGCACCCTATACCACTAAACCACCACTGCCCTCCTCGATGTATAGAATACAATACAGAAATATTCTAATTCAGAAATGATCTTCTAATTAACTAGTATTAAAACCACTCTCATAAAATGCTAATCAACAGGTCAGCTGATGTTTAAGTGTATCATAACAAACATTATCATGACATGCGGGAACATAAGCATTCAAGGATTTATTTTAAAAAGTGTCTCAGCCAACACTAGGCGTGGTGTGTGTGTGTGTGTGTGTGTGTGTGTGTGTGTGTGTGTGTGTGTGTGTGTGTGTGTGTGGTGGGGGGTGGGGTTACAGCCTGAAAAGTCTGCCAGACCACATGAGGGCCAACTGATACACATCCAGTCCCAGTCCCAGCCACACCTTGGGTAATTTGGAACGCCAGTATCTGTGGACTGAAGACATAAACAGGAGTCCCCGGAGAAGACTCACGCAGGTGCTGGGAGAACATACAGACTCCACACAGAAACACCAAAGCTCAGGGCTCAAACCCAAAACCTTCTTGATGCCTGGCTAACCTGGGATGGAGAAGCAAGCAGCTCTGATTGCAGTCGAGCCTCACTCCAGTGCATGTTTGTGAAACTCTAGAAGCTTCCACATGTCGACACGGATGCCGCATCGATCTGACACATGCAGGTCAATGTCACTAATGAATAGAGGGACAGACAGGTCAGCAGAGGGGTCACGGGTTAAAGGTGATGAGATCGGGTCAGTGTCATGACCTCAGTGGATTTCCTAACACTCATGTTTCTTCACATTACATTGTTTCACTTTCGCCTGGAGAACAGAATTATGGGATGTGGAGTCCTGTGAATTTTAAGGGCTGCTTCTGGCTCTTATTTATTTGAGTGTTTCAAGTGATCAGTTATGTTTTGCGCATTAATGGATAATTGATTATAATGATGTAAATAAGTCTTTGTATTATTTCAATGCTTTTATAACTTACTATAGAATGTTTTGCTTTTATAATTTTTAAAATATTATTTATAGAGATTTTTGAGTTGCAGTGATTGTTATCTATGACCTTATCTAGTGCAATGCCATTTTATTATTTTTTGGTACTGAGTTAAAGTCTTAATTTATTTACTTGGTCATTTGTTGCATTTTAAATTTAAATTAAAAAAATTTTGTCTCAATTTCAATAATTTTTTTTTAACTCTAATTCCGTATTTGACGTAATAAGCATTTTTGATCTTACGTCTTACTTTTGATCACTTACCAGTGTTTTTGATCTTACGTCTAATAACTGCCCATGTGTACTGGGAGCAAAATGGTTAATCAAACTTACCAATTTTATTGGATCAGTCTCTGTAACAGTAAAATGAGGTGTTCACTGGCTGTAAAAGTGAGTTTACACGGTATTTCAAGACCTCCTGCCACTGGGGAATGGCTATACACAATGGCTAACAACACATTTGATTGTGCTTTAAAAACAGGAAAATATTTTGCTGTGTTCTCTTGGTAAATGTCCAAAAACCGATGAACAATTAGAAACTGCTACAGCAAAACTATGGGATGCTCTGAATGAATGGAGCGATGAGCCAGATATGGACCAATCAGAAAGCGATGACGAGGATTTTTCACCGATTCTCCTGCTCACCAACTTCATATATTTAAAGACGTTCCTGGCTGTTGACTGGTTCAAGGTGCCATGTGCTAAAGTTGACATTCAAGTTGATTTGCTCAATTTTACATCGGGGAAAATATTTAAAGGAACAGCACCGGGAGGGAAAATTAAATTATCTTTTTTTTTAATTATGCTTTTTTTTGTTTATTTTCAGAGTTCATGTAAGTAGTTTGGTTGATACCACAAAATGAATAACTCAAGTACCAGTAAAACTCTTTTATTGTTCTGTAATTATTCATGTTTTTCACCTCAATGGTAATTACCACTTACCGTTCCACTATGCTGGTAATAATTTTAATATGCGCCCATCAACTCCAATTTTTTAAGCACCCTGGGCGCTTTTCACGTCGAATATGGTATATTAAAGTTTGTAACTCATTTATTAAAAGTTAATTAAACTTTTGATTTAGTTTATTAAAAAAACTTCTGTTTACCTTATTATACTACAGTCTTCTTCTTTTCCTATCGGCTTTTTCCCTTTCTCAGGAGTCATCACAGCGAGTCCTCTGAATTGCATGTTTGATTTGGTGTAGGTTTTTATGTCGGCTGCCCTTCCTGTCACAACCCTTTAGCAAGGGGTAGAAACACGCTGACGGCTATGCACCTCCTCTTTACGAAAGTCAGGAATGGTTCTTTTACATGACATATACATATTTGCATATATACATATACATGACATCATAGACAGTGAGAGACATGGCCGGCCTTTGATAACCCAGTTACCTGCACTGGGAGACAGTGACAGCCTTGTGGAC
>CM045732.1:68163495-68170995 GCA_024760905.1 Plotosus lineatus
GTGGATGTGAGTGTAAATGGTTGCGTGTCAGTTGGCCCAGCAATGGTCTGAAAAGCTGTTCAGAAAGCTGCCTTCGCCCGGTGTCGACTGAGATGAGCACCAATCCACACGTCAATGCACACGTCAATATATCCTTAGTTATATTATTAATTCAGTCTAAATAAATAAACAAATCCATTCATTCCTGTTCTGAACCACTTAATCCTAATTAGGGTCGCCGCGAGGCTGGCACCCATCTCAGCCAACTCTGGGTGAAGGCAGGGTATACCCTGGACAGCTCTATCAGTTCATTTTCTGTAACCGCTTAATACTAATTAGGGTCGCGGGGAGCCTGGGACCCAACTCAGCTGACTCCAGGCGAGGGCAGAGTACACCCTGGACAGCTCGCCAGGCCATCGCAGTGCAGAAACACACCGACAGCTTTGCAGCCTACTCTTGTCGAAAGTCACCAATGGTTCTTTTTCATGAGAGACATGGCCGGCCTTTGATAACCCAGTTAGTATACTGGGGGGACAGTGACAACCCATAGAGAGTGGTAGTCGAACCCCCAACCTGAGGATCGGCGATCCAGCGCCCTTTACCACCAGGACATCACTGCACTTGGACAGCTCGAAATAAATAAAACAATAATTAAATAAAAGTACATTTACTAGGGAAGAATACTGTAGAGATTTATAATGTATTATAATGAGCATCGCAGAAAATATTTATTTTAAATATTTTAGATAAAAAACAAGATAATGTATAGATTGGAATGATATTACATTTTTATGTAAATGCAAAATTAAAAAAAGAAATAATATCTGAATTTGATTAACTGTACAATTTAAGTATGATTAAGAGAAAAAAATAAATTAATAGAAACACATTCCAGGTTTTAATTGGTTAAAGTATTAATTGACGATGTTTTCGCGAAGTCTTGTATTTTAGTGCTGTATATCGTCGTCTATTTAACTCTCTTTCCCCATTTTCTCCTGAATCAACTCATATCCGATTCCAAAAGCATGCACACGCCCACTCTGTGACATGCAATGTTAGCCACCCGCATCTTTTCGAACTGCAGCTCCGTGCGTATTTGGAGGCGGGGCAAACACACTCAGAGGGAAAACACTATCTGCCCCTTCATACAAATAAGCTCACATACACCTGTAATTGGCTGTCGATCGCTGTGAGTGACAGGGAAGTGAGCGTATGCCATCCCTCCCTCCCGTGAGAGCTCAGCCAATTAGCCCTTATGGACTCCTGCCACGGTGACTGTGCCATTAACCCAGATTCCATTGTGCAATCTCCTTCAACTCTCTTTTAAAGAGTTTTACTATACAGTAAACTACATAAAAACATCAGAGTGAAACTAAAATGAGTGTTTCATTTAAATTTGCATGTTTTAACATCCGATCTCTGCACTTCGTTCATTCAGACTCTCGTTCAGAGTACATGTTACACTGCACTCTGTCCCAGTGTGTACAGTACTGCATAGGAAAACCAAACGAGAATGTGTGAACACAAACTGTGAATATCAGTCATTTTCATTTTAGAATTATCCACTCTGAATAACTAATAATGTCAAGACAGTAGACCAATCAGATTTCCCCGTTCCTATGTATTACAGAGTAGGTAAGGTAGGTTGGGCGTTTTACACCCGAGCAATAGTGGCTCATCGGACCAGTGCGTATCCCCGGTTTCCATAGCCTGAAGCTACCAGGAGTTCAACTCCTCCTGGATGGTATGCTAGTCCATCGAAGGTTACCTTCCCAGTATATTTTACTGGTTCCCATTTATACTGCTGGGTGAACAGAGGCACACTTGTGGTTAGGACCTTTCCCAGGGCTTTTAGCACAGTGGGGGTCTAACTGGGATTTGAACATATAACCTCCTGATCACGAGTGCAGCACCTTAACCACTATGCCACCGGCCCCACTCCCACCAGCCCCACTCCCACCGGTCCCACGTGTATTACAGAGTAATGCTTTATATACAACACTTACAGATAAAAGAGAAAAAAATAAACACTCTTCTATTTTAATGTGCATATGTGTGTGTGTGTGTGTGTGTGTGTGTGTGTGTGTGTGTGTGTGTGTTGCCCATAATGTCAGTTTATTAGATCCTCTGTCAAGTGCCCCTTGCATTATTGGTCAATTGTGTTTGGGACACAGCTGTTAATCACAGACCCATCTCGATAACACAAAAACAGCTGCATATTAAAGCAACAACAACAAAAACAACAACAACAATAACAACACAGCCAGCGTCTGCTGTCGTCTGACTTTAGAGTTTTGTGCAGGCCATGACCTTTGACCCCTGCCTACAGTCTCAGCGCTCCTCGTGACCTCTCGTCTCTCATGTTCCACCATTTCATTTCCATATAAATGACGTGTACGCGTGGGACACTCACGCCACCGCTGTTTCATCTCCAGCCTTCTTCAGAGCGCTTTGCCTCACGCTCCACAAATTAGCCAAACAAAACGTCCCATAATTGTCCTGATGTTCACGCCATTGTACTCGCGTTCTCCATGTTAATAGATCTCAATTTGCCGAGCGACACTCCACACCTGAAGGAGCTACAACAGAACCGAGAGGTTGTTTTCTCTGGGTTCTCCTCCCTCCTCTCTTCCTCTTCAGAGAGAAACTGACCTGGGGTTAATAAACGCACTGATACACAGACGCACCTCAAACACACTCAGATTCACGTGTACACGGAGGAAATCCAGAATTATTAGCACCCCACAGGGAAATCAGGATGTCTTGTTACGTATGTAGATTTCAGTCTGTTGGATGGTGAAGAATTTCATTCATTCATTCATTTTCTGAACTGCTTAATCCTAATTCAGGTTGCAGGGAGGCTGGCGTCCATCGCAGCCGAATCTGGGCAAGAGCAGAGTACCCCCAAGCCAGCTTGCCAGGCCATAGCAGGGAATTTTATTATTATTCATATTCATATGAAATCAAACTTATTTACATAATTTGCATATTCTAATGCATCATTATAATCATTCCCAATTCAAACAAAATTTTCTGAAGGATTGAGTTTTTTGTCTGTATGAAGATTTCCTATTTCTGGAACCAAATACAATTACATCATTAAAATAAAAATACACTGAGAGAATAAAACCGTGATGGAGAGAATACAATGGTGATCAGTGATTGGATGTTGGGAGCATTGGTGGTCAGTGATTGGATGTTGGCATTAGTGGTGCACTGTGATTGGATATTGAAAAGAATTTTGACAAGTCTCATTTCAAACTCATACGGAACAACAGAGGTCATGTATTTGTTGTGGGGATGAATAGTGGTCACTGAATGGATGCTGCTAAAATGTAATCAGTGATTGGTTGTTGGAAACGAAGGTATTCATAGATTGGCTGTTGGGATTGGCAGTGACTTTTAAAGGATACAGGCTTGACTGGTAAGGATTTTCAGATATGGTTCCAGCTTGAAGTACCCTGAAGACAAGCCACCCAACTGCTCTCCGGGCACCCCACAACTCCGAGTGTGTGCATAATTAGGGTCGCTGGGTGGCTGGCGCCCATCTCAGCTGACTCTGGGTGAGGATGGGGTGCAGCCTGGACAGTTCGCCAGACCATCGCAATGCAGTAACACGCTGACGGCTTTGCAGCTACTCTTTACGAAAGTCAGCATTGGCTACATTTATTTATGTTATTTAATTTAAATTGAATGTCTGAACTGGTATGTGTGTGTGTGTGTGTGTGTATGGGGGGGTGGGGGGTGGGGTGGGGGTGGGGTGTCATGGTCTTGACAGCCAGTCATGGCTGGTGGAACCTCATCAAGAATGTATTAACTAATAATAGATATCCATCACCTGTGTGTGTGTGTGTGTGTGTGTGTGTGTGTGTGTATGTGTGTGTGTGTGTGTGTGTGTATAAAGGAGTCATTTGTACAGGCCAAAGTGGGTGGAGTCACCTGTGGGATGCATCATCGCTACATGGTAAACTGATCTGTTGGGGACCAAGGCAGGAAATTGCTACCAAATCACTCACACTGACTGAGGGATTAGTTTACCTGTACAGGTGTGTGTGTGTGTGTGTGTGTGTGTGTGTGTGTGTGTGTGTGTGTGTGTGTGTGTGTGTGTGTGTGTGTGTGTGTGTGTGTGTGTGTGAAGGAATGCACTAGAAATAATCACCCTTTGTATTATCTGTTTCTGTTTATCCTGTAAGATTTCCAACTTGTTATTACAGCAGACCAATCAGATCGAGTTATTTTTGTATCGTGAAGACTGCAGTTAACTTCAGTCCTACTACAAATAATAACAACTTAATTATAAATAAATAACTTAAATAAGAGTTCCTTAAAAATAAAATCCATACCACTGTACCTACGTAACGGGATTAAATAATACAGCATCAGTTCCAAGGCCAGCACCCTGACCACCTCTGAACGCTGGACGTAGACGTTGACATGAACGTCCTGAATGATGTCAATCATTTCAGTGATTCCGGATCTACTATCTTTATCAATGGATCCATTGACAAAATGTTTAATGATTGGTTGCGTGTATGTAGGTGGCATGGCTGTGGCTGTGTTGTGATTATCATGTCTATCGCAGAGCAAGAAGGTCCTGGTTCGAATCCCAAGCTAGGCTTGGGTGTGTCTGTGTGGAGTCCGTGTGTCCTTCCCATGCTTGCATAACTTTTCTCCTGGTACTTTGGTTTCCTCTTACAGTCCCAAGACATCAAATGTTTAAGATCATTTCCTGTTTGTGCTTAATGCAAATCCCTGTGATTGGCTGGAGTGTGATGACTCATATTTTAGAGTGTGAGCAGCAGCCTCTCTATAACGAATTTCACCCCAATACTACACAGGGGAGTCGGCTAGTGGCTAGTTTCACCTTTCGTTTGTTCTCAAACATCCAAAGTGCACACACACACACACACACACACACACACACACACACACACACACACACACACACACACACACACACACACACACACAGGAAACCCCCTCAGCCGATGCACCACTCTCACAGTAGGCCCCCGTTATTCGCAGTGGTTGTGTTCCGCCCCTACCCGTGGATCCTGAAAATCCGCGAGTTAATGATACGGATTTAAAACCCTATGTATGATATTACATGAGCTAAAATCTGCTTGTTAAACCCATTCTATATCCAGTCTTACACATTAATACAATAATAATGCAGTAAAATGTAGTAAAGATGAAGTAAAACCTTTTTAATTTTATACTGTGATAATATTTATGAATAAATAAAGCGCTTAGGCTCCTCACCAGAAGCAAGAGAAGATGAGGGGCGTCTGAGTGACATCATAGCGCTTAAATAATCATTAAAAACATGCGAAAAAAACTTGAATTCTCAATTCAAGCAATCCCGTTGATGACAAGTGCGCGAAGGAAGAAAAAATTGGTGTACACATCATCTGCAACCAATCAGCAGGAGGGAGAAATAAAAGCTCTCAGCCATTGGCTAAATTTGAATCGTGTGAGGGTAATTTCCGGGGCTGCCACTAATCTGCGAGTATGCTGGTGAACCACGAATGGGCGGTGGCACACAGGGGGGTTACTGTAATAGTAAACAATTCCACTTTTCAGGGATGAAATTTCTGGATGCATCGCATTGTGATGTTGAATCAAATCTCTGACATGATAATCAAATCGAATCAAATTTTCAGATCAATAAGTAAAATAAAAGGTTCAGTGAAACACAGAAAACAATCTTCTTGATGTAATCCATTCTTTCATTTATTTTCTGAACCGCTTAAACCAAATTAGGGTCATAGGGAGGGCTGGCGGCCATCTTAGCGAGGGCAGAGTACACCCTGCAGAGCTTGCCAGGCCATCGCAGGGCAGGAATACGCTGACCGCTATGCAGCTCCTGTTGACAAAAGTCAGCAATGCCTCTTTTATAGGAACCTCCCACCACAGACAGTGGGAGACATGGCCGGCCCTTCATAATCCAGTCAGCTGCTGCTCTGGGGGCAGTGGCAATCCGGTGATAGTGGGGGCTTGAACCTCCGACCTTGGATCAATAATCTAGCACCTCACCACCGGGCCACCACTGCCCCATTTGATGTAATTGAATAGCTAAATATATCAGGACTCATTATTCTGCGGTACATACGGTAATATTTCAGCTACGTACAAGCAACGCAATCACTTCAAACACAAATAATGTAGATTTTTTTAATGATCTTCATCCCTGTATCAACATTACAGAGAGCACTTTAAGAGCCACTGTTCTCGATAATAGGCTACTACGGTAATGTTCCTCGTTTTAACGCCCCAAAATAATTCCTCTTAACATAAAGCTAATGTAGTGCTAGCGCTTTTATTTAATAGTTTGATTTAATTTCCTCTTCTTTAATGTTTAATGCTTGGAAAGTCTTATATTCTGTATTCAAGCACTTTTTTCATTGTCTTTTTTTCTGCCCCTCTTGTGTGTAACGAGGCCTTGATGATGTCCCACGCACACACACACACACACACACACACACACACACACACACACACACACACACACACACGAATGTTGCGCTTGTATCGATCCCCTCTCTCTTTTAGACGCCGCCGGCCGTTTCAGTAATTAGCGCTCGCCATTAGCGTCGTGCTCCATAGTCTAAAATCACCATTAATGTTGCTGCGAGCTCTTTCATTAGCGTTAACAGCACACTGTGACTCGTTCTTTTCTAAAGATGACGAAGGAAACGGTGCACAGAAATCTGAATGGGCCAAAGAGACACAGCGCTGAAGAGGCCACGGAAAAAGCGTCTGGATTTAATTAACGTGCTTTAACGGTGCCAGGCTTTTGTTCGTGCACTGAAAATGATCCGCTGGAGGGAGAATGGAGTGAGGAAGAGGGTGATGGGGGTCAGTGAAGGGCACTTACACCATTTTTTCACCTGTTTCTTTTCTTTTTTCCCGTCAATTATACTGGCACACTCATAAAAAACCCATTGGATAATGATAAGCTCGGAGCCGGCAAAATGGTAAAGAACCCTTTATCTGGAGAACTCGGGTCTCTCAAAGCATACACGGAGCCGCTAACCAAATTAACACCGCTGAATCTGAACGCACTCACCTCAAATGATGTCTGTTTAAGGAACAACTTTCTATAAAACAGCAGAGGAAACCTGTATTTAAATAAAAACCATCATTTTATATTCCTCACATTACACTGGAAGCTTCTGGCTTTCACCACCTGTGAGCTGCATTAGCCTCGTAGCTTCCGCCGTAATTTTATAATAAACCAGTGTAGCGCACTATTCATGTGGACCATTATAATTAAAGACGGTTTGAGATTCAGTGTTCGTTTGCATTCGAATGAACATTTACGTGGCATTTACAATAGATACGCTGTAATTATTCACACGGTTACAATAAGCTTTCACACTAATAATTCACATTGCTCCATATTCGCTAACAGCAAAGATACAGTCCGATGATCTACAATGCTACGGGCTAACATTCTGCACTGTTACACTCTAATGCTGCACACTGTTCCATTATTATTATCCATTTCGTTACACTCTT
>CM045732.1:68178495-68188495 GCA_024760905.1 Plotosus lineatus
CTGCACGAATGGAGACTAACACATCCATCAATAATAATAATAACAACAGCAACAGACGAGTGTGTGAGAGAGCCAGCGCTGTTGCACACACATATCACACTGGTTCTTTTTTCTTTTAAATAATACACTGAGTGGAACACACACACACACACACACACACACACACACACACACACACACACACATTGTAATCATGTCAACTCTCACACACACACACACACACACACACACACACACACACCGTGTGTAGTGACAAGCTGAGCACATGCTAGTTAATTACCAATGCACTTCATTTAGTTGGCTAGCATGTAGCATTTGTGAACACACAGTAACCATGGAAACTACACAAAGCCATCTATACGGTCAACATTTATTTCAGATGTGGTGATAATTGACTAAAATACAGTTCAGAACAACAAAAATTACACTGTTACTGCACTGAGCATTGACTGCTAATCAAACTAGCATAGATTCTGTAATACCGAGAAACATCCACATTGGAAGGTAGGAAAATTATAATTTACTGCTGATGAAGGAGCAAATCAGCAGCCAGATAAGAAACATGTGATTAAAGAGTTATTAGATATGCAGCCCACAGGTGATACAAACAAAGTCAGATGACTTAACACAACAATTAACACTATAATAAACAAGCTAAACACACAGACTGGATTGTGATAAACAATCTAAAACATACAATACCCTAAAATCATACTAAATAAGTTAATACAAACACTACCATTAGAAAACAAGCTTATACATTCGCTAACAGATTAGCACAAAAGGCCATTTTACTTTTAGATTTGAACATAAAACAATCATGGTAAACCAGCTAACTCTCAAAGTAACTATTGTGTACTATTAGTACTAGTAACTACTGTGTACCCAAACTGGCATGATGGTAAACAAGCTAGCCAGAAAATTAGCTGTACAGTAAGCAGCTAATTAAAAAATAAGCCATTTTTAAGAGTGGGGAAGTTACATTACACACAACAGCATCATAACATGCAAAGTAAGAGGGAAATTGGTATTATAGTAAACAGCATAATGCAAGAATTAGCATTATAGTAAACAAATTAAGAGAAAAACTATGGTAGTATTGTAGTAAACAGGTGAACACAACAACTACTATCATAGTAAATAAAGTAAAAAGGAAAATGATCATGTCAGAAAACAAGCTAGCACAAGAACTAGCATTACAGACTTACATTCATCCGTTTTACGTTTTTTCGATTTTACGGGGGGGTCCAAAAAAAAAATTGTCAAATTTTGAGTTTAGACATACCTACGCAGTACGCTGACATAATGACGCAATGATGCAATGGCATAATGACGCTACGTCCATTGTTTACAAACGACAGACTGAACGTGCCCCTCCTTCTTCCCAGTTCAGTTATATATACTGTATAGTATATAAACTCTAAGGGAAAACTAGCATCACTGTAAACACACACACACACACACACACACACACACACACACACACACACACACACACACACACACACGCACACACAACAAATCAAGGTTAAAATCTTGGAATTATAGGAAACAGGCTAGTGATGAGAATATCATTTCAGTCATAGATATAAACTCAAGATCGTACCAGAGCCTCACATGACGTGACATATGGTAGCCACCATATTACCAAGAACTAAAATCCTCCATTCTAATAAGGTGGGTGTTGAATGTTGTGCTCTAAACTGCTCCAACAAGTGAAATGGTATCTCTAAAGCATAAGAAATTACATTTCACTTGTACGTGTTTCATTTACTTAATGATTTTCATTCTTTATTTTCTATTTTATTTGCCAGGATTTTTAAAAAAACTTATATCATGGTATTTTCTCTAGACTGTGTAACAATACGACAAAAAATCCATCTTGTTTCCATGTACAACGTAGTACATAGTTGTCAAGTGTAACTAGTTTCTGGTAGGATGGCGATAACATTAGCAGGTTCCAAATATACGCAATATACATATTAGTGCTGGTCATGTTTTTATGTCTATCATTATAGTAAACAAACTAAAAGTGAAAACTAGCATTAAAGTAAACATACTAATGTAAGGACTAACATATACTAAACAGATTAAGAGAAAAAAACTAACATTATGGTAATGAATCTAACATTAAACAATCTAAAAACTAGCTGTGGATTAAAGAGCGAGTTAAAAATAGAAATGTAAAATACATGGGGTGTATTGTTGAAAACAGGAAGTGATGTCATTCCTTTACACGCATATCCCAGGCTATGATGTTTTTAGGATGCTAATCTTATATAAGATCATTGGTAAACACATCTCTATTCCAAGTGATATGGTTGTGCTCTTGAATTTGGAGTACAGATGAGAGGAGGAACATGGCATGCAAAGTGGCTACAGCTGTAAATAATGCTGGAATGGAAAATTGCTGGAAAGTAGCATCAAAGTGAGAGAGCGTGCAGGTGAAAAGCGTCCGCTCGCGATGTAAATTCACCCGCGTATCGTTGCATTCTGCAGGATAAATGATGCGAATAGGCACTTTTTTCTGAGGGCAGAGAGGGATTTCAGATGAAAGAGCTCCGATGGTTAGGTGGAAAAGAAGAGAATTGCGGTGCTTTCGATGTAAAATGACGCTCTCGATGACCTCACCGACCCTCCATCAGTGTGTTTGTGACCCCAAATCACATCCACCGCACGCTAAATAGCAGCTCCGCTAACGCAGACTTCAAACAGCGGTGGCAGGCCGTAATTTCCCCATTACACCGAGGAGAAATGAAAGCTGCCTTGTTCCGTTGCACTCCTCCTCTCCTCTCATCTGTTCATCTCATCCTAACAGCAGCCAGTTAAAGTAATGACTAATAACACACACACACACACACACACACACACACACACACACACACACACACACACACACACACTAGCATCTGTAAGTCTAAGTGCAGTGTTGATTCCACTAGTTATCAAGAAATAATCATGTTGCGTCAGTCGATCTTTAAATGACAGAATGTAGAAATTCTAGTGATGTATGTAACTGAGGTTCTGTTAACCCGGAAAATCATGGGATATGTTCTCATGTGTGAGAGATACAGCACAGACATTTTAGTGACCCTGAGTTTTCTTCTTATTTGTTCGTAAACAGCAAAAAGCCAAGAATTACCATTCATCCGTCACACCACACACATTACATTTAGCCACACCCACTATACACCATAAAAGGCAAATGCTGCACTGAACCCTGTTGGAAAGATCGTATACTGGGTGAATGATGTTCTGGAAACTACTCAGCAACATATTTTTCACTGGTGGTAAGATTCATTCATTTATTTGCTGAGCCTTTGAATTGTCCTGTCGAAAGGAAGGTGGAGTCAATCTCAGCCGACTCTGGACGAATGACGGGTACAACCATAACAGCCTGCCGGACCACTGCAAGGCTACACAAAAACAACCTATCACATTGAAACTCACACCCAGCGGCAATTTTGAGCAGGCATTTAGCCTAATTTGTGTCTTTGGATTGTGGGAGGAAACCAGAGTACCCAGAGAAAACCCATGCTAGCACACGTTGTGAGTGAAACGTGTTAATCATTACAACATCGAGCCACCCGATCAAGTCATTATATTCCAGAAAAAAATTACACTGAAAAAAAATATGTTGTATGTATAGTAATATGTCAAGTTTACTTCCAATATAGTACTTTTATCAGGTATTCAAGCCATTTTATTTATTCATTTATTTACAGTGGCACCTTGACTTATGAAATTAATCCGTTCTGAGGGCGAGCTCGTAAGTCAAAATGTTCGTTAGATAAAACAAAAATTCGCATCGGAAATACAGTAATAGAAAACCAATTAATCTGTTCCAATCCCCTCCCAAACTCATATAACCTGACAGAAACATGTATATTTCACCTAATATATTAAAGATAAATGTCAAACAATAAATAATTAATAATAATAATACATGTACATTAACATTAAGAATAATTAATAATAAATGATAATAAAACAAGAATAAACAATAAGTCAACTAACCTTTCTGATCATCGACTGCAGCAAAGATGTCACATGGGCAGACAGAAGGCGGTGCATAACAGAGGAGGAGGAGGAGGAGGAGGAGAATTTTGTGTGTGTGCACGCTACGAATACCAGTGAGGAAAGGCTCATGGTGAGCTCCCACAAGGCCAGTGTTTCGCAAATAGTGGGGTGCACCCCTCAAGGGTGAGATGCCGGGGGGGGGGGGGGGTGCCCTGGGGAACATGCTTTTTTTTTCATATTGTACTAGAATTAAGTGTTATTGCACATCCTCTACAGTAGGTGGCAGTGTTCCCTCACTGTGTTCCCTGTGGTGTAGGGAAAAGCACATATCAAACAATATGAAGTGCAGTAAACACTATTTATAGTTGCGCACAGGGCGCTGGGGGGGAGGGGGGTTTCTTTTCTTCCTATAGGGTATCACAGAAAATAATTGAGAAGCACTGCACAAGGTGTTCTCTGAGCACGGAGGAATACATGCGGAAGAATACTAGACTAATCGGCCCGGAATAGCCATTTCCCCAGCAGAGCTCGTAAATCAAAATTTTGCTCGTTGGATGGGACGGATTTTTTGTTGGATCGAAGTTCATATGAAGTCCATTCGTATCATGCAAAATGGACACTAGTAAGTCAAGGTACCACTGTATAATAATAATAATAATAATAATAATAATAATAATAATAATAATAATAATAAGAGAAGAAAAAGAAGAAGAAAAAGAAGAAGAATTTTGTATTTTGAATTTCTTTTAAAGTCGCTATTTATCCTTTTCTTTTCATTCGTCACTTTGGTCTTTTCCGTATTCTGAAACTATTTTAAACGATCCTGTGTTCATGTACTGATTTATTTTTTTTTTTTTGATTTGAATTAGCTCAGATTAGATTCAATGTTATTGTTATTACGCATGTGTACCTTCAGCGTAATGAAATACAGAACTAATCCGAAGCAGAGCTGGTGTTTTGTTTTTTCCTGAACGATGAAAGCATGTGTTTGTTAAAACGAGCGCCTTTGATACACAGCGTGTAATCATGATTGTTTCTAACAGAGAGCTCAGCATCATTATCGACTTTCTGCTAAAACCCTGTTTTTTGGTGCAGCGGCGAACTTCATTAGGTAGAAGTGCTGAATGAAACCAATCGGCTATTACGCTGAATTACACTGATTATCCTTGTAATTATTTCTCTTGGCTAAAACTGTAGATTCAATTTCCTCTCAGTCATACAGCACAGACGGATGGGGGGGGGGGGGGAGCTTGTGGGGCGTTGCACTCCAAATCTAATAGGACGCAGGGCAGTACATGGGGAGCGCAGTCATGGACGCCATGTTGGTGATAGCAACTGTCGTGGAGGATGGTTCTGAAGTAATCAAAGATAAGCACATCCTTGGATAATGTTTGTGTTTATTTTATAATTAAAGCAATTTATTTTTGACCTTCGGATTTATTTTGTATAGACAATTTTGTGGTTTTGCATAAAATAATGTTAAAAAAATTAAACAAGTCATTAATAAGTCCAGGACAGTGGTGGCCCATTGGAGAGCTGCTGGATGACTGCTCTGAAGGTTGGGGGTTCAAGCACCACTACCAACGGGTTCTCAGTGCTGTCCCCCCAGTGCACTTAACTGGGTTATCAAAGGCCAGCCATGGCTATAACTGTCTGTATTGAAAGGAATGTAAAAGAACCATTAAAATGTGGCTGTGGTGCGCCGTGTCCATGCATTATGTGGATATTGTGATTTGCAGCTGCTAATGAACGTGTGAGAGGACATAGGAGCTCAACAGTAAATTCCTGAATTCTCAACATCAGAATGAAACTCAGTCAATTTTAAAACAAGTACAGTGGTACAGTACTTTGACTTGCGAGTTTCTTTTATAATGAATTTTTCATATTACGAGCTTCGATCCACCAAAAATCTGCCCCATTCAGCGAGAAAAGTTTTGATTTACGAGCTCTGCTGGGGAAATGGCTTTTCCGGGCCGATTAGCCTCATATTCTTCCGTGTGTATTCCTCCGCGCTCCACGAACACCTTGTGCTTCTCAATTATTTTCTGTGATGCTCCCTAGAGGGAAAAAAAACATTTAACCACCCTACCACCCGCCAGAGCGTGACTATAAATAGTGTTTACTGCACTTCATATCATTTGCCTGGTGCTTTTCCCCTACACCATAGGAACACAGTGAGCGCGCCGCTGCCACCTACTGTAAAGGATGTGCAATTACACTTAATTCAAGTACAGTATGGCAAAAAACATGTTCCCCAGGGTCATACTGGACCAGTATATTACCCTCAGATCGGTCCCGGTTTAGACAGATAAATGTGTGTAGAGTCAAAGTTACAACTCTGTAAGGTACAGGTTCACGTAAGCGCACGCCACGATGTCACGGATGATAGGATTCTGCCAAGAATAACCTGCCGGGTCAGGCTGATGGGAGGCCAGTATAGGTTTCTTCTGCTTCTCTATATTAATGCAGATCTTACTAACATTCGTAAAGCTCAATGCTGTGGGTTTCGTAAACAAAACTAACGGTAGCATCTTAATGTGGAGAAACTGTGAGGGAAAATTAGATGCTAATAACATTTACTGATAATTTCAACATTTTTATCCTTTTTATGACAATGTTAACATCTTACATTTATTTGGGTTAATAATGTACTAATTGTGTGATTGTATGGCGTCTTCCACTATAATCAGCATAACACAGTCTGTTTAGAAATGCGTGCTGCGCGTACATTTATTTTGCTCACACCTGTGTGAAAGTGATGATGTTTAGTTTCAAGGAAATCACATGACTTGCTTCATAAACTCTGAGGTTTTCCCTGTTCTTTATCATGAGAGTATAGATGACCAAAAATTCCAACATAGTTACTCCATCTTCCCGTTTTCATACAGGAAATAGTTACCGCTAATGCTAAATGAAATTATTTTTGTTTTTAATAAGCAATAATGTCATTAAACTCTCTCTCTCTCTCTCTCTCTCTCTCTCTCTCTCATGCACACACACACACACACACACACACACCTCTCTCTCTCTCTCTCTCTCTGTCTCTCTCTCTCTCTCTCACACACACACACTCTCTCTCTCTCTCACTCTTTCTCACACTCTGTCTCTCACCCTCACCCTCTCTCACACACACTTTATCACCCTCACTCTTTCTCACACTCTGTCTCCCTCAGTCTCTCTCTCACTCTCTTACACTCTCTCATTCTCTCTTTCTCTCTCACTCTCTCTCGCACTCTCACTCTCTCTCGCACTCTCACTCTCTCTCGCACTCCCACTCTCTCTCCCACACTCTCTCTCTCTCTCTCTCTCTCTCTCTCTCTCTCTCTCTCTCTCTCTCTCTCTCTGTCTCTCTTTCTTGTCTTTTGGCAGTGAGCAGGAATGTGACGCTGCATTAATTCAGCTCGGCTAAGCGTGAATGCTAATTGCAGGAAGGACAGAACCTGCTAACTTTTTTTCCTCTCTCTCCTTCTCCAACCCTCCTTCCCTCCTTTTCAGTCATTCCATTCTCTCGGTGCACAGGATGATAGATATTCTGACCATCAGGTTAGATTTCTGTGAAAGACAGATTCATCCTTGAACACTGAATGAAATATTTAACCTTTACCCCTACAAGCAGTGAACTACAAAAGGGATAAAATAACAATAATCTGCTTAAACAACTAATCAGTGCACAAAACAAATGCTGAAGTATCTGCAGACGTTTCACTGGACAGAACGTTATGATATCTATGACCAAAAAGAATGAGTGAACCACATGGCCAATGAAAGGACAGCGTTGGTTGTTTGGCACTACGTTCCTGGAACCTGTTGTACAACTTCACTACATAGGGTACTTATAAGTGCACTGCATATGAAATCTAAGTACAGTACCGTGGACAGAGGAAAGGGTAAGTACTTTTCGATCTAGCTTTATTTTTTCCGTACAAACTATAACAGTCGAGTAAAATATATTATAGAATTTCAGGCAAAGAAATTAATAAAATACAGAATCACTCCCTCCTAAAAATATTTGGAACCTGAACCAGCTGTAACTAATCACTTTATCAACTGCCCACCAAGCGAGTTCACGTCGATCGGTGATTATCTGTAAACATTCATCAGTAACACAGATATTACTTGAGCATTATAATGCTTGGACGTGTAAAAGAAAGCAAACAATCAACTACGGGTTGCAAGGCACTGTTAATAGATCTCAGACATAAAGTTATGGACAGGTACAGGTTAGGAGATGAATAATAAAATTCTACGATTTATGAATCTTTAAGAGCTCAGTCAAGTCCATAATCATCCATTCATTATCCAAACGACTTGATCCTGTTACAGTTGTGAGGAGGCTGGAGTCCACTCTGGGAGAACAGCTTGCCAGTTCATCACAGGGCCAACACACACAAGCATTTACTCTCACACCTAGGGCCAAGTTGGAACAGGTAGTTAACCTAATGTGCATGGTTTGGACTGTAGGAGGAAACCAGAATACCCAGAGGAAACCTATACAAACATGTGGAGAACATGCAAAGTCCACACAGAAATGTCCTCACCAATCCCAGGATTTGAACCCTGGACCTCTTGCCGTGAGGCAGACGTACTAAACCTTACACCACTGTGTCTCCCGTAAAGAAAACCTCTGCACCCTAAATAGTCCACAAAATGTTTAATTAAAGATCAGTTATAGGGCTTGTATTTAGAAGACAATTGTTCATTCATCAGTTCATTTTCTGTCACCACTTAATTCTAATTAGAGTCACGGGGAGGCTGGTGCCCATCCCAGCCAACTTCGGGTGAGGGCAGAGTACACCCTGGACAGCTCGCCAGGCCATCTCAGGGTAGAAAAAAGCTGAGGACTTTACAGCTCCTCTTGTCAAAAGTCAGCAACGGTTCTCTTACATGAACCTCCCACCATAGACTGTGAGAGACATGGCTGGCCTTTGATCACCCAGTTAGCTGCACTGGGGCGGGGACAGTGACAACCTTGTGGAGAGTGGGACTTGAACCACCAACCTTTGGATCAGTGATCCATTGCCCTATACCACTAGGCCACCACTGTCCCTAGAAAAGAATCTTAATTTTGGTTTTAGGTCCTTACTGCGTTGCGTGTTACTTGTTACACAGTTAAACCCCGGATGTCTCCTGGCGGTAAACAACGAGCCATCATTCTGTGCATTGCGGTGACTTTGTGCCTTTAGCATTCTGACAGATAATGACTTCAGTCCTTTCTAATCCCTTATGTGACATCTTCAGATCTGTCTGTGTCTCTTTCTCTGTCTGTCTGCCTGTCCTACAGTGTCGTGTTACCTGCTGAACGACTGCTGCTGATTTCGATTTTATTGGACGTCTCCGTGGGACTCTTTGATCAGGGAGGATTAACAGCTTTAAGGGTGAAAGCCAGTCGCCTTAATTTGATGTAAATTCCATCAGCACACAGATTAACAGGATCTCTCTCTCCCTCTCTCACTCTCTTTCTCTCTCTCTCACTCTCTAGTACACACACACACACACACACACACACACACACACACACACAAAATGGTTGGAAATGTACTACCTACAATATCTGATGTGTTTAATCTTTCATTATCAGTTCATATAATGCGTGAATATAAAGGTTTCTGGTTGAAATCACCCCAGCATCTCTTAGTCACCTGTTTTACATCTTGTTTTGGTTCTATATCTGTTAATGATAACAATTACAAGATCTCGTGACTGAAGGAAAGATCCTACGCATATGTGAGAACTTGACAGAGCAGCTCCGTATGCGTGGAAGCAACAGATGTTGAGAATTTCCTTAAAAAAATTCACAAAAAAATTTAAAACATGATTCTACAATGGCATTTTTTCATCACACAGCAGGCAAATTTCATGTGACACGCCCACACTTGTCCTCAAAATCTGCTCCAAATTTTAACATGGCATTGCTGTGCACCTGTTGTACCTCCTGCCTGTGGAGTTGGAACACGTGGAACATGCAGTCTGTATTGTTATG
>CM045732.1:68203495-68205995 GCA_024760905.1 Plotosus lineatus
GATGTTTTATTCCCAAACAGGAGCAGAACGCATCCCTTCAGAAACGCCTCACCTTTTCCAAGGCGCACGCGCTACTAACAAGGATAACCAATCAGCTTTTTGCTTACCGAGGCACGGGAAAGTGAGCGCGCGGTGCCGGCTGCACGGTTCCGGGAGTCCGCGCTCGGAACAGCAGCAGTCCGCTGCGTCCTCCGTCTCCAGTCCGCTCGCCTCATCCTCTGAGCAGGACACGGACACCGAGAGCGCGCGCTTCCGTAGGGTCGCCGCCGTGGGGCTCTTGTCATTGTCCACCGAGCTTCCAGTGTCGGCTGGTGAACCCAGGATGGAGCGAATCGTGAAGCTGGATACCGGAGCGCTCGCGCACTTGTCCTGCGAGTTGGTGCTCATTCTCACCTCATAACAACAAAATCGTAAATTAAATGAAACAAAACAAAACAAAAAAAACAAATAAAACGGGAAACCCCGGCAGGCCCAGAAGCTGCTGGATGATCTTTTTCACGCGACAAAACGACTAAAGGGCCAACCAATCAGGTCCGAGCAGAACATTCTCTACATTAGACTACATTTAATCATATAAAGTTGTAGCCCTGTGTGTGTGTGTGTGTGTGTGTGTGTGTGTGCATAGAAGTGTGTGTGTGTGTGTGTGTGTGTGTGTGTGTGTGTGTGTGTGTGTGCGTGTGTGTGTGTGTGTGTGTGTGTGTGTGTAGGCCTAGAAGTCGCGGCTCGTGCAGAGTGTGCATTCTACCGTCGGTTCCCTCGGCTGTCCGCGCGCTCTCTTGCTGCTCAACGGGCGGGTGTAACGCGCGCGCCCTCATTTGCATGTCGGTAAGACCTCGCGCTGGCCAATCGCGCGCTGAAACCGAGCACGGAAATTTCTCAGTGTTCAGGTAAGACAGAGTAGTCGAGCTACATTCTTACAACTGCTACAGCAGGGCACTGCATCTCAACCAACAAGTACAACAGCACCACCAACACCACCATAAACAACAACACTGCTAAAAATATCATCTCCAACACCAACAACATCACCACCAACACCAACAACATCATCTCCAACACCAACAACATCACCACCATAAACAACAACACTGCTAAAAATATCACCACCAACACCAACAACATCATCTCCAACACCAACAACATCACCACCAACACCAACAACATCATCTCCAACACCAACAACATCACCACCAACACCAACAACATCATCTCCAACACCAACATCATCTCCAACACCAACAACATCATCTCCAACACTAACAACATCACCACCAACACCAACAACATCATCTCTAACACCAACAACATCATCTCCAACACCAACAACATCATCTCCAACACCAACAACATCATCTCCAACACCAACAACATCACCACCAACACCAACAACATCATCTCCAACACCAACAACATCACCTCCAACACCAACAACATCACCTCCAACACCAACATCATCTCCAACACCAACAACATCACCACCAACACCAACAACATCATCTCTAACACCAACAACATCATCTCCAACACCAACAACATCATCTCCAACACCAACAACATCATCTCCAACACCAACAACATCATCTCCAACACTAACAACATCACCACCAACACCAACAACATCATCTCCAACACCAACAACATCACCTCCAACACCAACAACATCATCTCCAACACCAACATCATCTCCAACACCAACAACATCACCACCAACACCAACAACATCATCTCCAACACTAACAACATCACCACCAACAACATCATCTCCAACAACATCACCTCCAACACCAACATCATCTCCAACACAAACAACATCATCTCTAACACCAACAACATCACCACCAACACCAACAACATCATCTCCAACACCAACAACATCACCACCAACACCAACAACGTCATCTCCAACACCAACAACATCAACACCAACAACATCATCTCCAACACTAACAACATCACCATCTCCAACACCAACAACATCATCTCCAACACCAACAACATCATCTCCAACACTAACAACATCACCAACAATATCATCTCCAACACCAACAACATCATCTCCAACATCATCTCCAACACCAAGAACATCACCACCAACACCAACAACATCATCTCCAACACTAACAACATCACCACCAACACCAACAACATTATCTCCAACACCAACAACATCATCTCCAACACCAACAACATCATCTCCAACACCAACATCACCACCAACACCAATAACATCATCTCTAACACCAACAACCTCATCTCCAACACTAACAACATCACCAACAACATCATCTCCAACTCCAACAACATCATCTCCAACACCAAGAACATCACCACCGACACCAACAACATCATCTCCAACACCAACAACATCACCACCAACACCAACAACATCATCTCCAACACCAACACCAACATGAAAAACAACATTGCTAAAAACATCCACACCAATATCATCTCCAACACCAGCACATTCGTAGTGAGGATCCCTGCAATATGAAATTAG
>CM045732.1:68210995-68215995 GCA_024760905.1 Plotosus lineatus
CTCACTCCTTTGCACCCAACCCCACCTCACTCCTGTACACCCCATCTCACTTCTCTACACCCAATCGCACTCCTGTGTACCTCATCTTACTCCTCTAAGCCCCTTCCCACTCCTCTCCATCCCACTCAACTCCTATCCTCTTAATTCCACTTGTAGACGTACTCTTTACACCCACTTCACTCCTATACACTCATCCAGACTCCTTTACACCCGACCCAACTCTGCTATGTCCAACTGATCTCGTCTATAGACCACCCAGCTTTTTACAGCTACTCTACTGTTCACCCCACTAATCTACAACAACCCCACTGCCACGCCGACTTCCACACAACCCAACTCTGCTCTGCTATATTACACAGGGGAAGCGGAAACGAATCCCAGATGATTTCTGGTCAGAAGCAGGGCTACACCCTGACCAGTCTATTACATGATGAACACGGATACAAACAAGCAGTCCGAGTTACATTCACAACCTTGAACCTGTTGACCTAACGTGCATGGGTTTGGACGGTGGGAGAAAATCGGAGTGCCAGAGGAAACCCATTCAAGCATGGTGAGAACATGCAAACAAAATCGAGAAAGAGCCCAATTGGCTGAAAAGTTTGAACCCAGAAGCTTGGTGCAACATGATGACCATTGCACTAGTTGTTCTGAAGTAAATTGTCACCTGATTTATCCTGAAGTTTCTCTAAACTTTACAAATAGTTCCCAGTGTGAGTAAACACCACTCCAGAAATGAATCTGAGGGAGAAATCAGAACCTGAGTGTTCAGAGAGCTGCAGGGTGAAAAGGTCCCTCCCCCTCCGCCATCAATCTGATCCCTGTTGGACACATGACTGGAGACCAGACTTACTACGTCATCAAAAACAGCCAGTCAGGTTCCAAAATACAAAGGCAGAGTTTGTGTCTTTTGTGTCTTTAAGGATGTGGGCTTTTTAAATCGATATAATCATAACCGATCGTCTGAAAATAAAATAAAGTCGCCAAAGAGAATAAAGAGATGAGATTATGAGAAATTATTTAAATGGTTGATAAGTTATTATGTGTTATTAAATATAGATGGACAGGACTGTATAGGCAAATTATATATGCACACAACATTTGCGAAAAGTGAAATAAAATAAAAAGTCTTTGATTCACTCTTTCAGTACTTCATTCACTCTTTCATTCACTTTTTCTTTCACTCTTTCGCACACTCTTTTGCACACTCGTTCTTTCAGTACTTTATTCACTCTTTCATTCACTCTTTCTTTCACTCATTCATTCACTCTTTAACGCTTTCATTCACTCTTTCACTCTTTCATACACTATTTCTTTCAGAATTTTATTCACTCTTTCATTCACTCTGTCATTCACTCGTTCTTTTACTCTTTTATTCACTATTTCTTTCACTCTTTCATTCACTCTTTATTTCACCCATTCATTTACTATTTCATTCACTCTTTCTTTCATGATTTCATTCTTTCATTCACTCTTTTATTCACTCCTTCATTTACTATGTCTTTCACACTTTCATTCACTCTTTCATTCACTCTTTCTTTCATGATTTCATTCTTTCATTCACTCTTTATTTCACGATTTCTTTCACTATGTCTTTTATTATTTCATTCACTCTTTCTTTCACTCTTTCATTCACTTTTTCATTCACTCTTTCTTTCACGCTCTCTTTTCCTTCTTTCATTCACTCTTTCATTCACTGTTTCTTTCACTTTCTTTCATTCAATCTTTCATTCACTCTATCTTTCACTGTTTCTTTCACTCTTTCATTCCTTATTCAGTTTGGTTTTATTTGTGTAGCGCTTGTTCTGATTGGTCGCAAAGCAGCTTTAAACAGTAAAAGTACTTTAATATATTCATTCATTCACTTCATGAACTGTTTAATCCTAATTCGGGTCGTGGGGTGGCTGGTGCCCATCTCAGCCAACTCTGGATGAGGGCAGTTTATACTCTGAACAGCTCCCGAGGTCATCGCAGGCTTTTACTGAATTTACTTTTTAATTAATTTAATTAGTTAATTCATTCATTCTTTCATTCACGTTCTGACAGACAGTGTGTGTGTGTGTGTGTGTGTGTGTGTGTGTGTGTGTGTGTGTGTGTGTGTGTGTGTGTGTGTGTGTGTGTGTGTGTAAAAGTAAATTTAAATAATTTCATTGAATTTAAGTTTTTAAACGTTTGCTTTTAAACGTTTGCTCTAGGTTATTACTACCAATAATAATAATAATAATAATAATAATAATAATAATAATAATAATAATAATAATAATAATATTGTGGTGCACCACTTCCATGTCCCTTTCAGATGAATTTAGGGGAAGATGAATGAGCAGCACGATCAAAACCAGCAACAAAAATAAAAAGTGAAAAACGTTCAAGATCTTTTATTTTAATATTAAATCAAAATTATTTTTTAAATGGAAAGCTAAAAAAATACAAAACATCCCTTGCATTGGAAAAAAGTTTTCATGCAAATTTTATAAAGAATCTGTTATGTACAACATAATTAAATCTATAGTGTTTACTAATATTATTATTATTATTATTATTATTATTATTATTATTATTATTATTATTATTATTAAGTTGCTGCAACCTGTCAGTTTGTGTTCGAAGTCACTGGACACACACACACAGAGAGAGAGAGAGAGAGAGAGAGAGAGAGAGAGAGAGGGGGTGGATAAAGAGAAAGAAAGATAGATAGAGAGAGAGGAGAAAGAGAAAGAAAGAAAGATAGATATAGAGAGAAAGATAGAGAGAGAGAGAGAGAGAGAGAGAGAGAGAGAGAGAGAGGAGAAAGAGAAAGATAGATAGAGAGAAAGAGAGAGAGACAGAAAGAGAAAGAAAGATCGATAGAGAGAGAGAGAAAAGAGAGAGAGAGAGAGATAGAGAGAGAGAAAGAGAGGGGGAGAAAGAGAAAGAGAGAAAGAGAGAGAGAGAAAAAGAGAGAGAGGGGGAGAAAGAGCAAGAAAGAAAGATAGAGAGAGAGAAAGAAAGATAGATAGAGAGAGAGAAAAAGAGACAGAGAGAGATAGAGAGAGAGATAGATAGATAGATAGATAGAGAGAGAGAGAGAAAGATAGAGAGAGAGAGAGAGAGAGAGAGAGAGAGAGAGAGAGAGAGAAAGAGAGAGAAAGAAAGATAGAGAAAGATCGATAGAGAGAGAGAGAGCGAGAGAGAGAGAGAGAGAGAGAGAGAGAGAGAGAGCGAGAGAGAGAGAGAGAGAGAGAGAGAGAGAGAGAGAGAGAGAGAGAGAGAGCGTTGGGACATTTATAACATTTATTTATTTTACAGCAGGAATCAGGTACAATATCAAAAATGATTTTCTCTTTTTGTACAAAGCGCACTGCGTTTACATCCAAGACTGACCGATAAACAACGTCATTTCCGGTTTTAATTATTATTTTGTCTCTCTGTATATATTTTTTGTTAATGCAGATGGAAATCTAGATCCAGGTTTTTTAAAATCATCATTATGTGATTGTCCAATTCTGAGTGAAACTTTGTTGGAAATATGTTTGTAATAGATTACAGTAAACACAGTCCCTGCGATATTGCACTCGCGCATCTACACACACACACACACACACACACACACACACACACACACACACACACACACACACACACACTGTATATATAGGAATATATATAACTACAGAATCATCATGTAAACACTTAACTGCTTTTAATAGAGAAAACAAAGACAAATCCTTATGATTATTATTACTATTGTTGTTATTACTGCTGTTGTCAATAATAATAATAATAATAATAATAATAATAATAATAATAATAATAATAATAAACCTTAATTTTATCCACTTCTTGATTTTTTTTTTAAAGAGCCAAAATGAAATGACCTGAAAAAAAATCAGATTTAAATGTCATCCATGACAAAGAGAAAAAGGAAAGAAAAGAAAAACTCATTTGTGTTTTAGAAAAATAATTTCTCCATCAGTTTATATTTTCTCCTTTAAAAATGATTTCAGTCTTTATTTTGTTGTTGTTGTTGTTGTAGTTGTAGTTGTTGTTTAATATGTCAATATAAATTCAATCAGCTCTACGTGCGTCTGAGGAGCGGTATGTGCGGCTGCGGGTAGTAGAGCGCGTGCGGGAAGGCGAGGAGTGGCGTGGGCGTGGTGGTGCTCGCGCTGGTCGTGATGGTGCTGGCGCTCGTGTGATGAGGACTCGCGCTCTCCGACGAGGCCGCCACGACCGTCGCCGCTGCAGCGCTCTCGTGATAGAGGACCGGCACGCGCACGATCCGCTGCTGGTGCTGTTGGTGAAGAGGATGTTGGTGATGGTGATGATGGTGATGATGAAGGTGGTGCTGCTGCAGGCTGGCGGCCTCGAGCTCGGCGGCGATCTGGCGTTTCCACTTGTTCCTGCGGTTCTGGAACCAGATCTTCACCTGAGTCTCGGTCAAGCGCAGAGAGGCGGCCAGGCCCGCGCGCTCCGAGCTGCTCAGGTAGCGCTTCACGTCGAACGTGGACTCCAGCTGGAACACCTGGCTGCGTGAGAACACCGTGCGCGTCTTCTTCTTCCGGTGGCCGGCTTTCTTCTCCTCATCCTCTTCCTCGGCTTCAGCCAGTGTCGTGGTCGCTGTCGTCGGGGGAACTCGCGCGCTCTGTTTCCAGTCCTCCTCTTCCTCCTCTTCCTCTTCTTCAGGACCCTCATCCCTCTTCCGCTCTTCCGCGTCCGTGTCCTCGATTTCCTCCTCTCCACTCTTCGCGCACTCCTCTTCTTCCTCCTCCTCTTCATCGTCGTCGTGGCCTTCCTTAGTTTCCGGGTCGGACCGGAACTCAGGAGAGTCTCTTTCTGAGCATATGCTGCTCTTATCTATAAACAAATAAAACCAATGATTATATAATTCATCAAAATCATTCAATAATGAACCTTTATACATCAGTTCGCTTTTGATTTTGGATTGGTGGGTCGTTTCCAAACTCCCTGAATCCTGCCAGCACTGTGCACTTCGCGTGTGTGTGTGTGTGTGTGTGTGT
>CM045732.1:68228495-68245995 GCA_024760905.1 Plotosus lineatus
TGCCAATTTGATTTGCACTTATGTTTTTACAAATAATCAATGCTTCATTTTGACTGGATAATAGAGCAGGAGAGAGAGAGGGGGGGAAAGAGAGAGGGAGAGAAAGGGAGAGAGGGAAAGTAGAGAGAGACAGGAGAGAGAGGGGAGAGAAGAGAGAGAAAGGGTGTGAGAGAGCGAGAGAGAGAGAGAGAGAGAGAGAGAGAGAGAGAGAGCGTGGAGAGAGACAGGAAAGAGAGAGAGCGAGCAAGCGTGAGATGAGAGGTTAGAAAGACCAGAGAGAGAGAAAGAGGAGAGACAGGAGAGAGATAGGAGGGGAGAGAGAGAGAGAGAGAGAGAGAGAGAGAGAGAGAGGGAGGGAGGGAGAGAGAGAGAGAGAGAGAGAGAGAGAGAGAGAGAGAGAGAGAGAGAGAGAGAGAGAGAGAGAGAGGGAGGAGAGAGGAGAGAGAGAGAGAGAGAGAGAGAGAGAGAGAGAGAGAGAGAGAGATATGTGAACAGCCAAAAAGAGCAGGATTTCCTTTACCATCATTGAAATGTTTGCCATAAAATAAATAAGTAAATAAAAAATTATTGCCTTCATCAAAATCTCTGGCCACATCAGCTGTGGGTGGGTCTCTTGTGAAGTTCGGGAATCTGGTTTGTGCAGATGTTTTCTGGGTTCAGAGGATAATGCGCTGGCTCCGTGTTTGGCGTTGTTCTCAGATTAGATGAACTAAGCGAACTACGTAAACTCTCCTTTTAAACTGCATTTAAACAATATGAAAATATACTTATAGAGAACAACGAGAGCCGATCGGTCCGCTGTCTCAGGTTCATAAATAATTATTCCAAGTGGATAATGCTTGAGTCAGATTTACAGACCCTTACAGTTTGTTACAAGAACTTGAGCAGGTGATGTCATCGCAATCAGTTTAACATATTTAAAATAAAATAAATCATATAAAAGTTGGTTCTTGACTGTTTTTCTTCCGGTTCCCCCAAACTATAAAGAAAAACATCTTTAAGGATCAAAATATAAATAAACTTGTTTTTGCTTGTTTTCTTGTGTTTCTGGCAGTTTGCACTAAAACACATTTACAAACTGCTTTCATTCATTTCTATTTTTTTCTCAAATTTTCTCCCTAATTTTACTCGTATCCAATTCACACCCAATCAAATATGACCTTCCCTATCACATGACCACCACCAACCAGAGCAGACCAAAAGCATGCACATGCCCCATCATGACATGCGTTGCTGGCACCCCCTCTTTTCTAACTGCTGTGCATGCATCTTTAGGTGCGGCCTAACACGCTCGGAGGAAAAGCGCTATCCTCCCCTCATACGAATGAGCTCACAGATGCCCATCGCTGTGAGTAGCAAGGTGCGGACAAGGAAGTAAACATATGCCATCCCTCCCTCCTGTGAGAGTTTGACTAATTTGCTTTCATGGACTCCTGGTCACGGACTGCTGTGGCATCAACCTGGATTCGAACTCGTGATCTCCATTGATTGATTGATTCAGTTCAAGATGTACCTTCACCCAGAGCACACTGGGATTGACTTCAGTTCTCCACACGGCGCTCTACAGCAAAATGTATGGATCATGTGGGGATGATGTTTGGATTATGCAGCTCACTGTACGCAAAGCATGGAGTTCACGGCACCTGCATCGGCGTCATGATTAAAATATATAAATATAAATGATAAAAATCTCGATTTATTTAGTTTTTATTGTGTTTTTCATAAACACCTTCATGGAATCCTGTTTACTTTCGTATTTAAAATAATACGCTGAACAGACAAGACTAGACTCCATGTCATGGTTGAAATATATAGATGTAAACTATATATATATATATATATATATATATATATATATATATATATATATATATATATATATATATATATATATATATATATATATATTATTGTGTTTATTTGAATATTTTTGAAAAACCCGCGATGCACTAAAGCCGCAGGAACTGAATCACGAACTGGCAAGGGATCACTGTTTTTATATATATGTATATAGGATTTTCTGAGTAGATCCTTCCGTAGGAGAGTGCTCAATACTTTTTGGTAGAGCAAATAACAAAAATAAAAGGACAGGACAAAGACTTTCTATTGAAACTCCATTTATCACTACAGATCTGTTTCGAGGGGTGGTGAAACCATCCTCTCTCTTCAGGTGATTATAGAGATGTATATATATATATATATATATATATATATATATATATACATATAAAATGAAAATCTCATCATAGTGTGCTTTTTTTGTGCTGCAGTGGTACCACCTCATGGCAAGAAGGTCCTAGGTTCAAGTCATGGGGCACCTCTTTCTCTGGAGTTTGCATGTTCTCCCTCATGCTTCCTCTGAGTTTTCCATTTTCCTCTTACAGTCCAAAGAGATGTACCTTAGGCTAATTGGCTGTTCCAAATTGCCCCTAGGTGTGAATGTGAATGGTTCTGTGTTTATTGGACCTGCAATTATAAAATTACAGCGCAAAAGTTCCTAAAATCTCTGATCTGTGTTGCTCATGTACAGCCACTTTATCATCATCATCATCATCATCATCATCGATTTTCATCAACAGTAGCTGCATAGCCATCAGCGTGTTTCTGCCCCCCATGATGGCCTGGCGAGTTGTCCTGGGTGTGCTCTGCCCTTGCCTAGAGTTGGCCGAGATAGGTATCAGCCTGCAAGCGACCCTAATTTGGGCTTTTTACACCTGAGTATAAAGCGATCAGAAGTTCCACTCTTCCTGGATGGGATGCTAGTCCATCGAAGGTTACCTTCCCAGTACATTTTACTGGTACCCCATTTATACTGCTGGGTGAACAGAGGCACACTTATGGTTAAGACATTTGCCAGGGGTCTTAGCACAGTGGGGGTCTAATTGGGATTTGAACACACTACCTCCCGATCATGAGCACAGCACCCTAGCCACTACGCCACCGGCCCCACTAAGCGACCCTAATTAGAATTACACAATTCAGAAAATGAATGAATCATCATCATCATCATCATCATCATCATCATGATGTACCTGATTTAGATTATTATCATGTGATCATCATGTAGGTTTATGGGGAGGCTGGAATCTATCTCAGCCAACTCTGGGCGAAGCCAGTACACACCCTAAACAGCTGATCAATCCAAAGCAGGGTCTAGACATGCACAACCTTTCACACTCAAACCTAGGGGCAATTTGGAACAGCCAGTTGGCCTAATGTGCAGGTGTTTGGACTGTAAATACTCAGAGAATTCCCACACAAGCACAGGGAGAACATGCACACTTGACACAGAACTGCCCACACTGAGCCTGGGACTTGAACCGAGGACCTTCTTGCTGTGAGGCGGAAGTGCTAACCACCACATCACCATTCTGACCCGGATTATATAATTTCCATCCGAGAATGCATGGGGGAAGTTCACAGTCTGGAAAGTGACTTTAAACTTTCCTGCAGCTTCTTAGTGTATAACATATGGCTTGTCATCAGCTCCATAAAAGCGCTAATTGCATTCTCCAGTGGTGATTGTGGAACACGAGGGAGCGAGAGAAAGAGAGAGAGATAGATAGAGAGAGCGCGCGAGAGAGAAATAAGGGTGTGAGAATTTGTTTGCGACTGATTTGTGGCCGTGTGGATATTTACGACAGGAGAAATGGCCCACTGCCCTCAGGATGCTCTTACAAATCAGATATGAAGCTCAGTGCTGTTGGGAAGAATAAAACAATGGTTTATGGCTCCCGGGGAGGCCACGATGATGAGGATGAAGATGATGATGATTCTGGAATGAGGCCTTAATTTTTTATTCCACCTCGTATTAATCTTTAGCTTCTCAAAGTGCTAAGACTTGTTGTGATGTCATAGTGTCTAATCCCATTGTGTTTATTCCATCAATTTGCTCAAACCATGGCGCGGTTGAGTTGGCGATTGTGATTGGGCAGAAGGAGTTGATTTATTTTATACAAGAGCAACTCAGACTGGAGTGCAGCTGCTCCTCACATGTTTACAATAATGCACTTGTTCTAATACGATATCGTTTCTATAGTAACAGTCACACCGACTGTTGTTGGCCATTCAATTGACTAGTGAGCTGTTCAGGCCCCGCCCTCCGCATGACCTTGGTACGATTAATCGTTTAGGCAAATGACTGAATGAATGAACGGTCTGGGCATTTCTGTCAAAATGCCTTGACTTCTATATGCGAAAAGTTGGGTGCTGGGTCAAGTGTTGGATCGCTGTCGCCATTACCCTCAGTTGCTTCAGTGCATTGGACGAGGCTGAGTCTTCCATCACAAAAACCAGAAACATCACTGGACCCCCACAAGGGAAGGTCTATGGGCATCAGCCCCTGGGGAGGTTCAGGGAGAAAGTCCATGATCCAGGATAAAGTCAGAAATCTTGTGGAGAATTTCAATAGGACTTAAACCACTGACTTTTGCACTCAAGGTTCCTGGAGAAGAAGAAAAGTAACCTATAAGGAACTATGGAGATGAGAGCCCTTCCCTTTTTCCTTTTGGAGCAGAGTTGTGTATGATCTATCTTCTTCTTCTTTTCCTTTCGGCTGTTCCCTTCAGGAGTCACCACATCTAACCATCCGCCTCCATCTCACCCGACCCTCTGTATCTTCTACTTTTACTCCAACGACCTTCATGTCCTCCTTCACCACATCCATAAATCTTCTCTTCTGCCTGGTAGTTCCAACCTCAGCATCCTACTACCAATATATTCACTATCCCTCCTCTGTACATGTCCAAACCATCTCAATCTAGCCTCTCTGACTTTGTCTCCAAAACATCTAACATGTGCTGTCCCTCTGATGTGCTCATTCCTGATCCTATCCATCCTCGTTACTCCCAAAGAGAACCTCAACATTTTCATCTCTCCTACCTCCAACTCTGCCTCCTGTCTTTTCCCCAGGGCCACTGTTTCTAAACCATACAACATCGCTGGCCTCATCACTGTCTTGTTCACTTTTCCTTTCATTCGTTCCGATACCTTCCTATCACACATCACACCGGACACTTTTCTCCATCCATTCCAACCGGCCTGCACACGCTTCTTCACCTCTTTTCCACACTCTCCATTGCTTTGGATTGTTGAGCCTAAGTACTTAAAATCCTCCACCTTCGTTATCTCTGCTCCCTGTAACCTCACCGTTCCTCCTGGGTCCTTGTTGTATGATCTATGACATTCCTTAACTCTATCAACTTATACAAGTGGAGAATAAGAAGCAATCAGAATGAGATTCTGATCTCCTGTCTGAGTAAAAGATAGCACTAATCCAGGGCAGATGCAGATGGTGCCAGAATGAAAGGGTTGGAAATACTTGTGGACAAAGTGTGTCCATCCAGCATAATGCCAAGACAAATTTGATGCATTTAAATCAGTGGTAGGAAATGGGAGTTATGTTGGAAAGAAAACTCCAGTTCACTGATATTCTACGGGCAGAGGCTAGACCCAGCTTGGAGCCGGTCAAGAATGGAGGATGCCTCCTTCCCTTCACTAGTCTGGGTGCTCACCTTGGGCAAGTAACAGTACACCCTTATCCCTCCTTACCAGCATCACGGTGTATATGTATGACAAACGAGGTGAATACCCTCTAGGTCAGGGGTCGGGAACCTTTTTGACTAAGAGCCAATAAAACCCAAACAATTTAAAATCTAATCCTCTGAGAGCCAAAAATATTTTTAATACTGAAACCAACAATTTGAGAGTATAATAAGACTGAATTTATTCTAAACAACATTGTTATAATGAAGTTATTTATTAATAAGAAAAGTACTTCTTACTATTAATGCGTAGATGCTACATGGTGTTCCTGATGGCTTTGTAGTCTGGTTGATACATGCTGAGGTTCAGCTTCATGCAGGTGTTTAGGCTTCCATCAATTACACGCGACTGCAGGTTGGTCTTGATGCTTTTCAGGTGTGAGAAGAACTGCCCGCTTGTGCATGTGGAGCCAAACATGGTCAATACGACAGGACTCACATGCTGCAGTGTTTATGTGGCAGGAAGTTTTGGCAATCAGCTGGTCTGTGGGTTGAAGTTTTTCCATTCTGTCCATTTGTGTTTTGCTTGCCAGCTCTGCTTGGTTTCTTGCACATGAGCTGATCAAAATGAGGGAAAGTTACCTCTTTACCCAAAAACAACTTGGGCAGGCTGTTGCATATAATCCAGTAAAATTAGAGTTTCAAGTTTATCAGCACTTAGTGTAAGCAGGGAGTCTGCCATGAGTGATAAAAACAGCGTAACTAAAAGTGAGAACCAGATTCTCCACACGTCCATTCACACCTAGGGGCAATTTGGACAATCCAAGTACCCTGATGTGCTGGGCTTTTGATTGTGGAAGGAAATCAGAGCACCTGGAGGAAACCCACACAATCACAGGTAGAACGTGCAAATTTCACACAGAAACACTCACGCCAATCCTGCCAACCTTCTTGCTGTGAGATATGCTGACGACAACAACTGCAACTGAGCCTCCCTTATCAATTATCAGCAAATCAATTTTTTTAATGAAACATAAGAATATAAAGTGTGTTCAGTTATATTCTGAATAATAATGTTTGGAATCCTCACGCTTACACTCATTTAATAAAAATATTTTGACCTGACCTTCTGGAATATTAAATTCATTCACATATCACCTTCTCTGTCCCATTCTACGCTCTCATCTGTCTTCATGCAATGGCAGCTTAATTATGTACAAATTAAAGTCACGTCTGCTGCCCACTGATAGCATCATCCACACTTAAACTGACTGGGAATAAATTCAGTGTCTCGCTCTTTAAATGAGTATCAGCAAACCCCCCACACACACACACACACACACACACTCTCACAAACACACACACACACACACACACACACACACTTTATTACAGTAAAATGTCTGGCTTAAATAATTGAATCAATGAAAAGGGTTTAATGGGTCTCTATAGTCACATTTTAAATGAGTGTCCATCATAATCTGTTCATTAAAGAGCGATTTGTCTGAATCTCATCTGAATAACAAATACAAGTCTGTTTTCTTCATCGGTTCATCGTCATCTCTGTCATCAGAGTCTGTATCGTCCGTGAACTGCTTGATTTGTTCCTCTTTTGTATTTTAACAAGCAGATAAAGCAGAGAGAGAGAGAGAGAGAGAGAGAGAGAGAGAGAGAGAGAGAGAGAGAGAGAGAGAGAAGCCGATTTTCTTAATTCATCCCCCGGGAGTGGATAAGTCTATCAATCTGTTAGATTGGGAGGCCATTAGGCGCTCTGCTTTATGTGTTTCCTGTGAGCTGTTGAGACAGAAGCTGATTGATTGTTGTGCCTGTGATGGGATATGCTGATCTAATCTGACTCTGCGATAAATTACACAATTCATTTCCCCTCCATTTAAGAGGCGCGCGCACGAAAATGACACCTCGAGGCAAACCTATTTTTATAGCGCCATTTAGCCGACAAGCTTTCAGCTTTCATCCAAACCTCCTCCACCTCCTTAAAAAATCGAAGCATAATCAAGGTGTATGTTTAGAAAATTTATTGTTATAATTTCCACCCGTAATCTCCTTCCATTTTCCAGAGGCCGCACGACATAGATCATCATCTAAAACGAGTAGAGGGAGAGAGAGAGAGAGAGAGAGAGAGAGAGAGAGAGAGAGAGAGAGAGAGAGAATGGATAGCAGTTTAAAATTTATCGGTCTTTGATTCTCAATTATACGTGTTTATGACTTCATCTGTCTTCGCCTGGCTCAACCTTTTCCATTATGGCCGAATATTATTTGTACGGAATCCATTAAAGTCCACAAGCGCACGACTTGGATGAGGCAGAGGGAAAGAAAAAGTTTTTTCAGGTCCTTAGGATTTGGCCAAAGTCGCAGTGTTATGACATCAGAAATTGCTTTATTGATGGGGTTTCACACAAACTCCGGGCATCTGGGCCATCTGTAAAAGAGGTCTTATCTCTATCACACACACACACACACACACACACACACACACACACACACACACACACACACACACACACACACACACACACACACACACACCCCTATCACTATAGTTGCCGTTGCAAAATGATAATTAAGAGTCATTCAGGGTATAGACTGCCTTTGCCCAGAGTCACCGGGACCTGAATGGCATTAAGCATTTTGGCAAATTGCACATTAATTATTATATTTTAATTTATAATATTAAGTTTATTTAAAAACACTAAATCTGAGCATCATTTCCTTGTCCCAATAAAGTACAAACGGTCAGATATTTGATCTGCACAGGCATGTTTGACGTTCTGGTTTCTTGTAAATCACTATTTTCACATCATACACTAAAACCTATGTACTTCAGATTTGGTTGTCATGGTGACAGAATCATCATCAAACCCAGCTGCTGTGAAGGATGCATGGGGTCTTTAAGATCTTGTTAGCCACAGACGAGAGGCTTAAAATAAATAAATGACACGTCAGCAGCCTCAGATTCAAACTGTAATAATTGCTATGATGATAAATCAGAGACTCCGCTCCGTGCTCTGCTCTGATGATGCCCTACCTGGTGTATAGAACAACACCTTATACAGTAGCCCCTTGACCATTCGTGGTTTTGCACTCCCGCCCCCCACATACTCGCGGATTGCCGACAAACCCGGAAGTAACTGGCACGTGATTCAAATTTAGCCAATGGCTAAGAGCTTTTGTTTCTCCCTCCTGCTGATTGGTTGCAGATGTGTACACCTCTTTTTTCTCAATTTGCATTTGTCAATGTCCATTTTCAGTGTGTTTTAGTTACCAGTTAAGCTCTATGATGCCACCCAAATGCCATGCATCTTCTCTGGCTTCTGATAAGGAACCTAAGCACTAGAAAAAGGTAATGACTTCGGATATCTCTTCTGAAGAAATACAACGTTCCCCAGAAGAAACGACAGTTTCTTCTGAAGTGCCTGAAGAGGAATAAAGTACTGTAGTATTAAAGTGTATGTACTGTGCTGGAGCATGTTTATCCAAGTTTATCCTTTTGGGATCCAATTTATTACACTTCATGTCCTTTTATGTTCTTTAATTCTTTTATATATATATATATATATAAAACACACACAGTGATCCCTCACTACTTCATGCTTCAGCTTCTGCAGCTTCAGTGCATCATGGGTTTTTCAAAATATTAATCGAAAAATAAAAAAATAAGGAAAATGCAAGGCCACATGTGCAGAAAACCCCAAACAAAAAACAAAAACAAAAAACAACCCAAAACCCCCCAACAAAACTACTTACATTTTTATGTGAGGTGCGCAGCTGTGTGCGCGCGCGTATGTGATTTATAGCACTGAATATGTATTTATTGATATTATGTACACATATACATTTATGTATACTTCAGTCGGGGTTAATCCTACTTCATGAAAATCGGTAGTCGCGGGGGTCTTGTTCCCAATTAACCGCGGAAAGTGAGAAGTGAGGGATTCCTGTATATATATATATATATATATATGGAATGGCAGAACGATCAAATGTGTTGATACTGATGAACATTATAGACATTCCTCAGTGGCAGGGGGTCTTGAAATACCGTGTAAACTCACTTTTACAGGCAGTAAAAGCCTCATTTTACCGTTACCGAGACTGATCCAATAAAATTGGTAAGTTTGATCTACCATTTTGCTCTCAGTACACATGGGTGTTAGACATACCCAAAAACATTGGGAGGGCCCTTCTTGGAGCAGGGCACTTATTACGTCGCACTATATATATATTTTATTTATAGAAGAATACTTCTATAATCACCTGAAGAGAGAGGATGGTTTCACCACCCGTCGAAACAGATCTGTAGTGATAAATGGAGTTCCAATAGAAAGTCTTTGTCCTGTCCTTTTATTTTTATTTTTATTGTTATTTGCTCTACCAAAACGTATTGAGCACTCTCCTACGGAAGGATATACTCAGAAAATCCTATATATATATATATATATATATATATATATATATATATATATATATATATATATAGGATAACCTGGGTTCGATTGAACCCTAGAGGCTCATTGAGTCAGTCTCAGGGGTTCGGCGGAGGTCAAGCCACACACCCAACTCATATTCATGATGACACGCCCTGCTTGGCCATCACTGGCTGCAGGTGATCACGCTACATTGCTTGGCTAATCTGTGCTGCAGGAAACTTGGTGTGCTCAGTAGTCGACTTGTGACTGTTGTGATGGTATGCCGTGTGATTTCTTTCTGAACGTTTTAATCCTTACTATGTTGAGCAAAAAAAGAAAGTGGTGGGACAAATATGTACAACATGGATTCACATATATAACAGAAATGATGCTAGTCAGCTTCCTATCTGCATGATTTGCAAAGTAGGATTAACCCTCCGCTGACTGACAGATCCATACATGTCTATGTGTGTACAATATCAATAAATACATATTCAATGCTATAAATGCTTATAATAACAATTGAACATTCAAATATAATGCATAAGATGTAAATAAAATATAAATACACAAATACAGATGCAAATACAGATATATATATATATATAATTATTATTATTATTATTAATAAATATTATCACAGTACAAAATTAAAAAGTTTTTACTTAATCATTATTACATTTTGCTGCATTATTACTGTATTAATGAGTAAGACTGTCTATAGAATGTGTTTAAGACGCATATTTTAGCACATGTAATATTATACATAGGGATTTACATCTGCATAAGTAACTCGTGGAATTTTGTGGTGCACAGGAAGGGCCAGAACTGAACCATTACGAAAGACGGGGCCTACTGTACTTCATCCCGGGTATATTGAGCAATATGGACATCCTGAATTTGTGCTGTGAAGTTAACAATGTGTTTTGAGCCGACTCATTCAGAGATACTGCATCGAAGTGAAAGCAAACTCTATAAAGATCTCCAGTAAATACCACACAGAAGCAAAATAAAAACATTTTTTTCATGATTTATTTTTCCAATTTCAAGTGTGATAATGATACTGGTGATTATTAAGGATAGAGGACTCATTATATTGCACTTCTCCCATGGAGTGTGTGTGTGTGTGTGTGTGTGTGTGTGTGTGTGTGTGTGTGTGTGTGTGTGTGTGTGTGTGTGTATATATAAAATATGATGCATTTTACCCAATAATAACATCATCGGAGCTTATCAGGGTTGTGTTTATGTTAATTGCTCAATCTCATTGCTTTTTTTGGGGAGGATTTCCCCCATTTTTCTACCTAACTTAGTCATGTCCAGTTCCCACCCATCATGCATTACCTTCCATATCACAGGACCACACCACTGAACAGGGAGGGGCAAAAGCATGCACACACCCATTCCTTGACATGCAATGCTAGCGAGCCACCTTTTTCCGAACTGCAGCGCATACGTATTTGTGACGGTCTAACACGCTCAGAGGGAAAGCACTATCCGTCCCTTCGTACGAATGAGCTCACAGACACCCATGATTGGCTGGCAATCGCTATGAGTCAAAGGGAAGTGAATGTATTCTGTCCCTCCCTCCATTAAGAGCAATTCGCTCCCATGGACTCCCAGTCATGGATGGCTGTGGCATTAAACCAGATTCGAACTTGCGATCTCTGGGTTAATAGTTACATACCAGGTTGAGGTGCCACTCAGGAACCCTCACTGCATTATATTCATATCAGGAGTGACATCATCATGAAAACAGACGTGATTTTTATTTGTTTGTCTGTTTTAGGGTGTTTTTAAGAGCGGCCTGGTCGTGTATGGGTTCGCATTTTCGTCTCACAGCAGGTAGGCCCTGGGCTCGGCAAGGGCGTTGCTGTATGGAGGTTATGTATGTTTTCTCTGTGCTTGCTAGGGTTTCCTCTGTGTACTCCAGTTTCCTCTCACATTACAAAAATATGCACTTTGGGCTAATTGACTGTGGCAAATTGTCCATGAGTGTGAGCATGAATGGTTGCGTGTGTGTTTTGGAGGGGGTGCTCGATCATAAATGTTCAGGCTGTATATATTCTTTTTATAGATTTGCAGTGTGTGTGATGCTCTAAATCCTCCCAATGCAGACAGAGTGTGTAGGTGTGAAATGTGTGTATTGGTGCAAGTGTGCCTCGTGAGCCATCGTTCATGGTGATGAGTTACAGTTGTACGAGTGCAGGAAGGAAAAACGCTTCCACTTTTCGGGGCTGTATAAATGGCATCAGTACGCAATAACTCTCACAGCCATGGACACGCAGCCATCATTTCAGTGCAGCCTAGTACACTCACACTGTTCAAGAAAAACGGTTATCAAAAAGTTAAGAGTTCTATGGAGGTCCATCTCGGAGAACTGTAAAGGTTCCTAGATTCCAAAGGAGCACATTTAGAACATTACGAGTTTGTACCAATGGGAACGAACGCTCAAGGACCACCTTATGGGTTATTTTCCACCCATGAATATAAAATGAAGATCTAAACAAGAACTAGGCGATGAGGTATCGACAGAGACGTCATGTGATCATTCAGATTAAATAATCTGTACATCCAGTCTGGTCTCTGAAGATATTTCAGCTAACCTTATTTCAGCTGCATTAAATAATTGGTGGCAGCACATTGGTACTGGTTACTCTGTCTCACAGCAAGAAGGTCCTGGGTTCGATTCCCAGCCTGGGTAAATCTGTGTGGAGTTTGCATGTTCTCCCCGTTTTTGTGTGGGTTTCCTCCGGGTACTCCGGTTTCCTCCCACAGTCAAAAGACATGTACAGTAGGTTAACTGGCTGTTACAAATCACCTCGAGGTGTGAATGTGAACAATTGTGTGAGTGTCAGCCCTGTGATGGCCTGGCAAGTTGTCCAGGGGGTACTCCGCCCTCACCCAGAGTTGGCTAAGATGGATGCCAGCCTCCCCATGACTCTAATTAGGATTAAGCAGTTCAGAGAATGAATGATTCATAAAATGCATGTTTTTGATATGCAAAACATAGCACAGTGAGGCAGTGGCGTTCTGGTGGTATAGGTGCTGGATCGCTGAGCCTACGATTGGGGGTTCAAGCCCCACTCTCCACGGGTTGTCACTGTCCTCCCAGTGCACTAACTGGGTTATCAAAGGCCGGCCATGTCTCTCACTGTCTATGGAGGGAGGTTCATGTAAAAGAACTATTGCTGACTTTCAACAAGATTAGCTGCAAAGCCGTCAACGTGTTTTCGCCCTGTGATGGACTAGCGAGCTGTCCAGAATTCACTCTGCCCTCGCTCAGAGTTGGCTGGGATGGGCGCCAGCCTCCCCGTGACCCTAATTAGGATTAAGCGGTTACAGAAAATGAACGATGAACGAATGAATGAACATTGCACAGCATTACCCATGAATATGGAAATGAATGTGATACCATGTGGTGTTGTTTACAGAGTTTTTGAGGTGGTAGCAGCCGTGAGGGGGGCACAAGCCAGTGTTGACCCTCACGCCGGTCCCAAGCCCGGATAAATGCAGAGGGTTGTGACAGGAAGGGCATCCGGCGTAAAACTTCTGTCAAAATTCTTATGCAAATGATCGAAACGAAATTCATACCAGATCGGTCGAGGCCCGGGTTAACAATGACCGCCATCAGTGCTGTTAATCAACAGGGTGCTGGTGGAAATTGGACTCCTATTGGTCGAAGAAGGAGAGGCGGGAGGCGTGTCCATAGGCGGAGAGAGAAGAGGAAATGTGTGCGTCTAGGACGAAGAGTAGGGACTTTGAATGTTGGAACTACGAAAGAAAAAGCTAGAGAGCTGGCTGACATGATGCAGAGGAGGAAGATGGACATATTGTGTGTTCAGGAGACCAGGTGGAAAGGTAGCAAGGCTACAAGCTTAGGAGCAGCGTTTAAGCTGTTTTATCATGGTGTGGATGGGAAGAGAAATGGAGGAGTCATCTTGAAGGAGGGGTTTGTCAGGAATGTCCGAGAAGTGAAAAGAGTGTCAGACAGAGTGATGAGTCTCAAGTTAGAAATTGAAGGCGTGATGTTCAGTGTTGTTTGTGCTTATGCCCCACAGGCAGGATGTGAGCTAGAAGAGAAGGAGAGATTCTGGAGTGAGTTAGATGAAGTGATGCAGAATACCCCCAGAGGTGAAAGAGTGGTCATTGGTGCAGACTTCAATGGACATGTTGGTGCAGGCAACGGAGGGGACGAGGAAGTGATGGGCAGGTTTGGTATCCAGGACAGGAACACAGAAGGACAGATGTGGATCGATTTTGCAAAAAGGATAGAAATGGTTATGGTGAATACTTTCTTCCAGAAGAACCAGGGGCATAAGGTGACTTATGAAAGCGGAGATAGGAGCACACAGGTAGACTACATCTTGTGCAGGCGATGTAATTTGAAGAAAGTCAGTGACTGCAAAGTAGTAGTGGGTGAGAGTGTTGCCAAACAACATAAGATGGTGGTGTGCAGGATGACACTGATGGTGAGGAAGGTGAAAAAGGCAAAGGCAGAGCAGAAGACAAAGTGGTGGGAGCTGAAAAAGGAAGAGGGTCATGTTGTCTTCAAGGAGGAGTTGAAACAGGCTTTGGGTGGTCAGGAAGTGCTTCCAGATGACTGGACAACCACAGCCAATGTGATCAGGGAGACAGGTAGGAGAGTACTTGGTGTGTCCTCTGGAAGGAAAGTAGATAAGGAGACTTGGTGGTGGAATGAGGAAGTGCAGGAGTGTGTACAAAGGAAGAGGTTAGCTAAGAAGAAGTGGGACATAGAGAGGACTGAAGAGAGTAAACAGGAGTACCGGGAGACACAGCATAAGGTGAAGGTAGCGGTGTCAAAGGCCAAACAGAGGGCATATAATGACTTGTATGATAGGTTGGACAGTAAGGAGGGAGAAAATGATTTATACAGGTTGGTACAGCAGAGAAATAGAGATGGGAAAGACGTGCAGCAAGTTAGAGTGATAAAGGACAGAGAGGGAAATGTATTGACTGATGACAGAAGTGTGCTGGGAAGATGGAAAGAGTACTTTGAAGAGCTGATGAATGAGGAAAATGAGAGTGAAAAAAGAGTAGAAGAGGTGACTGTTGAGGACCAGGAAGTAGCAAAGATTAGTAAGGGTGAAGTGAGGAGGGCATTGAAGAGGATGAAGAGCGGAAAGGCAGTTGGTCCTGATGACATACCGGTGGAGGTATGGAAGTGTCTAGGAGAGGTAGCAGTAGATTTTCTGACAAGAATATTCAACAAGGTCTTAGAAAGTGAGCAGATGCCAGAGGAATGGAGGAGAAGTGTGCTGGTGCCCATTTCTAAGAACTAGGGAGACATGCAGAGTTGTGGCAACTACAGAGGGATAAAGTTGATGAGCCATACAATGAAGTTATGGGAGAGAATAGTGGAAGCTAGACTAAGGGCAGAGGTCAGCATTTGTATACAACAGTTTGGTTTCATGCCAAGAAAGAGCACCACAGATGCAGTGTTTGCTTTGAGGATGTTAATAAAGAAGTACAGAGACGGTCAGAAGGAGCTGCATTGTGCCTTTGTGGATCTGGAGAAAGCATATGACAGGGTGCCGAGAGAAGAACTGTGGTATTGTATGAGGAAGTCTGGAGTGGCAGAGGAGTATGTTAGAGTGGTGCAGGACATGTATGAGGGATGTAAGACAGTGGTGAGGTGTGCTGTCGGTGTGACAGAAGAGTTCAAGGTGGAGGTGGGACTGCATCAAGGGTCAGCTCTCAGCCCCTTCTTGCTTGTGATGGTGATGGACAGGCTGACAGACAAGGTTAGACAAGAATTTCCATGGACTGTGATGTTTGCAGATGACATTGTGATCTGTAGTGAGAGCAGAGAACAAGTGGAGAAAAATCTAGAGAGGTGGCGGTATGCCCTGGAAAGAAGGGGAATGAAGGTTAGCCTCAGAAAATCAGAATACATGTGTGTGAATGAGAAAGACCCAGGAGGAACGGTGATGTTACAAGGAGCAGAGATAACGAAGGTGGAGGATTTTAAGTACTTAGGCTCAACAATCCAGAGCAATGGAGAGTGTGGAAAAGAGGTGAAGAAGTGTGTGCAGGCAGGTTGGAATGGATGGAGAAAAGTGTCCGGTCTGATGTGTGATAGGAGAGTACCGGCAAAAATGAAGGAAAAAGTGTACAAGACAGTGATGAGGCCAGCGATGTTGTATGGTTTAGAAACAGTGGCCCTGGGGAAAAGGCAGGAGGCAGAGCTGGAGGTAGCAGAGATGAAAATGTTGAGGTTCTCTTTGGGAGTAATGAAGATGGATAGGATCAGGAATGAGTACATCAGAGCGACAGCACATGTTAGAGGTTTTGGAAACAAAGTCAGAGAGGCTAGATTGAGATGGTTTGGACATGTACAGAGGAGGGATAGTGAGTATATTGGTAGTAGGATGCTGAGGTTGGAACTACCAGGCAGAAGATCTACAGGAAGACCAAAGAGATTTATGGATGTGGTGAAGGAGGACATGAAGGTAGTTGGAGTAAGAGTAGAAGATGCAGAGGATAGGGTGAGATGGAGGCAGATCATTTGCTGTGGCGACCCCTGAAGGGAGCAGCCGAAAGGAAAATAAGAAAATCCTGATGTTGAAGTTCGACCAGAGATTACACTTTCCCCCAAAAAAAAGAATAATGTTTTTTTCAATCTGAGGTCTAAAGATATTCCCCATTCTGTGCTCTGACTGACCTCAAGTCACAACAGAAAAATAAAATTAAAATTTAATGGTTGACTTTCCTCGTTCCTCTCATAAGCGAAAAGTACAGCGAGTCTTTGTTTTTTTCAATTTCCACAGAAAGCACCAAAATCAATCATTTAAGTATTAAATGGTACGCACGTATTTATTTATTTATTTATTTTTTAATAATTTGATGTTTTCTCCAGCCAAGACTATTTCAGACTGCTGAAGAAAGAGGCTTTCAGCTCCAGCTCGCTCTGCCTCCAGGTTCTCCACAAGAAGCAACAAAATAAGGAATGAAAGTATTTTACAGTGAAAACATTTTTTTAAAGAATTTAACAGATTTTTTCAACAAATGTGATTTTATTAAACTTGTAATTGAACGAGCCTTCAGCGAACCAGCCTCCCTACAGTTTATGGAATGAGTGCAGCGGTATATAAAAGATGAAGTATAAAAGAATGCGTGTGTATTTAATTTACACATAATATGGGTGGTCGTCACTTAACGACGGGGTTACGTTGTGCAGACCCCGTTGTTAAGCGATTCCGTCGTTAAACGAGCCCCGCATTAGTACACATTTTACTTGGTTTGTATTTGTACAGTAGGCTACTGTATTGCAGATGTATGGACCATTGAATGTGAAAAGCCATAATGCAAGCAACCACTTGAACTCTCTTAGCTAGCAGCATGGTAGACTTCTGACCGAGTAGTGAGTGAGTGTGTGTGTGTGTGTGTGTGTGTGTGTGCGTGTGTGTGTGTGTGTGTGTGTGTGTGTGTGTGTGTGTGCGTGCGTGCGCGCTAGAGCCCTGCATGGGCCAAGATCACAAGTCCGTGCCCGCCCCGCAAATTAGAATTGTGGCCCGCAGCCCACCCCACACATTTACCCTTGTAGGTCAGCCCGCCCCGCCCCACAAGTGA
>CM045732.1:68253495-68343495 GCA_024760905.1 Plotosus lineatus
GGGGTCGGAGGTCAACTGTCACACCTCCATTTATCCCTTAAAAAGAAACAGAAACAAGACAAAACTCATCCAGAATTTCCCAGCGTACAACAGAATGGGAAATATTAAATAATTAGAACAATCATAAAAACATATGAGACCCGTTAATATCATTCATAATTTCATGAGACATGATGTTGCTGCGATATGAAACAAGTCGTGACATCCTAAAGAAATGATACCTGAAGTTTCTGCTTTATTCCAGGACATTATTATGGTTATTATAAGTGTGTTTTATACCAATTAAATCTTTAAAGACACGGTTCTGATCCTTTTTACTCAAATCTTGAGCTCATCCGCCACCTACAGGCGACACACAGAACTGACAGGTTTAAATGATACTGTACAGTACTGTATACTGTATTCTTATATCATTATCATTGAAACCATTTTATTAATATACACATATGTACCTACACTTAGTATTTTAGTACAAAATCTGTGATTTAAAAAAAATATTGAGTTTTACATTTACAAATCAGCACAAACATTTTACATTTCCAAGCAAGCATTTCTGGAGCAGAATGAAGTGTTACAGTAATAACTTTGCATGTTATTTTATGAAGGATTAAAGAGACACTTTTCAGGTAAATAAATGATAATGAAGTCCTCAGGGTGAGCTGTTTAGTGGGTACCCTGCCTTCGCCAATAGTCGGCTGAGATAGGCTCCCATCCTTCCTGTGACCCCATTAGGATTAATCGGGTTGGCAAATTAATAAATGAATGAATCCCATTAGGATGATATATATACACACACAATGGTTATTTTAAAAAATATCCAATATTAAACTGTATTAATCAAAATATCATTTAAATTATAACATAGCTGTTTGTCATTCATTCATTTGCTGAACTGGTTAATCCTAATTAGGGCCACGGGGAAGCTAGGGCCCATCTCGGCTAACTATGAGCTAGGGTGGGGTACACCCCAGACACTCAACCATTCACACACACCTGAGGGAGATTTGAAACAGTCAGTTAGTCTACAGTGCATGTTTTCGGACTTTGGGAGGAAACCCACGCAAGCACAGGGAGAACCTACAAACGCCAAACAGAAACACCCATGCTGGGAATCGAACCTAGGACCTTCTTGCTGTGAGGTGGATGTGCTAACCACTATGTCACCAGTACCACCCTATTGTTGTTATTGTTGTTGTTGTTGTTGTTGTTGTTGTTGTCATACATATTTTAAAGAGCAAAAACATACAATCACATATAACAAATGCTGTATGACCAAAAGTATGTGCACCCCTGCCTGTTACACAGCTTTGTGCAGCCTGAGTGTCTCAGTGCAGATTTATTCCCCTGTGTGTGTTTACTGTTCATAATCTTCCTTCTTGGAGGATTCTTGTCATGTGAGGATCCATGTTGATTGAGCTATGAGGTCTTTAGTGAGAAGATCAGGCAGTGATGCTGAGATGTTGAGGATGCTCCAGTTCCACTTCATTCAACTGGGCTTCTACCTTCAGTAGAGTTGAGGTCTGGGCTCTGTGCAGGACACTCAAGTTCTTCTGTCGTCTTCATGGAGCACTCGGGGCCCATAATGTTGGAACAGTGTTTAGGTCTTTCAGAGGATAAAACATCATGAGGCAGATAATAGAAAGGTGGAAGATATGGTATACATTGTGGTAAGAGCTTTCAGAAGAACTACATATGTGTAAGATGGTTGGGGTGCACATACTTTTGCATGAATAGTCTGCAAATTTTTTTTTTTTTTTTTGAGAAGCAGCAGCAGTGGTTTAAAGGAGGACGTTCTACTGTACAGTAGTAGAATTAATTCAACTTGTGTGAGTTCCACTGAGACTCTTATTACACTGCAGGAGATCCGGAGCCTTCAGAACTGCTCATTTGTCACACTCTCCTCAATACTGTTCCTAAAACTCTGACACAAATGGGGCAACACGATCGTTGGCTCACTTCCCTGCTGCTGAAATATTCAACAGCATCAAACATAAATGAGTCAATCCAGCAAGTTCATGTCACACAATTCGCCTCAAGTGCTCATCAAACTGCTCCTGGCATCCGACCATGGACTGTTTACACAGACTTCATATTAAATAACACGGGCTATCATTCAGCACGTTTCGTTTTAAATAAACACAAACACAAACACGCACAGGTACACACACACACACACACACACACACACACACACACACACACACACACACACACATATACACAAAACATACACGCACACATGTCTTGTGTACACACACACACACACACACACACACACACTCTATCTCTCTCATATCTCACACATATACGCACACACACACAGAGACACACACAACACATACTCACACACACATGCCACACACACACATACACACACAACACGTACTCATACACACACACATGCGCATGCACACACACACACACACACACACACACACACACACACACACACACACACACACACAATACCAAGGTAAATAAATTGTGAGAAAAAAAAATCACATGAAAAGAGACTACATTATTTCAGAATAAATATGATGACTAGCTCATGCTTAATAAATGATTCAATTAGTTTAAACTGTCTGTTAACCAAGTCCCTTTGTAATTTCTTTTAATATTATTTCTCAAAGCAAAAATGATATTTTGGAGCCAATATATGAAAAAAAGTTATATGGTCTAGTGGTATAGGGCGCTGGATCGCTGATCCAAAGGTTGGGGGTTCGAGTCCCCCCCCAGTGCGGCTAACTGGGTTATCAAAGGCGGGCCATGTCTGTCACTGTCTATGGTGAGAGGTTGATGTAAAAGAACCATTGCTGACTTTCGTAAAGAGTAGCTGCAAAGTCGTCAGCGTGTTTCTGTCCCTTGCTAAAAAAGGGTTGTGACAGGAAGGGCATCCGACGTAAAAACCTCTGCCAAATGAAAATGTGCGAATCAGATGATTTTCTGTGGCGACTCCCGAGTAAAAGGGAAAAAGCCGAAAGGAAGACAGACAGACATAAATCTATATATATATATATATATATATATATATATATATATATATATCCCTTTCACTTGATGTAGTAGATATGTTGCGCTGGTTAGTGCAGGGTTAGTACTTAATGTAAAGGCTCGGGTTTGATTCCCGGGCGTGGGGTGTTTCTGTGTGAAGTTCTTTCTTTTGCTTGTGAGGACTTCCTCTGGTTCCTTCCTACACTTCAAAAACCCGCACAATAGACTAATTGCTGCTCTAAATCGCCCCTAGGTGTGTGAGAATGATTTTCTGTGTGTTAAAACTACCTTTGTGAATCACAAGGAAAACTGATAATACAAACATTACATCCTAAAATCACCGTGACAGGAAAGGTTTCTGGTCAGTTCTGTCCCCAAGTAAACCGTGTAAACCAGAACTATAAACATCTGACCTTTACCCCAACACCAGAGGGGTTCAGTTTCAAAGCCACTGATGTCCTGAGGGGACATCACGCCACCCACTTTGTGTAATATTGGGATTTTTCTCTCTCTAATTTGGTTATGTCCCATTCTCTGCCTTTAGGTATTAGATTCATTAGCTCCATTCATTCCTCCAGTATTCATATAAGGCACGTGAGCTCAGAGGAGTGAGGTGACAGCTATGATATGCAATGGTCTGCATAGCCGTGCAATGGTCTGGCAAGCTGTTCAGGGTGTACCCAGTTGGCTGAGATAGGCACCAGTCTCCCTTTGACACTAATTAGGAATCAGCAGTTTAGTAAATGAAATAATTTTGAATTACAGTATTTAAGTTAAAATGATGATATCAATAAGATCAGATCATAATATCCTGAGCCATTTCTGGGACAGATGGAAACCCCCCCCCACACACACACACACACACACACCCCCACCCCCGCCGCCCCCAGGGGCATAGGGCACAAAGTGCAAATTCCACTAAACACTTTTTTTTCAAGTAAAAACACTCCATAGGTGTAGCTGTCATCTAATTATTTTTAAGAATGAATACAATTAGTTTAGGTAATATGAATTATATAGGAATAAGAATTATATGTTGTGCTAGTCTTGTTGTTATACAATTTATATTCTATAAACAAGAGACAGCGAGCTTAAAACTCTTCTTCTTCTTCTTTCTTCTTTTCCTTTCGGCTGTTCCCTTCAGGGGTCGCCACAGCAAATGATCTGCCTCCATCTCACCCCATCCTCTGCGTCTTCTGCTCTCACTCCAGGGAGCTCAAACCTCTACCAAGCCAAAAAAAAAGGTTTTGTTATCATTCCGTATTGAGTTTTTCATTTTAGTATGTTGTTTCTTTGTTTGTTCTCTAACAGTGATTGTGGGCTGTACTAGTGTATTATCGCTACTCTTTGGTCTGGGATTCTTTGCTTTGGCATATAGACTAATTTATAGTTTACATCTATCTAAAAAAGAAAATAAAGCTTCTTTGTGTGTGACATCAATACCTACCATCCATTAATTCATTTTCTGAACCTCTTAATTCTAATTAGGCTCACGTGGAGGACCTGGGTACACCCTGGACAGCTCACCAGGTCATTGCAGGGCCGACACTCACACACCCAAACTGTGCGTGTTTTTGGACTGTGGGAAGAAACCAGAGTACCCGGAGGAAACCCAAGCAAACACAGGGAAAACATGCAAACTCCACACAGAAACGCAGGAGCTGGGAACTGAAACCAGGACCTTCCTGCTGTGAGGCGGACGTGCTGACCACGACGTCACCGTGTTGCTCACAGATATTATCTACATTTAAAAGCGACTATACCATGTAGTTGACGGATTGTGGCATTGTTTTTGTTCTCTCCTTTTCTTGTGCACATTATAAGTTCATTCCCCCATATTTTCTCAGTACTTGGAATTTTTTTTTTACTGAGTTTCAATGAAATATAATATTAGGCGACCTTGAGTGCTGAGAAAGGCGCCATATAAATAAATGTATTATTAGTATTATTTTAAAAAGAAAACAGTATATAATTTGCAAGAGAGGAATGTACGATATGGCTCCAAAAAAATTGACAGGTGGTCTCGAGGAAGGCAGATAGAATTAAAAATACAAATGAATATCAGAAGTAGTGCTTGTTGTAAAATAATGCAGGTAACGCTGTTTTCCCCATAAAATAACATTATTGATATTGTTTTGTTTGCCTTTGACATAAAGATTAGAGAGTAAGATGAATCATGTATGATTTAGGTGTAAAAATCCCTCCAAATACTCTGTCTGAGTGTAACAGTGTGGGAAGGCAGCCGCACTGCTAAATGCAGAAAGGACATGGCCTGTGTAGTGAGAACTGCACAGGGGATCGTGGGCTGCCAGATCGGGACACAATAATGTATATGCTCTCCAGGTCCAGAAGGTCAGCTGCATCGCGACAGATCCCACACACCCGGGGAATGAACTGTTTATACCACTTCCTTCGGAAAAGCAGTACAGAAACATCAAGACCAGCACAACCAGACTTGAAAAGAGCATTTACCCATCACCCCATTGCAATCTCACTCTCTCTCTCTCACACACACACACACACAGCCCTCCTCCATTGACATATATTCACTCAGACACCAGTTCTTTGTAAATTGAATCCATTTGGCAGACTCTTATTCAGAGCAACTTACAATTATCATTTTTTAAATACAACTTGAGTAATGGAGGGCGCCCGTCTCCGCCAAATCTGGGCGAGGACAGAGTACACCCTGGAGGGTTAATTGCAGTTTATGGTCTCGTTTGCACCTTTTTTTTTAACTTGTTTGCACCTTTTAAAGCTGACAGCCCAGTGAAAGATTTCGTTATGTGTAAACATAACGACAATAAAGACTCTTGAATCTTGAATATTTCGGCAACGTAGGAACTAAAAGTAAGCAGGAAAATAATAGCCGGAAGACATTGAGCCATGCACACGCGTCCTCCACTTCCTGTGAAGAGTTCCCTTTTGTTTTGACTCAGCTCGGGTTCATATTTTAGCTCAACTATCAGGACTCTGTGGTTTCTCAGACACCGTTATCTTCCTGTGACGTTTATTATTTTCAAACGAACACCTGGAGCGGAGCTATAAAGCTGTCAATGTCATAAAAGAGCATTTTACGAGCTAATCGTTTTGCCAGCTAGGATTGGCGTCATGGGGAGATATTTAAATATTTACTTGGATATCTGATTAAAGTCACCTTCCGCGGACCGAGCGTTTCTTTTGTGTTAGTGTCACCGACACTCGGCTGCCTGAACAGGTATGTAAGAACAGAAACTACATTAGCCAAAATACTATCTTATAACGATTAAGATTTTTCCACCTATCCACAATGTGGCAAGCCTCGCCCACGAGCTCTGGTTGGATGAACTGTGTGTTGAATGTTGTTAGCCAATCAGATCGCAGTAGACTTGGACAGTACAGCCAATTAAATCGGAAATGGGGTGGGATTTGTGCTGGAAACGTAGGGAAAAGACTGTAACTAAATGCACTGCATCATAGCAACACAACCTGATAACGGATTTATTTATAGAGCGCTAATCTAATTTAATAACAATGAGTGCAAATCATTTAATCATTAATTATAATTAAAGACAGTTACAATGGTTTATATACAACGGTGCTCTGCCGTTCTCACATTTATAGCTTTCTATTTACATTTTTCAAACTTCTCCACAAGCTTTTGTCCCCCAAAATGATGGCCAGTAATTTAGTAATTATTGTGAGCATGTCCCTCTTTCTGTCACAGTGTCCCTCCAGTGGAACACATGACCTACACACTCTATTTCACCCCGAATGTGACGTCAGCGATTTGACTGAGTACTGCACACACTATGACAGCATCGTTTACCATTGACTTATACAGTGTGTACTCAGTCAGATGTCTCACGTCACATAAGGGGACTGTTTCCTTGTCTCTCACAATGTTTCACCAGTATCACATGTCATACCCACTCTGATGATGTCACAAATATAGGCCGCACCACTATGATGCCCTACCCCATTTGTCACCTGTTTCGATCAACAAGGTTGTACCTGTTCTATTTCACGTAGGGCCTTGAGGAGCACTCTAGTGACGTCATCATGTGTGATGACACAGAGAAGAGAGAGAGAGACTGATAGGTACTTTGTTAATCCCACAGGGAAATTCACATTTTCGAGCAGTATTTACAGTAAACAGCACATAATTATTCCAAAAAAAACAAACTTAAAGGCGCTCATAGTAAATATACATAGGCATATTATAATAATATAATTTTATACTATATATAAAGATACATATATATTAAAAAAATACAAGAAAGTATAAGAACTGTGTATAATAGTGTAATGGTGCAAATGCAGTGGAAAAATAGACTTTGAAAGTACCAACCTGAGGATGACATCTGACACCGATGATGTCATAGAGAGGTGATTATATAAACAAAAAGATAGGCTGCCAATAGACTTTCATTAGGAAGACAAGGTTTAAAAAATATTGCAAAAGTAAGTGGATGCCTGGACAAAGAGTAACTGGACTGAGAAGATATTACTAAATGACACCTTATTGTGGGCTGTACCATGTAACCAGCCCACAGAGCTTTATGCACTGCTTCTAGTTACATAAGTGATATTTGAGTAGTTTGTTGTAAACTTTTATTGAACTTGTGTGTGTGTGTGTGTGTGTGTGTGTGTGTGTGTGAGACAGCATAAACTGGTACTGAATTTCCCAATGGGCGAGGAGAAGCCAGAGACGCTGGATTTCGTAAAGGACTTTCAGGAGTATCTGAGCCAACAAACCCAACATGTGAACATGATCTCTGGCTCTGTCAGCGGCGTGAAGGACACTGAGGACATCCCAACAGGTTGTCTTGCATTCTCTCACAGTCTCTCTCGCTCTCTCTCTCTCTCTCTCTCTCACACACACACACACACACACACACACACACACACACACACACACACCAGCTCTGACCATGATACAGCTTGAAATGCACTCATTCTGGTTTCTATAGTAACCATATTCCCACTCCCTCAGTACAGAACAGGATACATTTCGCTGGGTTTCTCTATTACCGTATTTACTCAAATATGCATCTGTCCTTTTATTGAGTCAGATCTGGGACATAATGGACTGGACCATCCACCAGTGGACGTTTCCTTGGAGGACGGCTCGAACATGCTAGTGGATGGATTTGAGAGGACATACGATGGGAAGCTAAAATGCCGTTATTGTAACTATGCCACCAGAGGAACGGCGCGGCTCATCGAGCACATCCGTATCCACACAGGTAAATGCTAATAACCAGATTGCTAACAGCTAGCAGTCTTGTCAGACGAGGCTTTCAGAATGTTAAGTTTTCGTGTCGACTGCTATCTGTCAATTATGAACTTTTACACTATTTGCATGTAGTGTGTTTTTAAAAGATAAAAGGAACAACCAACACCTTAATACTGCAATCACTTGTATTTTGGTTGTGATTGGTTAAAAGACATTGTGACATCACAGTCTGAGTTTATATGAAGCCCTGCCCATTGTAAGCATAGAACACCAGACCAGAGGGGCCGATAAAGTGCACAATAACCATGAAAAACAAACAATAAAAAAAAATTATGAGAAAAATCCCTGAACTGATGAACATTAATAGTGACTTTAAATTCTTTCTCACACTTTCTTGCCTTTGTTCTCTCGCTCTCTGTCCCCCTATCTGTCCATCTCCTGTCTCTCTCTCTCTCTCTCTCTCTCTCTCTCTCTCTCTCTCTGTCCCGCTCCTTGTCCCCCTCTCTCAGGTGAAAAGCCACACCGTTGTCATCTTTGTCCCTTCGCCTCGGCATATGAGCGCCACCTAGAGGCCCACATGCGCTCTCACACTGGAGAGAAACCATATAAATGTGAACTGTGTGCATTCCGTTGCAGCGACCGCAGCAATTTGTCACACCACCGCCGCCGCCGCCACAAAATCCTTCCTACCAAGGGCAACCGCTCGAACCCTACTTCCCATCGCCGAACCATCTCCGCTCTGTCCAAAAGGGGTGGGGCTTTCGGGTACGGTCGCCGCCTCCTGGTCGACCTAGGTCTGCACAGAAAAAACAACGCGGACGACAGCAGTGGCACTAACGACGAAAGGAACGAACTGCACAGTCCGTACGTCAGCCTGGCGGCAAAAGACGATGAAAAGACGAACGATTTAGAACATAACCCGCTCAATCAGCTCTCCGTTTTAGCCGGGCAACTTTCCAGCCTCCCTTCGGAGACGCCCAATTCTCCTGGTGCGGACTCCCTTCCTGAAGAAAAGCCCTCTTTCCTAATTCAGCCGTCAGCCTCCATTTCTAGTAACGCATCCTGTCCCCTCATGCCAGACATACGAGATACAGCTCATGGTGGGCAATGCAGTGACCGGACAAGCACACCCAGTAACAGCGGCACTAATAGCCAGCCGGGAACGCCGAACCCGAGTCACGAGCCACAGCTGCTCCAGCACTGCCCCCACTGCCACATTTACTTCCCCGATAATGTTCTTTACACCATTCACATGGGTTGCCATGGCTATGAAAATCCTTTCCAGTGTAACATTTGTGGCCACAGGTGCAGAAACAGGTATGATTTTGCCTGTCACTTTGCCCGAGGACAACACAAACAGTAAACACGAAAAGAATCTGAAGGGTTCGGCGTAACTGTAGGCGATTGTAGTGTGTACAGATGTGATTACATCGTACATGCAGAGAAAGAAATGCTGGTGACCCTCATTTTGTTTAAAAAATATTGGGAGCTGCTGTTCCACTTTCTGGATGTCGATCAGATGATCAGAAACAGGAAGTGTTTGTGCATTTCCTCTTCCCCCTTTACAAAAATAAGCCCAGCATATTTTCGTGGACGTGGTATGGGGGGCATGACAGTTTTTTTCTGCTGCAAATTTGTCTGTATGAACTGAAATCAACTGACACACCCAACATCGTGGTTCACTTTACAGTTGTTTGGATGCAGCTACTGGGAAGCAGGATACAGGATTGGGTTTTATAAAGAAAAAAATATTTAAATGTCTCACTAGAGGGCAGCGCATGGCATGCACTGAGTGCACTGAGAATCAGGATGGAACCATCTTGGGGTTGAGTTTTTGTTCCCTTCTTCACACAAGGTTTCCAGACATAGGATATCGAGAAGAGAAATAAAAAAATGTATATACTCAGTAATTTATAACTCGTCTAACCTTTTTCTTTCTGTCGTTGTTTGTATGAAGTTACAGATATAAATATTTATGTGTAGATTTTTGTTAATTATTTTTATCATTATTATTTTTTTAACTTAGGCAGCTACTTGGACACCCATGCTTGAGACAGGGCCAAGCTCATGAAAGAAACTGTGATAATGAGTATTGTAACGGATAAGGCATGTGCTAATCATCATTCATGATATTCAGGATGTACTTACTGTATGATGTATGGTGGTGGTATCATGTAATGAAAGTTGGGGTTATTATCGTGTTATGAAAGTATATCAGTATGTGTAGTATTAAACGGATGTTTGTAGTTGATAACGTTGTGTTTAGCTGTAAAACTTGAAGTTTTAAAACAACAGTTCAACAAAATGTCATCTATCTGCTTTCATGGAGACCCCGTGGAGGGTGTGTTCCCATAAATTGAAATCCACTGATGCACCCACCACCGGGTTGCACCATAAATTTCCTGGTTTGGATCGAACAAGTGGATCCAAAATACAAGATTGGGTATTATAAACATTTCACTAGAGGGCAGCACATACACTGAGAAATGGGTTATTGATTGATTAGAAGGTTGTAAGTTCGAATCCCAGTATCGTTAAGCTGCCACAGTATAATTAAAGTACTCAGCTGACCAGACATTATCTGTCAAGATATTCGCCGTCTGAGATTCACGTCTTTGTTACCTGGGTATCGTGCGACAGACGTCCAGTTTAGCACGCTGCGCTAAGCGTGCAGGTGGAAATCATCCCACTTAAATCATCTTAATCTGCTTTTACCTGGGCGGTGGAAACCAGTTGCTCCCACTTTCCTGTGTGGTTACAGAGTCACTATGAATCAGTCACAAACAGGAAGCTCCATGAAAATCATGCACTCGGGCCACCTCGAAAGCCTGCCACGGCGGACGTTAATACGCAGGCGTAAACCATTCTACTCGACAATTACCGTATTCTTATTGCAAGTTATGCCTGAAATAAGGTGTTCTGGACCAACTTGTGCCACCTCGGAAAATAGAGGAAGTGGCACCCACAAGTATTTAAACCAATAGTTTTTACTTGGGCAGTTGTGCCGGGCAGGATTGACATTTCTTGAGTTTTTATTTTCGACCATCGGTGAACTGAACAACGCCTTATTTTTAATGAGCAATACCCGCATCCCGCTGTGATGTCACAGCATCTCTCCGTTGCTAATTTTTTTTTCCCTGGTAAACTTGCCATTTCACAGAACCAAAGGCTCCGCTTTTCTTTTTCCACTATTTAGGTTTTAGGTGTGTAGTAATTCATTTCCTCCTGACAATTAGTTCACAGTTAGAGGCGGAGCTATAGTTTAATGGGTGGTGTTTAATGGTTGTGTAAAAAGCCTTAACTGTGTAGGTATTTCAGCAGATTTGTACAGCACACACACGTGCTGTATATACACAGGTAACTTGGCCAGGTAGGTGGTCCTGGTGAAATGTCACCTTGCGCCTCATTAACGGTCTGCGTCCAGTGACACGGAAAAGCGTGAAAGTGTTACGTGGCAAATTAAACATTTAGCCTGTTAGCTATGGGTGAGATTAGTAGCATTAGTGCTACTCAATGCTAATCTGTACATGGCACCGTGTCAAGGCTGAATACGTGGAGAAAGTGTTATTGTTTCAATTCCCAAGTGCTTTATTCCTCTTATAGCACAACAACCTGAACGTTTTAAAATTAATATTCAGTATTTAATAACAAACTTGAGATTTTTTGTTATCTTTTATATATTTGTTTAAGGTTTTGGTATGGGAAACTTTGTCTGAAATACTTTAATAATAGTCAGCAAGTCATGTGATAGCTGTGACACGCCTGTCTTTTCTTTATCTCCATTTTTAATGTTTTTTTTTTCCTGAAAAAAGACTGGAGCTATACTTGCCCCCCCACCCGACTTCCTCAGTGATAATCGCCTTCCTGAACATAATCGTACATGTTCTAGCTGTGTACTGCACGTGTTACGGCGACAAACTCTTTGGCCATCAAACATTTCTGCCATTTTATTTGGTGCTGCATGTGCTCATTGGCTTAGGACTCCCTCTGCCTTGTGGTGGCGGAGGAGGAGGAGGGGTGAAGCTGTCGCTGTATTCACCTGAACGGGGAGCTAGTGCGCTATACCGAGAAACAATACGTTGGCCACTTGGAAAACCGTTGACAATAACAGAAATCATCAGGAAACTCAGATGGGAGTCGGAGCGGAAACTGCTGGAAACAGCCGAGGGAGTTTCGATTGCCCCGCTCCGACCTCATATAAAAGCAGTATTGCTCCAATGTACCCATGATGCAATGCCCAGCGTGATGACCCACCCTCTGCGCTTTGACAGAAATCCTCAAGGGTTTCCCACGTCTCATCCCGATACTGCCCCCTACTCTTCATATGTGTGTGTCACATCTTATGGCCATGCTCCTTTAATTTCTAAGGTAATGAACAAGAGTCACTGAATAGATATACAAGACTACTTTCTTTGGCACATATACATATACATGTAGGTAAAAGCAAGGTATCCCCCCACTTCTACCCCCCCAGTACCCACTCCAGTGTGCCATGCTGTAAATGTTACATGTAATATCTGTGGCGCTCTAAATAAACCTTCATGCTTTACTTTATTTCGTATCAGACGTCTGATCTGAATGATGTACAGTATTGAACCAGGTCTGGTGACGGTGGTAAATATTAATAAATTAAAACTGTATCCCATGTTTCTGATGCTATGGTTAACTTCAACAGACCACTGATGCTTTTTTCCAGCCTGACATGCAGAGAATATTTTATTATAAGAAAGTTAAAAAGATCCGGTGGCGACGTAACATTAAACCATCGGTCAGTCCGAGCCCTCCGTCTGAATCACTGTTTATTCCAGACCCACAATGATGTCAGATTCTGTCTGGATTGTGATTGGTCAGAAAAATTTGATAAGTGCAGTATTCTCATAGCAACACAGTAACATCTTGGGCCGGTGGCGTAGTGGTTAGGGTGCTGGGGTCACGATCGGGAGGTTGTGTGTTCAAATCCCAGTTAGACCTCCACTGTGCTAAGACCCCTGGGCAAGGTCTCAACCACAAGTGGGCCTCTGTCCAACCAGCAGTATAAATGGGTACCAGTAAAAATATACTGGGAAGGAGCGTCCCATCTAGGAGGAGTTGAACTCCTGGTCGCTTCACGCGATGGAAACCGGAGATAAGCACCGGCCTGATGAGCCACTATGGCTCAGACAAAAAGAAAAGAGCGTAGAGATAGAGGGAAATGTGCTTTATTTCAGAAGTAGGACCTTCGAATGAAACCTGGCGGTTTAACACCTTAAAAACTGAGAAAGTCGTAAACTAGCTGGTTTGGAATGGAGGGTGATTGTGATGTAAACCATCACAACGTTTACTTTGATATTTTTACTTTCTAATGTTTATGTTTATTAAAATTTTTAAAGTGAGACAGCTGTAATTGTAGGGCAGTGGTGGCTAGAGGTATAGGGTGCTGGATCGCTGATAATAAGGTTGGGGGTTCGAGTCCCACTCTCCACAAGGTTGTCACTGTCCCCCCCAGTGCAGCTAACTGGGTTATCAAAGATCGGCCATGTCTATCACTGTCTATGGTGAGAGGTTCATGTAAAAGAACCATCGCTGACTTTCGACAAGAAGAGCTGCAATGCCATCAGTGTGTTTCCGCCCTGCGATGGCCTAGTGAGACGTCCAGGGTGTACTCTGCCCTCGCCTGGAGTCAGCCAGTCTCCCCATGACCCTAATCAGGATTAAGCGGTTGTGGAAAATGAACTGCGCTGTAATTGTACGTGAGTATGTTGTGTAGTTCTGTGACCTCTGACACTTTACCAGGAAGCACTGCAGCCACCTATTTTCAATAATTCCTGAAAACGAGGAATCGGGAACTAAATATCAGGAACGAATATCAGGGTCTAAAGGTCAGTGTAAGGAAAGCTGACATTGCACAAACAAATTCAAGCAGAACATTTGGTAACTTTGAAATAAATGTTTTGAATATTTTTTCCTTTTTTTTGGATCAAAGGCTTCTGATTTTCACATTTAATGAAACTATTGTACATTTCATGTAACATTTTCTAGAAAATACAATTCAATAAAATCGATTAAGCTTTTCATTTAATTTTTATGAAACAAAAACAAATTAATCAACTTTCTAAAAATATTTTTACTGACCAACTTAATAGTATTTTGTTTTAGCTTGAAGTGGGCAGCAATCTCAATGACCGTAAGACTGTTAGAATCGCAATAGTCCTTCGTTTCCAAGTGATTCGTGAGGATTTGCTACTCAGGAATCGGGACAATAATATCATTGACGTGAAATATAACTAGCAAAATGTTGCATGCAGAACAAAGTAGGTGGAAATGTGAATTTTTTGTTTGTCAGATTCATGCAGAAATATAGAAGTTCTAAAAATAAAATCACAAACCTTTATGCACCACCTTAACTTGTTAAGCACTAAGGTGAATTTTTTTTTTTCTGTCATGGACTCTCAGCACTGTTAACGCAGAGCTAAGTAGGAAATGTATTTAAAATGGCACCACAGAAACATATCTGATGAAAGTGAAATAAAAGGCAAGAATTCCACCCTCTTCTGTTTCACATGAATGTACAGCGTGTATACTGCACTCATCACATGGCTTTTATTTCCAGTCTCGATGTTTCAATCTGATAACATGCGCTTGATAACTTCCACTAGCCACCAGTTTGAAAAGGCTCCTATTTCTCTTACACATGACCCAACAGTTAATGTTAGACCAGTTAATGGCAATAATAACAGTAAACAGATATTAAACTAACAAATCGGATATAAACTTGTGAACTTCCTATAAAATAAAACTCGGCATAAATACAAATCATACAAGATCCGTTCGTTTACTTACAGTAAAACAAGCGAAAACAATGCTGTGCCATGTCATTCATATGCAAATTAATTATTTGTTGCCAACACAATATGATCATGTGACTTCTTTTCACCTTCCAGATTACTAAAGTTAATTTTTACATTTACAATTTTACATTTACAATTTACATTTACATTTTACATTTACAATTTTACATTTTATATTACAGTAAAACAAGCAAAAACAATGCCGTGCCATGTATTCATTCATATGCAAATTATTTATTTGTTGTCAACACAATATGATCATGTGACTTCTTTTTACCTTTCAGATTATACTAAAGTTTGTTTACAAAAACAGGTCCAATTAAGTTCAATTATTTTATTTATGAGAAAAAAACAGCTTTTGGAAAACAGGTTACTTTTTCTAAAGCTACTTAAAAATAGTTTTTCACAAAGCTAAAACAATTCTATGTCAATTTTATAACTGTGGGTTAGCCCGATTTAATACATTAAAATGGAATAAAAGCCTATTTTCAGTGGATGGTTGTCTGTGTTTGTGTGTTAGCCCTACGATGGACTGGAGGAATTTTCAAGGTATTACCCCGCCTTCTTCCTCAGTCGGCAGTGGATGGACAAACGCCAAGTGGTCTATTCTAATACAAAAATATTCCACAATTATAACAAAAAATTTCATCAAAGGCTCACGGGGCCTTAAACGCCTACTTCTTGTCATGGCACGTGCATCACATGATGCGCCATATCGTTGTGATGCAACACAAGAAGCCCCTGTTAAAAGGGGTGTGTCACACAGCAAGACCTGGCGCTTCAGTAAAAAGCATCCGCATGATCATTCGCACAGATGAAAGCGACTCCTCAATGGTGCAATGATTTTATTTCTGTTGCTTTTACACCTATCACGGGCTTCAGTTATGAGTCTGCGCCCCATGCTGGAGGATGGAAGTGACACACAGGCTGACTGCAATGAGGAGGAGGTACTCATTAAACACACAACCTTCATTCACATGAAACAACATGCACATGTCTCTGAATCACACGGCCCCTGAGGGACCCTCAGGAGATTTCAGTATGAGCACCAGGTCTTCTTCAGCAATCCATCACTTCTGATCATGAGAGCTTTAGGTAACAGAGAGAGAGAGAGAAAGGTGAGAGAAAGAAGGTGTGAGAGAGAGAGAGAGAGAGAGAGACAGGGCAAGAGAGAGAAGGTGAAAGAGAGGGTGAGAGAAAGAGAGGGAGAAAAGGCGAGAGAGAGGAAGAGAAAGGGGTGAGATAGACAACAAGAGAAAGGGAGAGCGGGGAGAGAGGGTGAAAGAGAGAGGGAGAGAGGGGGAGAGAGAGAGAGAGGGTGATTCTTGTGTTTTTTATAGTAATTTTAGCGTTGTATGATTTTTCTAAACTAACAGTAATCCTACACGATGTTATAAATGTAATATGTAAATACTGTAATGGAGTAATTTGGACTGTGGGAGGAAACCTGAGTCCCCAGAGAAAACCCACACAAGCGCCAGAGCATGCACAGGAATGCTTTGAGCCCGCGAGTCGAACCCCGACCCTTCTTGCTGTGAGGGAGACGTGATAATCAATGTGCCGCCGTGCCACCCCTAATTAAATCTCATAAATAAAAATAATGTAGATAATATTCAGAAGCCATTATCCAATGAAACGCCTCGGAATAATAATGAATGTTCCACTAACCTTCTGATCTCTTTAGAACTGGTAACTTGCGTGTATGAGGATCACCTCTAGGTTCACGATGACATTGGTTCAAAGCCCAGATTCACAGTTCCAAGAGGTGTAGTGATTAGCTTGTCTGCTTCAAAGTGAGAAGGTCTGGTTCAAGTCCCCGGGCTTGGCGAGGGCGTGTCTATGTATAGTCCACATGCTGTTTCTGTGCTTGTATTGGTTTCCTCTGGACATTCTGGTTTTCTCTGAGGCCAAAGACTTAGGGTAGCATTAAGGTAATTGTTCCAGATTGTCCCTAGGTGTGTGTGTGTGTGTGTGTGTGTGGGTGGGTGTTGCTGATGTCTGGATACCTGCACATCATGACTCTCAGAGTGTTTGTGTAGTTGTTCCTTCTTTGTTCGTACTCTGGTGTTGCTCCCTTTCAGGAGCCTCTGAATGAGGGGAATCTGGAGGTAGAGGTGTCTGGCACTCTGGAGGACAAAGAGATGCCCAGGCTGGAGGACAGGGTGAAGGAGTTGGAAGAACTGCTGTGTGAGGAACACAGAGGATGTGAGAGAAAAACCGAGGTGTGTGAGAAAAATCTGATGTTCAGCATACTTTTTAAAATAACACGAGCACTAATGGTTTGGAACTCTCTGGTTCCATGGCTGTGTTTTAGGAACATGAGCGAGAATTAGAAGTTCAGCGTATGCTGATGGAACAAAATGATGAGTTGAAGAAGTTGCTCAACCAGAAGGAGCAGTTACTGAAAGTAAGATTGGTCATTATCTCAGGCTACAGCTCTGAGGTACTGCTTGTACCCTACATATATCCTTATGTGTCTCCCATACCCCTGTAAATATCGTCTCCTTATCATCTCCTGTACATCTCATTTCTTATCATCTCCTGTACATCTCATTTCTTATCATCTGTACAGCTCATTTCTTATCATCTCCTGTACATCTCATTTCTTATCATCTCCTGTACATCTCGTTTCTTATCATCTGTACATCTCATTTCTTATCATCTGTACATCTCGTCTCCATATAATCTCCTGTACATCTCGTCTACCTATCATCTGTACATCTCATTTACTTATAAGCTCCTGTACATCTCGTCTCTTTATAATCTGTACATCTCGTCTTCTTATCATCTCCTGTACATCTCATCTCATTATAATCTCCTGTAAATCACGTCTCATTATAATCTCCTTATCGTCTCGTCTCCTTTTCATCTTCTGTACATCTCGTCTACCTACCATCTGTACATCTCGTCACTTATAAGCTCCTGTACACCTCCTCTCCTTATAATCTCCTGTACATCTCATCTATTTATAATCTGTACATCTCATCTCCTTATCATCTCCTGTACATCTCGTCTCATTATAATCTTCTGTACATGTTGTCTCCTTATCATCTGTACATCTCATCTCCTTATCATCTCCTGTACATCTCGTCTCATTATAATCTGTACATGTCGTCTCCTTATAATCTCCTGTACATCTCATCTATTTATAATCTGTACATCTCATCTCCTTATCATCTCCTGTACATCTCGTCTCATTATAATCTTCTGTACATGTTGTCTCCTTATCATCTGTACATCTCATCTCCTTATCATCTCCTGTACATCTCGTCTACCTACCATCTGTACATCTCGTCACTTATAAGCTCCTGTACACCTCCTCTCCTTATAATCTCCTGTACATCTCATCTATTTATAATCTGTACATCTCATCTCCTTATCATCTCCTGTACATCTCGTCTCATTATAATCTGTACATGTCGTCTCCTTATAATCTCCTGTACATCTCATCTATTTATAATCTGTACATCTCATCTCCTTATCATCTCCTGTACATCTCGTCTCATTATAATCTTCTGTACATGTTGTCTCCTTATCATCTGTACATCTCATCTCCTTATCATCTCCTGTACATCTCGTCTCATTATAATCTGTACATGTCATCTCCTTATAATCTCCTGTACGTCTCGTCTCATTATAATCTGTACATGTCGTCTCCTTATCATCTCCTGTACATCTTGTTTCCTGATCACCTCCTGTACATCTTGCTCCTTGATCATAGCCTCCTGTACATCTAGTCTCTGGATCATCTCCTGTATATCTCGTCCTTGATCATATCCTTGTGTACATCTTGTCTCCTATTCATTTCCTGTACATCTCATCCCCCAATTATATCCATCTGTGTATCTCTATAGCCCACTCATATCCCCCCATTTATCTGATATACCGACTATATTTAGTTATGTGTTGCCATTTCTCGACTGGAATTCTTTGTTTGGTTTACAAACTTGTTTAGACAGTTTACTCAATCTTCAAAAATTAGGGGAAAGTTGTGCCACTTTGGTTCTCATTATGTGTAAACACAAAGAAAGATAACTAGCTCTAATAGTTGCACTTTTAGGTCTCTCTGGATGAAGCTGAGAGGAAATATAAAAAGGTGATGGAGATCAACACTCAGATGAAGAAGGAGAAGTCAGAACTGCAAGGGAGACTGCAGGAGATGTGCAACCTGCTCAACGTGACATTCAAGAAGTGTGATGAGGAGAAAACTGTAAGTCCCTTCCTTACATTTATCGCCAATTTTTTGGAACTAGAGGTAGTCCGTAAAGCTGCAAGTGGGATGTCCAAGTGAGGTATAATCACAGAATGTAGATTAGTAGGTAATCACCGTGTCAGGGAGGCAGGGTGATGAGGGGACACAGAGTCTTGGCCCCTACAAGAGCATCACTAAGTGATCTATCCCATTACATGTGACCATTGCAACCCAGATAAAGAAGAGTAACGCACAGCTCTGTGAGGTGATGTCCCAGGGTTGTTGCATCATGAAATGTGCATGATGATGATGTCAAAGAGAAGCATCGCTGTCATCATCATAAATGTGACGTGATAAAACAACAAATGGACACAGAGTCCAAAGCATCACTTAAGTGATCTATGGGGTATCCTAAAGGTGGGCTGTCCCAAGAGCAAGAGCACTCAGAGAGCACACCCTGGTCAAGCTAAAAAAAATAACAAATACACCCATCCACCCAAAAAACAAAATACACAGTATTCCCTGCTGGGTATGCTGTTATAAGGTAAGTCTGTTGGGCCGGTGCTTATCCCCGGTTTCCGTAGCGTGAAGCGACCAGGAGTTCAACTCCTCCTGGATGGGACGCTGGTCCATCTCAGGTTACATTCCCAGTATATTTTACTGGTACCCATTTATACTGCTGGGTGAACAGAGGCACACTTGTGGTTGAGACCTTGCCCAGGGGTCTTAGCACAGTGGGGGGGTCTCAGTGGGATTTGAACTCACAAGCTCCCGATCATGAGCCCAGCACTCTAACCACTACACCACCGGCCCCACAAAACCCTGCTGGGTATGCTGTTATATGGCACTTCCAAAAAAAAAAAGTTTTGTCTCATAACGTTAAAAAATTCTTCAAAAATTCCTGGCTCCATATTTTGATTGGCATGGTGGAATAGTAGTAAGTTAGCATGTCTGTCTGCCTCATAGCAAGAATTTCCTAGGTTTGAGTCCCATGCTCAACAAGGACATTTCTGTTTGTATCTCTGGCCGTGCTTGCACCGGTTTCTCTGGGTACTCTGGTTTCCTCCTGCAGTCCAAACACATACAGATTAGGCTAACTGGCCCTTTCAAATTACCTCTGGGTGTCAGTGTGAATGGTTGTGTGTTTCCCTATGATGGACTGGTGTGCTGTTCGGGGTGCCTTCACTCAGTGCGGGCTGACATAGGCTTGACTCTGCTTGCTACCATAGTAGGATTAAGAGTTTCAGCAAATGAGTGTCAAAAATTTCAAAAACAACATCCAAGGCAGAGATTGTGATATTAGAACAGGTGGTGTTGATGTTGCAGGAAGTTCTTAAGCAGAATTTCAAAATGTCAGGATTCAAATGTCATTTACAGTGATACTTCTGATAATGAAATTAATCCGTTCTGAGGGCGAGCTCGTAAGCCAGAAAGTTTGTTAGATGAAACAATTATTCCCATAAAAAATAACAGAAAACCAATTCATCTGTTCCACCCCCTCCCAAACTCATAACCTGCCACAAGCATGTATATTTGACCTATATTAAAGATAAACATGTAAAAATAAATATTTCATAATAATAATACATGTACATTAACATGAATAATAATAAATAATCATAAAACAAGAATAAACAATAAATCAACTAACCCTTCCAACCATCGACTGCGGCAAAGATGCCACATGGACAGGCAGGAGGTGGTGCATAACAGAGGAGGAGGAGGAAGAGAAGGAGAACTGTTTGTGTGTGCATGCTACAAATGCCAGTGAGGAAAGGCTCATGGTGAGCTCCCACAAGGCCACTGCTCATCACATAGTGTGATACTGGGGGGGAGCGTGTGTGTGTGTGTATGGGGGGGGGGGGGGGAGACACGATATGACCCTGGGTAACGTGCTTTTGTTTGCCATACTGTAATAGAATTAAGTGTAATTGCACATCCACTACAGTAGGTGGCAGTGGTGCTCTCATTGTCACACGATGGTGTAGGGAAAAAAACACCAAGCAAACAATATGAAGTGCAGTAAACACTATTTATAGTCACGTGTGGGGCATGAAATGTTTTTTTCTTCCTAGAGTGGGCGTCACAGAAAATAATTGAGAAGCACTGCACAAGGTGTTCTCAGAGTGTGGAGGCATACACGTGGAAGAATACGAGGCTAATCGGCCCCGAAAAGCCATTTCCCCGGTAGTGCTCGTAAAGTGAATGTTTACCCGTTGGATGGGGCAGATTTTCGGTGAGATCGAAGCTTGTCTTCTTCTTTTCCTTTCGCCTTTTCCCTTCAGGGGTCGCCACAGCAAACCAGCCGCCTCCATCTTGCCCTATCCTCTGTGTCTTCTACTCTTACTCCAACTACCTTCATGTCCTCCTTCATCACATCCATAAATCTTCTCTTTGGTCTTCCTCTTGGCCTTCTGCCTGGTAGTTCCAACCTTAGCATCCTATTACCAATGTACTCACTATCCCTCCTCTGTACATGTCCAAACCATCTCAATCTAGCCTCTCTGACTTTGTCTCCAAAAATCTAACATGTGCTGTCCCTCTGATGTACTCATTTCTGATCCTATCCATCCTCGTTACTCCCAGAGAGAACCTCAACATTTTCATCTCTGCTACCTCCAACTCTGCCTCCTGTCTTTTCCTCAGCGCAACTGTTTCTAAACCATACAACATCGCTGGCCTCATCACCGTCTTGTACACTTTCCCTTTCATTCTCGCCGATACCTTCCTATCACACATCACACCGGACACTTTTCTCCAACCATTCCAACCTGCCTGCACACGCTTCTTCACCTCTTTTCCACACTCTCCATTGCTCTGGACTGTTGATCCTAAGTACTTGAAATCCTCCACCTTCTTTATCTCTGCTCCCTGTAACCTCAAAGTTCCTCTTGGGTCCTTGTCGTTCACACACATGTATTCTGTCTTACTGAGACTAACCTTCATTCCTCTCCTTTCCAGGGCGTACCTCCACCTCTCTAGATTTTCCTGCACTTGTTCTCTGCTCTCACTACAGATCACAATGTCATCTGCAAACATCATAGTCCATGAAGATTCTTGTCTATCCTCATCTGTCAGCTTGTCCATCACCATAGCAAACAAGAAGGAGCTCAGAGCTGACCCTTGATGCAGTCCCACCTCCACCTTGAACTCTTCTATCACACCAACAGCACACCTCACCACTGTCTTACATCTCTATCGAAACTTGTATCATGGAAAATTCATTATAAATGACACTCGTTAGACGAGGTCCCACTGTATTTGCTTATTTTTTATTTGTTCAATTGAGGTGAAAGGAAGTGGTGGCCTGGTGGTAAAGGCACTGGATTACGGATCCTAAGGTTAGGGGTTCAAGCCCCACGCTCAATGGGTTGTCACTGTCCCCCCAGTGCACTAACTGGGTTATCAAAAGCCAGCCATGCCTCAGTGTATGTGTTGAGAGGTTCATGTAAAAGGACCATTGCTGGCTTTGGTACAGAGGAGCTGCATAGCCGTCAGCAGGTTTCTGTCCTGCGATGCCCTGGCGAGCTGTCCAGGGTGTACTCTTCCCTCAGCCAGAGTGGGCTGAGATGGGCTGCCAGCCTCCCCACTACTCTAATTCGGATTAAGTGGTTCAGAAAATGAATGACTGAATGGATAATTGAGGTGATGCCATTTAGATATAAACATGTAGTACAACATCAACCCTTTTATTCCGTCTTTGTGTTTTAGGAGCACGAGATGACGAAGGCCTTTGTTAACTTCTTGAAGTCTGAGGCGAGAGAGCAGGAAGAACATTTCATTCAGCAAATTAAATCACTGAAGGTACAATCAAGACCCGCCCATTGTTATAATAAGCTGAGTCCTCAGAATGATCTGAGTGTGTATGCAGAAGGAACTAGAACCTACATGGTTTCTTTGTTGGTTCTCCAGGACAGTTTGTGTGAAGCTGAGCAGAAATTTCAGAAGGAGATGTGGAGACACGAGGAGATGCATGAGGGATTTAATAAGCTGGAGCGAGAGCACATCGAGCTGAGGGATGTTTATTACCTAGCACGAGAAGACTGCACATGCTTGAGGAAGCAGCTAATCGATAAACAGATCGAACTAATAGACGTACAAAGAAAGTTTAAGGAGGAAATCAAGGTGAGATGAACTTTAGAAATAAAGTGATGAAGGGTGATGATCACCAAATGGGTTCCACACCACAGTCACCTCAACCTTCTACAGTATTTATTCCTTCATCTATTAATTCATCCATCCATCTGTGTTCAAAACTGCTTAATCCTAACAGGGTCACGGGGAGGCTGAAGCCTCTCCCAGCCAACGCTCGCCAGTCCATCACAGGGCCAACACAATACATGGCCATTCACAATCATACCTAGGAGTGGGTTGGAATACACAATTAGCCTAATAGTGCAGGTCTGCGGGCTGTGGGAGGAAACTGAACTACCCGGAGGAAACCCACATGAGCACCAGGAGAGAATCCAAACAGAAATCCCCTTTACTGAACACGGGACTCAAAAACAGAACCTTCTTAGTGTGAGACGGATGTACCAACCCCTACATCACCCTCAGCCATGTACAGTATTTTTAAATTAAGATTGGGGAAGTGGTGGACCGGCAGTAAGGTGCTGGATCACTGATCCCAAGTCTTGGAGTTCAAGCCCCACTGATCGGGTTGTCAAAGGCCGGCTGTGTCTCTCACTGTCTGTGGTGTGGGTCATGTAAAAGAACCATTGCTGACTTTCGACAAGAGGAGCTGCATAGCCATCAGCGAGTTTCTGCCCTGCGATTGCCTTGTGAGCCATCCAGGGTGTACTCGGCCCTTGCTCAGAGTCAGCTGAGATGGGCGTCAGCCTTCCCACGACCCTAATTAGGATTAAGCGGTTCAGAAAATGAATGAATGAATGAAGATATTTTTCACCTTTTTAAGGAATAAAAGTGCTGCGTTATGCTTGATGAGTGATAAGCGCTCAAGTCTGAACCTCTTGTGTTTTAGGAGAAGGATCTACGCAGTGTCCGGAGTGAATTATTAATAAAGGTAAATAAACCATTGCAGAGGAATTTGGAGCAGCCAATTAGCCTCATGTACATGCGAATGGACTGTGGGAAGAAACCGGCGCATGCAAACCTCGCACCAAAACATCCTTGCCGAGTCCCAGACTCCAACACTAGACCTTCTTGCTTGGAAGCAGACGGGTCAACTGTTCCGCCGCCATGCGTCAAACCACTTCATTTCATTAATCTTTCACATCAATTTGGCCAAACTCAGCTGGGTTTGGCACAGACATGTCTGGAGCCCATTGATAACTGCTTGTAATTTGAGACTAAATTTGATTGGACACTAAGGATCTGTTAGGCACTGGACCGCATTAGGTTTTACATTTTTTTATTGACGTAAAAAACAGACAGTTTATTACTGAAGTTGGACCGTCTTCTGTCCCATTGCTGTGTTTTAAGGATTATGAAAAAGAGAGTGAAGATTATCATGCCCTGACGGAGCAGCACGCTGTGATGAAGGAACAGTATGAAAGGCTATTAAACGTAAGCTATGAAGAAAACACACACACACACACACACACACACACACACACACACACAGGGGCAATTTGGAAAAGCCAGTTAGCCTCATATGCATGTCTTTGGACTGTGGGAGGAAACCAGAGTACCAGGAGGAAACCCACACAAACAGGATGCACATACAAACCCCACACAGAAACATTCTCTGAGCTGGGGACCAGTAAAAATACAGTAGGCTCTTGACCATTTGTGAGGCGCTCCACTGAATGTACGCGCTTGTTGCAAGTGATGTATGGTGCTTGTGAGTCAAAGCGCGACTTAATCGGACTTCTGACCTTTCAAGTGAGCAAGTCATGGTTGAGTACTAAACAAGTATTCAACACACACTTGCTCACTTGAAAGATCGGAAGTCCGAATAAGCCGCGCTTTGTCTCACAAGCACCATACATCACTTACGATAAGCACCTGCCTACATTCGGTGGAGCACCTCATATTTGTGGTTTAGCGCTCACACCCCCGCATACTCACGGATTAGCGACAAACCCGGAAGTAACTGACAGGTGATTCAAATTTAGCCAGTGGCTGAGAGCTTTTGTTTCTTCCTCCTTCTGATTGGTTGCAGATGATGTGTACACTTCTTTTTTTCCTCCTGCACGTCATCAACGTGATTGCTGGAATTGTGAAGTAAATTTTTCCGTGTGTTTTTAATGATTATTTAAGCGCTAAGATGTCAGTCAAACGCCCTGCATCTTCTCTCGCTTCTGGTGAGGAGCCTAAGCGCTTTATTCATAAATATTATCACAATACAAAATTAAAAAGTTTTTATTAATCATTACATTTTCCTGCATGATTACTGTATTAATGAGTAAGACTGGCAAAAGAATGGGTTTAACAAGCAGATTTTAGCTCATGTAATCTCATACATAGGGTTTTAAAACTGCGTCAATAACTCGCGGATTTTCATGATTCACGGGAAGGGCCGGAACCGAACCATCACGAAAAACCGGGACCTACTGTAATGGGAGGGTAACGTGTGATGGACTAGCGTCCCATCCAGGAGTTGAACTCCTAGACGTTTCACGCTACAGAAACCGGGATAGGCTCCACTATCCGGTAAAGCTTGAGTATGAGCCCTTCAGACTTGCCCTCACTTCGCTCTCACCATGTTTTAGGACCATGAGCAAGAACAGGAAGCTCACAAAGTTCTGAAGTCACAGTACGAGCAGATGAAGGAACAGTTTGAAACTGAGACACCAAAGGTAATTTTTTTCTTCTTCTTAAGATCTCTTCATGATTTCTTCATTCTTTTTAATAACCTTTTTTGCTGCATATCATCATTCATCAACAAATTACTACATGTTATTTTGAAAAGTGGACAATAAAGTCGTCAGAAATGTCTCTATGTGTAAGTTGAAGTAAATAAAGATAGCATACTTCGGTTCTTGAAGTTGCAGGTCGCTGTGGCTAAAGCTGAGAAGAAATATGAGCAGATGATGGAGTCCAACACTCAGCTGGAGAAGGAGAAGTCAGAACTGATGTGTCACATGAACGAACTGAGAGACAGAGTACGGCAGCTGGAGGAGATCTCAGAACATGTGGGGAAATAAAGCAGGCAAATGTGGAAACTCTTTCGTTAAGAAGTTCCAGAGGACCTGAGAGAACTCGTGACGTTCGTGCTGCATGATGAGTAACCGCGGAGTTGGTATTAATGCCATAACAAGAGAAAGACTGGATAGTACGTTGTTTTCAGTTTGAAGCCAGATGGCAGCCATCTTGGTGAGACCACCTCACTATAATTCATTCATCTGCTGAGCCAATTAATCCTACTAGAGTTGTAGGGCAAAACTCTGGGCAAAGGCAGGATACATACTACAAAATCTCCCGAGGTCCACTGCAGGGTCAACAAACACTCAGCCATTCACACACACTTTGGGACGATTTTAAGCTGCCAATAAGACTGATGTGCATGTCACTAAACAAACTAGAAGGCCTGGACAAGACCCACAAATACTTGAAATTCATTCATTTATTTTCTGAAAAACTTAATCTTTATTAGGGTCACGGAGACTGGCACCCATTTCAGCCAACTCTGGACGAGGGCAGAGCACACCCTGGATGGCTCGCCAGGCCATCGCAGGGCAGAAACACATTGACGGCTATGCAGCTGTTCTTGATGAAAGTCATCAATGGTTCTTTAACATGAACCTCTCACCACAGACCACAGACAGTGAGAGACACGGCTGGCCTTTGATAACCCAGTTAGTGCACTGGGGGCACAGCAGTGACAACCCGGTGATAGTGGAGCTTGAACCCCAAACTTTGGGAGTACTAATCCAGCACTCTTATCACGGGGCCACTACTGTCCAATACTTGAAATTATTTATAAAAATGTAAAATATTTATTTGAATAAACCGTACATCTTATATGTAATTATTTGCATTTTTAAAAATTCATGGCATGTTGGAGCAGTGGTTAGCACACCCACCTCACTTTCTGAATGGAGTTTGAATGTTCTCCCTGTACTTGCATGGGTTTCCTCCAGGTGTTCCAGTTTCCTTCCAAGGTCCAATAACATGCACAGTGGGCTAAACTGGCCATTCCAATTTGCCCTTAGGTATATGTATGAGTGGTTGTATGTGTGTTGGCCCTGCAAAAGCCTGTGGAGCTGTCCAGGTTGTACTTCCCCCTCACCCAGAGTTGGCTAAGTTTCCACCAACCACCCCACGATGCTAATTAGGGTTAAATGCGTCATCTATGAAAAATCATACTCATCGTGATCAAATAAGGAGAAATAAAGAATTAGCAAAGCTAATAGTTTGCTCACGGTGCACTGCATACACTCATTCACTTACCAAACTACCAGGGTCACTGGGAGGTGAAGCTTATGTCAGCCTACACACAACCATTTCAACTTACACTCACACACCTAGGGGTAATTCGGAACAGCCCATTATTCTAACGTGACGAGTCTTTGAACTGTGGGAGGAAACCTGAGGAAATCCTCACGAGCAAGAAAACATTGCACAAATACGCCTGAGCCCAAAACTCGAACCCAGGACTTTCTTGCTGTGAGGCAAACGTGTTAACCCCTACGCCTCTGTGCCGCCTACAGTACAGTGCAACAACTATAAAACCATTGTGTCTGATCTGACCATCATATCATAATCATACAGATCATATTCCTACAGGTTTGCTCTGACATGAGCTTTGGTGGTTGAGAGGTAACAGTTCAGATCTACTGGTTAGGACATCAGCGCTCTCAGCCCTGGTTCCACCAAACTACCATTGTGGAGCCCCTGAGCAGATCCCTTTACCCAGAAACTACTTGATTGGGTTAATAAGATAAAATATAGGTTGCTAAATGCCAAATGTTATAAAAATGATGAAAATGTCAGTGGTATTTATCACTTTGAAATGTAAACAAAATTTGGCTGTCAACTAAACATTAAACATTTCCAAGATGATGGACTTTGTGTGTGTGTGTGTGTGTGTGTGTGTGTGTGTGTGTGTTGGCTTTGCAATGGCCTGGCAAGCTGTTCAGAGTGTAATACAGTCAGTTCGGGTTGGCTCCAGCCTCCCCTTGATCCTTACATTTAGGTGTGACATTGATAATAAATGGACAGAAGACACTCCATATGTCCCACATAACGTCCTGAACACATGCTTCACTTTATGATGTTGTCTGCAATTTAAGTCATTAAAGAAATAACTTTAAAAAAATTTCTGAAACAGGCCCTGCATGGTCTGGAGAGCTGTCCAGGGTGTACTCCGCCATTGGCTGAGATGAGCACCAGCCTCCACGCCACCCTAATTAGGATTAATTGGTTCAGAAAATGAACAGATGAATGAATCTCTGAAACATTCCAGTTATAATTCTGTTTAAAACCCGTGGAAGGACTTGACGAGGGCTGGGAATAGGAGATTGCATCGCCATTCGATACATATTTAGGGCGGTCTTGTTTGTGTAGAATAAAATTTTCAAAAGATTCCATCTCAGACAACTCCGGGCGAGGGCAGGGTATGTCCCTCTGTAGTTGCTACAACTCTGCACGTCTCCCTTGTTCTTAAAAAATGGACACCAGCACACTTCTCCTCCATTCCTCCGGCATCCTCTCACTCTCTAAGACCTTGTTGAATGTTCTTGCCAGAAAATCTACTGCTACCTCTCCTAGACACTTCCATACCTCCACTGGTATGTCATCAGGACCAACTGCCTTTCCACTCTTCATCCTCTTCAATGCCATCCTCACTTCTCCCTTACTAATCTTTGCTACTTCCTGGTCTTCAACGGTCACCTCTTCTACTCTTTTTTTCTTTCTCATTTTTCCTCATTCATAAGCTCTTCAAAGTACTCTTTCCATCTTCCCAGCACACTTCTGTCATCAGTCAATATATTTACCACTCTGTCCTTAATCACTGTAACTTGCTGCAAGTCCTTCCCATCTCTATTTCTCTGCTGTGCCCACCTGTATAAATCATTTTTCCCTCCTTACTGTCCAACCTATCATACAAGTCATCATACGCCCTCTGTTTGGCCTTTGACACCGCTATCTTCACCTTACACTTTATCACTGTACTCCTGTTTACTCTCTTCGGTCCTCTCTATGTCCCACTTCTTCTTAGCTAACCTGTTCCATTGTACACACTCCTGCACTTCCTCATTCCACCAGCAAGTCTCCTTATCTAGTTTCCTTCCAGAAGACACACCAAGTGTTCTACCTGTCTCCCTGATCACATTCGCTGTAGTTGCCCAGTCATCTGGAAGCACTTCCTGACCACCCAAAGCCTGTTTCAACTCCTCCTTGAAGACAACACGACATTCTTCCTTTTTCAGCTTCCACCACTTTGTCTTCTGCTCTGCCTTTGCCTTCTTCACCTTCCTCACCATCAGTGGCATCCTGCACACCACCATCTTATGCTGTTTGGCAACTCTTTCACCCAATACAATTTTGCAGTCAGTGACTTCCTTCAAATTACATCGCCTACACAAGATGTAGTCTACCTGTGTGCTCCTACCCCCGCTTTTATAAGTCACCCTCTGCTCCTGTCTCTTCTGGAAAAAAGTATTCACGACAGCCATTTCCACCTATTTTGCAAAATTTATTAACAACTGTCCTTCTGTGTTCCTGTCCTGGATACCAAACCTGCCCATCACTTCCTTGTCCCCTCTGTTTCCTGCACCAACATGTCCATTGAAGTCTGCACCAATAACCACTCTTTCACCTCTGGGGTACTCTGCATCATTTCATCTAACTCACTCTAGAATCTTTCCTCTTCTAGTTCACACCCTGCCTGTGGGGCATAAGCACCGACAACATTGAACATCACAGCTTCAATTTCTAACTTGAGACTCATCACTCTGTCCGACACTCTTTTCACTTCTAGAACATTTCTGAAAAACCCCTTCTTTAAGTGACTCCTACTCCATTTCTCTTCCCATCCACAACATGATAAAACAGCTTAAACCCTGCTCCTAAGCTTCTATCCTTGCTACCTTTCCACCTGGTCTCCTGAACACACAGTATGTCCACCTTCCTCCTCTGCATCATGTCATCAGGTACGTACTTTCACCACTATCTCCACGTGTCCTCATGTCCTGTGTGTGGACAGAGACATCCAGAGCTGCAAAAAACTGTTCACTGCTAGAGTTTTGTGTCTGAAGGGCTCCCAGCCTTGGCTTGAACTTGTCACTGTGGCAGGCAGGAGGCACAAGTTCTTCATCTTTTTACAGGTAAAGCTAATTAATTCTTTACTATTTCACAAATGACATCACACCAGGTTGCCTTTGAAAAATGCTTTATTTGTGGAATGTTAGTAAAATTATTCGGTGTTAAGTGTATTTCGGTGATTCATTAATCATTCAGTTTGAGTTCCCTTCACTTCTTCCGTCTTGGTGGCAGTTTCCTTTTCATCTGTAAATATATAAATATAACCAAAAATGTTCATTACATTATTTTATTACAGAACATTTCACAAAGATTTTGCAGTAATGTTTCATATTTTTATACCAAACGGAACTTTGAATATATAGTAATCCCCGCCACTTTGCGGTTCCTACTGGAATCCAGAAAGCTGATTGGTCGAGGTTATATTTCCCAGCATCCAACACACCGTTCCTCCCTCATGAAACAATGACTTTTATTGAGCTCAGGGGAAGCACGTGACCGGGAAAAATTGTGTTCACCCTAGCGGTGAGGAAAAAACAAAAAACAAAATCACTGGGAAAGCATCAACTTGGAAACTGGTCAACCATGAAGTTCTAGCTGATGGCTGAGTGAATTCAGGTGCGCTCTCTGGATTTTGCCTGGGTGAACAGCCACACCCCTCACCAGCGCATGCAGTTTATGGAGAGAGAGAGAGTTAAACGCCGCCAACTAACACGGACCATAACAGTTGTGAAAATAGAAAATGCCTTATCATTGTGGATTATGGACTGCCATAAAAATAATTTGAGTTGGGACACTAACATGATACGTACTAAAGCAAAGGCTCTGGAGGCACTGATGAGCCCCAACCAAGCACCAGTGCCGCCAGTGATCCTCCTCCTTGACGTGGCCGTGGATTTGTTATTCATAAGGTTTGTTATACAGTATTTATATATATTTATTGTCGTTATAAGGTGTATAATTTATATATTAATACATGTTGCCTGTATGACATTAACATGCATAGAAAACTTTAAAATTAACTTCTATATAAATTTTATATAATATAGGTGGGTGGGTGGGTGGGTGTCTCACTACATGACAATGACTACAGAAGTCATTTCGCGGTTTTTCGCATTTTGTGGAGGGGGCTGGTCCCCATGAACCACGAAATAAGGGGGATTACTGTAATAACAATCTTTTGAAGTCCCTTCCCTGCCTTATGAATTAGACAAAACCCAAAACTTGACCTCTGACCTTTGAGCGTGATCGGCCCAAGGGTGACAACCTCGGTGTGGTGATCCGAGCTCAAGCTTCGTTTCTTGCGATAACGGCATCCTTGGCGACATCGTGAGTTGTAGTCGTTGTCGACGCAGATAATGACATCACATCTGAGGAACACGCGGTTGTGTGAGCGAAGGAACTTGAATGCACTGAAGCTGAACTGAGCATAGTAACGATCTCCATTTCTGTATATGCTCACAGTGTTTTCTCGCAGACACCTGAAACGATAAGGACAATAAAAAAAAATCAACAGAACATGGACATTGTGAATATTAAAGAGAGGACGAACACATCTATGGCAATTACCCCCATCTAAAAGATCTCCGTACCCCACTAACCTCAACCCAGCTTTGTTCTATAATTATAAATAACCTTATCATCTCCAGAACCATCAGGGTAGTCTGACTTTTTGTTCTGCTGCTACAGAATACATCTGAGTGGATGGTGTAGCAGTGCAGGGCTCAAGATCAAGAGGACATGGGCTTGAATCCCTATTAAAGCCCAGAGCACAGCCATAGTCCTTCGGGACTGACAGAGGTCTACCAAAGCCCAACGTGCTGAGACCCCTAGGCAAGGTCTTAACCAAAAGTGTGCCTCTGGGAAGATGACTTGTAATGGACTGGATGTCTCATCTAGGAAGAGTTGAAGTCCTAGATTCTTCACACTACAGAAACCGGGATGAGCCAGTAGACCTGGGTGTAAAATCCCAATGGACTTTACCTTTTACTGATGGAAGGCCCTTCCTGACCAAGGTCTATGGGATGTCTCAAGGCACCCTTCTGTGTGACACACGTGCTGAGCAGTGCCCCACTCATGTAGGTTTGCTGTGGGATGTAAAGCTCTGTGGCTGAGATGTTCCAGCATGAAAGAAATTCAGTGGGTGATGGTGTTACAGCAAGGGTGTAACACCATTGCCCACTGATTGTGTGACACAGAGTATGAAGCTCATGTGACATACTGGTAGAACATTGTGACATATGGACAAGCGTAAGCATTAGACTGCCAAGAGGAGCACCATTACAGTTATTACTGATCTCCTTCACTACATCTTTACAACAACCATAATGGCCTTATATATTTGTGCAGCCATGTGAGTGTGTGTGTTGTACCCATTGCGTATAAGATCATAGGTGCGGCTGGTGAAGTCATCATTGGGCGAAGCGATACAGGTGTCCATGAACAGGTGAAGATTTGGTTGGGCTCTGGTTAGCTGGACTTGCACATACAGCCGCTGATTGAGGGACACACTGTATGGGAATTCAGTGATGGGGTAGAAAAAGTTGCTGGACGAGTAAAACGCCATGGTGGTGTTGAACCGACCCGTTCCACTGATTGTTGCATTTTGGATCTCTCTGGCTTCATAGAGCGTCCCAACTGAAGAACCACGTTCCATCACACAGCTCACCAGCATTAGGAAGTTTGTATTTTGTCGTGTGATCTCGCCTGATGTTGATTTAGCTGCTCGGACATTATTGGTGTAGATGATGCGTCCATCCTGGGTCTGGGGGAAAGATAACATAAGTTTAGAATTCCGCACAATTAGATCATGTTTGGCATTTTATCTCCAGAGGTGCAATGTGTCTTTTTTTCTTGTTATATTGATTTAGCAAGACATATACATTAGACTGATTGTTGTCTCAGATTGCCCCTAGGTGTGAGTGTGAATATCTGTGTGTATTTTGGCCCTGCAGTGGACTTGTGAGATGTTCAGGGTGTGCTTTTGCCCTCAGTCATCTGAGATAGGCTTCAGCTTCCCCATGATCTAAATAAGATTAAGTTCAGCAAATGAGTGCATGATGAGTTTTTACACGTGATCATCCACAACCTTTTGTATTGGAGCGGGGCAGTGTTGGCCGGGTGATGCTGGATTACTGATCTGAAAGTCTGGGGTTGAAGCCACTGCTGTAAGTGTAGTATGGATTTGTAATATTTATTGAACTTGGCCAGATATGTTCGACTTTCATGCCAGAAAATTTATACTTTTGGTATGAATAAAGTTAAAAGGGCAGTGGTGATCTAGTGGACAGGGCGCAGGATCGCTGATCCGAAGGTTGGGGGTTCGAGTCCCCACAGGGTTGTCACTGTCCCCCCAGTGCATCTAACTGGGTTATCAAAGGCGGCCCATGTCTGTCACTGTCTATGGTGAGAGGCATGTAAAAAAAACCATTGCTGACTTTCGTAAAGAGTATCTGCAAAGCCGTCAGCGTGTTTCTGTCCCTTGCTAAAAGGGTTGTGACATGAAGGGCATCCGACATAAAAACCCATGCCAAATCAAATGTGCATACGATTCGCTGTGGAGACTCTCGAGAACGGGAAAAAGCCGAAAGAAAAAAAAAGTATGAATAAAGTAAAAAAAAAGAAAGCGGCGGCACTTTGTAATAAACTGAAAATATCTGCTATTATTTTGACTTACACTTTAAACAGTTATTAAGTTGGACGTACAACTGCATGGAAATATTTTTTACATTTTACATTTTCATATATACAGTGGTACCTCATCTTACGAAATTAATCCGTTCCAGAGCTTTTTTCGTAACCTACATTTTTCGTAAGTTGAACCGCATTTTACATGTAAAACATGTGATTCGTTCCAAGGCCCCCAATACTACCCCCTAAACCCTTTAAATATTATTAAAGCATACCTTTTAAGACCTCCTTCTTCAATATCGTATCAATGGTAGACGGGTTTGGCCATATTCCTTTGGGATATCACTCGAGCCCGTTTCTTCTTCTCGTGTGTGTGTGTGTGTGTGTGTGTGTGTGCGTGCACGCGCGTGAGTATTGACCATGTCTTAGCAGAGTTATAATCTTACAAATGTTTATGGAAGGTTAAAAGCCTGAGTCAAGAAATAAAGCATAAAACAACAGTAACTCTGTCCTTTACACGAAAAGCATCATGGTGGATTCAGCTCTATAATAGGCAATGGGAGGTAGATGCGTCATTCCTCCTAGGCAATGGGATCCCTCTCCAAGATGGCGTCAGGTGGACCTGTCCAAGATGGCGCCTGAGTGAAAGCGACATAAACAACAGCTCAGTTGTTAGCCAGTGGGAGGCCAGCGGGGCAGGATGTTTGAACGTCATTGATGGGAGAGCAGCTCGTGCATTGTTTGAATGGTGCGTTTTAATGTTTGAATGGCGTGTTTGAATTTTTAAGATGGCCCATTCGTAAAGTGAACTTGTTTCGTATCCTGAGACAAAAATTTTAGGAAAATGCTTTTTGTAACCTGAATTTTTTGTTTGGTGAGACTACTTTCGTAAGGTGGGGTACCACTGTATATATATATATATATATGAGTATATACAAATGAGTCCAAATAAAGAGTCATTACTTTTCTCCTGGTGCTGCAGCTATGAAGCGGGAAGTTGAAGGTGACATAGTAGTAGTCAGTTGATGCTCTGCAGCGATGGTCATCCAGGTAGAACTCATGCCAGCTGAAGCCCAGCGAGTCCAGGTATGATTTACGAATTGCAATGTTCATCCAGTCATTGGAACAATTTACACGGCCTGCACAACAGTCGACATTTAATAAAACATTTAAACTCACATCCAGACTGCAATTTATCCCCAGGATCTACAGCATTCACTGAAGAGTGGAGTCCCATTGGTCCAGACCATGTTTATATTTCCTTGTATCATTGCAAAATCCCAAATAATAATAATAAAAAAAAAAAATAATAATAATAATAATAGGTGGCATGGTGGTGGAGTGATTAGCATGTCCACCTCACAGCAAGAGGGTCCTGAGTTCAATTCCCAGCCCTGTGTTTCTGTGTGGAGTTTGCATGTTCTCCCCGTGTTTGTGTTTCCTCCGGGTACTCCGATTTCTTCCCACAGTACAAGAACATTCCTGGTATCTTAAATGGCCACTCCAAATCACCCCTGGGTGTGAAGGTGAGTATTTATAGTTGTGTTAGTGCTGGTCATGTGATGGCCTGGTGAGCTGTCCAGGGCATACCTCGCCCTGACCCAGTGTCAGCTGAGATGGGCACCAGCCTGCCAGTGTCCCTGATTCGGAAAATGAATGAATGAAGGATAATAATAATAATAATAAGAAGAAGAAGAAGAAGAAGAAGAAGAAAAATATAATAATAATAATAATAATAATGAAGCACAGTGGTGTACTGGGTAACATACCTACTTCACAGAAAGAAGGTTCTTAGTTCTATTCCCAGGCTCGGTGAAGCATGTCTATGTGGGTTTCCCTCATGTACTCTGGTTTTCTCAAACAATCCAAAAATATGCACATTAAGCCAAATGGCTGTTCCAAATTGCCCTTAGGTAAGAGTGAATGGTTTTGTGTGTGTGTGTGTGTGTGTGTGTGTGTGTGTGTGTGTGTGTGTGTGTGTGTGTGTGTGTGTGTGTGTGCTGTGATGGATTTATGAGCTGTTTAGGGTGTACCACACATTCTCCCAGAGTTGGCAGAAATAGGAATCAGCATTCTCATGACCTTAGTAGGATTACTCCGTTTGGCAGATGAATGAATGAATGTTCATCCAGCGTCTCCGAGGAAAGCACTATCTACCCTCTTCTGCATACATGAGACAAATAGTATTTCTATCCAAAGTACTTGTATCACTTTGTGCACACCTCAGGTGCCTCATTACTTTGTTATTCCGAAGAAGAAATTAACTCTCGTCAAAATTCAAGAACATGAGAAGTCCAGTTCATACAGAAAACGTCTCAATACCTCATCATTGCTTTAGTCATAGAATCACAACTTTCAACCTGCCCTTAGCTACAATAACAATGGGTTTATCGTGAACCACGTACCTGTGTTCTGGCTGAGAGAGGAGCTGAAGTAGGCTTTAAAGCCATGCCCGACCCCGGTGTAGTCGCTCCTGAACAGTACGGTCATGTAGGATGAGGACGACTGGAAGTCGAGGTGGTTGGTGTTGTTGTGACAGAGCTTTCTTATCAAACGCGACCCAGTGGATGGACCATCGTACACATTCACATAATCACAGGTACAGCAGCGGTCCAGGCTTAACGAAATAGAACAAAATTTAAAATATTTAGAAAGTTTACTACATTCATTATTCATATTTAAATTTTTAAACAAAGTACTCGATATACACAGGAGAAGGGTGGCAGGAATATTGAGTGCTTCATCAAACTGGTTTCAACCTCATTAAACCCCGATACTGTACATCCAATCCTCCCAGTTATGCCCTTGTAGAGCCTTCAAACAGGTTCCTGCATCATTGTCCATATTATGAATATCTTGCAGAACCCAAGCTGACTGTATTTGCAGACGTTTTATGTTCTCTTACCAGCACACTGTTGGCGCGAGTATAGTGACAAGCGTGACCTTGCTTATATTCTGACATGTAATTCAGTCCCCTTCTGGAGTTAACTGTCTGTGGTCTTATTGCTGTCAATACTAGCCTCGGTGACGTGTGTGTAAATGTGTATAGGTTAATTGATCATGGCTTGTAAGGTAGAATAGTTGAAAGTGGAGGTGCGATTGCATCAAGGATCAACTCTGAGCCCTATTCTGTTTTCAATAGCCATGGATAGGTTGACCGATGAGAGACGAAAGTTTCCATTGAATGGAACAGGTGGAAATGAGCCTGTAAAAGTCAACTATGGTGTACAGATTAGAGATTAAATATGCGCTGACATATACACAGGAGGCAGAGCTGGAAGTGACAGAGCTGAGGATGCTTCCATCTTCTCTGGGAGTGATAAGAATAGACAGAATTAGAAATTAATATGTGAGAGAGACAGTACGGGAAAGAGTGTTTGGGAATACAGTGAGAGAAGCCAGACAGGACATGGTTTGGACATGTGGAGATTAGGAATGAAGAGTAATTTATAGAAGATATGTTGAGGAACCGCGTGGTTGGAGGCGAAGAGGAAGCGGAGAACAGAATGAGATGGAGAAGGATGACCAGCTGCTAATGAGAGCAGCTGAAAGGTCACCTTGACTTACAGCAATGAAAACTTGTACACTGTGGACTGAGTCTTTGGAAGATTTCGTATTCAAAGGGGGGCATGTGATTTTCACCTGCTATTGAGTTATTTGGCACTTTGATCTCAATTTAATATTAAATATAAACATATTTCAACATCCCAATTATCATTAAGAGTTCAGAAAATGAAGAAACGAATGAATGAATTTAGATGTTATTTGAGTAAACAGCATTGAAAATAAACTTCAGGAAATGGACTGACTCAAAGTCCTGAAATGAGAGGAAGATGGTCTGCCCCGCCGGAGCTGCGAGCTGCCACACACAGTATGCGTTGTCATGGTAATAACTGGGGTAATAAGGGCTGGAAATGGAGCCGGAGCCAAAACGATACCCCCCACAGACTGTAGAGCACACACACACACACACACACACACACACACACACACACACACACACATTTTAATATTATCGAAAAATAAATACAGATAAAAATATTAACATATTAGCAAGTGTTGTATTATTATTAACATAAGAAGAAGAAGAAGAATAAGAAGAAGAATACTTATTTCAGAATAAAAAATGAATATGTAATGAAATGCATATACAATGGAAATGTATCTATCTGTCTGAGTAACTATAAACTAGAAAAATGTCCCTGTACTGATCCAAACTCAGGGAAGGAGCTCACCTGGTTCAGGAGTGGGAGTAACATGGTAACAATAATCTGAAAAACAAGTAAATAAACACCAGAACATTTATTTTACACCCCAAACTCCAGACATCGATGAATATCGAGTCAGACAGATTAGTTACAAAATAAATTATTATTTTAATTACCATAATAATCAGGACAGCATCTTCCATATCGTTGACATGAACTCTCACAGGAGCAATCACCGTAGCTACTGCCACATCGGCCATAACATGTTAAAGCAGCTGTATAGACACACACACACACACACACACACACACACACACACACACACACACACACACACACACACACACAGAGAGAGAGAGAGAGAGAGAGAGATGAAGAAATCCCATGAACTCCCAGCCACGGACAGCTGTGTGCGTTACACCGGATTTGAATTGGCTGCTTCATTTTATTGCCACATTAATGTTGCTGAGCCTCGAGCGGATCAACTGAGGCAACAATGCCATGGAGATTCCATGCTGTGATCAAGGCTAAATGCTCTTCAAAAAAATATCAGAGTGTGTGACCTTTATTTGTTGATGTGTATGTGCTGCATGCTGAGAAAATAAGCTGGAATGTGCTCAGGTTCTTTAAGAGCCAGAGGAAAAGAGAAAAATCACAATCAGGTTGGGGGTTCAAGCCCATTCTCAACAGGTTGTCACTGCTGCTCCCCCAGTGCACCTAACTGGGTTATCAAAGGCCGGCCATGTCTCTCACTGTCTATGGTGAGAGGTTCATGTAAAAGAACCATTGCTGACATTTCATAAGAGGAGCCTCATAGTCGTCAGCATGTTTCTGCCCTGTGATGGCCTGACAAGCCGTCCAAGGTGTGCTCTGCCCTCCCTTAGAGTCGGCTGGGATGAGCGCCAGCCTCCCCACGACCCTAATTAGGACGAAGCGGATACAGAAAATGAACTGATGAAGTTATTTTTCCTTCATTTTATTTGTTTTTGAAAAGATGTGTCGTATCGATATCAGGGATTGAAGTGGGTGTGTCCCAAAATACAAACATCAATGTCAATATAAAACTCAGGGCGGAAATAATCTCTGATCCATTTACTTATCTCTACCCTTCACTTAATTGTTTGCTAGGTTGTTTATTTATTTTAAACCTTGTGTGTCATCAGTATTTAGCTGTTTATGTCAATCACAGACATTCCTGACAGCATGCGGCAGTGACATGAATAAATAATGTGTGATTCATTATTTGGCTCGATTGGCCCTGGTTCTGCTCATAAAAAGAGAAGCTCAGTTTAATCAAGTTTTTAAAAAGTACGTACATTTGAAAGTCCATTCAGCCTGAAAACCTTGTTGAGTCACACTGCTATCGGAGGAAAACTCAACAGTCATGTGTCGGCCGCGGGAGTTGTATGTCTGACCTCCAGTCACAGGACCGGACGATGAATTGTTAGCACCGTACACGCGGATATGATCACAGCATGATTCCAAACTTCAAAAAAGAAAAGTGAGACGAACAGCTCAGCCCATGATAATGACATTAGAATCACAGAATAAGCATAAATAAATATGATTAAATAGTAAATATGTAAACAGACACATGTCATTTGTCAGCAGTGAAAAAGAAGGAATGTGATTTGGTACCTGACGGATATGAAGGTCAAGGAGATCGTCTGTCGTTGTCCAGCAACCAGAGTCCATGTGCAGCGTGCATTATTGGGATAATTATAAGGAAAATTGGGGCTGGAAAACCTCCCCCATGACTGAGTCAGATTTCCACCACACTCACCTGAGAAGCATCCCAAACAATCAGTACAATTCTAATACATTACACAATTTAATCACACGTTCATTTTCACTGGCATCGCATTAGCAGAAAACGTCTTCCGTCTCCTGGGTGAAAAAGTGTCTGCAAAACATTAACCTTTAAATGTTTAATTGGGCAGATATCTCAATCAAAGAGGAAAAATCATAATGTAGTAGTGGGGCTATAAGAGAAGAAGACACACAGGATAGGGCGAAATGGAGACAGATGATTCGCTATGGCGACCCCTGAAGGGAGCAGCCGAAAAGAAAAGAAGAAAAAATAAATAAATTATATATATATATATATATATATATATATATATATATATATATATATATATATATATATATATATATCCTTCTTCTTTTCCTTTCAGCTTTCCGCTTCAGGGGTCGCCACAGCAAACCATCTATCGTCTACTCTTACTCCAACTACCTTCATGTCCGCCTTCACCACATCCATCAATCTTCTCTTTGGTCTTCCTCTAGACCTTCTGCCTGGTAGTTACAACCTCAGCATCCTAATACCAATATATTCACTATCCCTCCTCTGTACATGTCCAAACCATCTCAATCTAGCCTCTCTGACTTTGTCTCCAAAACCTCTGACATGTGCTGTCCCTCTGATGTACTCATTCCCGATCCTACCCATCCTCGTTACTCCCAAAGAGAACCTCAACATTTTCATCTCTGCTACCTCCAGCTCTGCCTCCTGTCTTTTCCTCAGCGCCACTGTTTCTAAACCATACAACATCGCTGGCCTCATCACCGTCTTGTACACTTTTCCTTTCATTCTTGCCGATACCTTCCTATCACACATCACACCGGACACTTTTCTCCATCCATTCCAGCCTGCCTGCACACGCTTCTTCGCCTCTTTTCCACACTCTCCATTGCTCTGGATTGTTGAGCCTAAGTACTTAAAATCCTCCACCTTCCTTATCTCTGCTCCCTGTAACCTCAATGTTCCTCTTGGGTCCTTCTCATACACACACATGTATTCTGTCTTACTGAAGCTAACCTTCATTCCTCTCCTTTCCAGGGCAGATTTTTAACAAGTGATCCTTTCTCAGCAAAGCGAACCTCACTGAGGGCTGCAATGTCAATATCAAGTCTAAAGAGTTGTTTAGTCACGAGAGCAGAGCATTTTTGTGGAGGATTCGGACAACAACGATCTGGTCTCGCCAGGCTATGAGATAGCCGCACGTGAAGGCCAGGGAGCTGGGCTTTCGCTGACAGAGGCTCCGTTGAAGCACTTTTGAGGGAAGTAAGAGCTCAACTTCATAACCAACCCCCGGCAGTGTCAACCTTTGAGACCCAGTAAAAATATACTGAGAAGGTAACCTGTAATGGACTAGCGTCCTATCCAGGAGAAGTTGTATTCCTGGTCACTCCACACTACTGAAACCGAGGATAAGCACCGGCCTGATGAGTCACTATGGCTTGGGTGAAAAAAGACTTTACCACATTTACTTATAATTTGATAGAAATCCATTGACTATCTTTTGTGTTATCATATATATATATATATATATATATATATATATATATATATATATATACATATACATATATATAAGTACGCATGTAAACAACCAAACAAAGTATAAAAATCTAATTTCATTTTTTTGCTTCACTGCCTCTGTTGTTTATAATAAAATTATTCTGCACCACAGGCTTCAGCACCTTCTCCCCTCACCTTCAAAATATAACTGTTAAATTTGTAGTATTTCATCTTTACAGAGGAAAATACCTGTTGTTGATGTTGGAGGGATTGTTGTGGCACTGCAGTAACCTACAAGGAAAATAATCCTGAGTGAACATTTTACTGCTTTATATAAATCATCTTTATGTTGTTTTAGTAAAATGTAGTGCAATATGACAGATTTTACACTGATGTTAATTCTTTAACATGTTTTATTTTCTTACGGTAATAATCATAACAGCAGGTTCCGTAGTACTGACAGGAACTGGAACAGGAACAGGAACCGAGATTGTAGCCACAATTATACCGACAGGAATAATCAGCTACAACACAGAACAATTTACAGTTATACAGTGAATAATATTATTATAGTTAAATGTTTCTTCTGCGCTTGGGTAGAATCTGTGTGTAAACTGAATGAGATGCTAAAATCACTTGTAGCTCGGCAGCACATACAGCGATTTCCTCTGTCTGATCATTTTTGAAGTGTTTACGTGAACGGTCTCTGTCACGGTTACAATCTTTAACGTTAAACTGAAAAAAATCTCATTTAATTCTGTTTTGGTTTGTTTTCTATACAGTAGTATGAAAAAGTATCTGAACCTTTTGGAATTTCTCACATTTCTGCATAAAATCACCATCAAATGTGATCTGATCTTGGTCAAAATCACACAGATGATAAAACAGTGTCTGCTTTAACTAAAACCACCCAAACATTTATAGGTTTTCATATTTTAATGAGGATAGCATGCAAACAATGAAAGAAGGGGGAGGAATAAGTAACTGAACCATCACATTTAATACTTTGTGGTCCCCCCCTTTGGCAGCAATAACTTCAACTAGACGCTTCCTGTAGCTGCAGATCAGTCTGGCACATCGATCAGGACTAATCTTGGCCAATTCTTCTTTACAAAACTGCTGTAGTTCAGTCAGATTCCTGGGATGTCTGGCATGAATCGCTGTCTTGAGGTCATGCCACAGCATCTCAATGAGGTTCAAGTCTGGACTTTGACTTGGCCACTCCAAAACGTGTATTTTGTTCTTCTGAAACCATTCTGAAGTTGATTTACTTCTGTGTTTTGGATCATTGTCTTGTTGCAGCATCCATCCTCTTTTTAGCTTCAACTGTCTGACAGACGGCCTCAGGTTTTCCTGCAAAGCATCCTGATAAACTTTTGAATTCATTTTTCCATTAAGGATTGCAAGTTGTCCAGGCCCCGAGGCAGCAAAACAGCCCCAAACCATGATGCACCCTCCACCATGCTTCACGGTGAGGATGAGGTGTTGATGTTGGTGAGCTGTTCCAGTTTTCCTCCACACATGACGTTGTGTGTTCCTCCAGTCCAGAAAATATTTTGCCAAAACTTCTGTGGAGTGTCCAAGTGCCTTTTTATGAACATTAAACGAGCAACAATGGTTTTTTTAGACAGAAGTGGCTTGTTTTTTTTTACCCCTCTGAGTATTCTGCGCTGAACTCTTGGTGTCATCTTTGGTGGACGGCCACTCCTTGGGAGAGAAGCAACAGTGCCAAACTCTCTAAATTTGTAGACAACTTCTCTGACTGTCGATTGATGAACATCCAGACTTTTAGAGATGGTTTTTATATCCTTTCACGGCTTTATACAAATCAACAATTCTTGATCGCAGGTCTTCAGACAGCTCTTTTGAGCGAGCCATGGTGCACATGAGACAATGCTTCTCATCAAGACGATTCTTACCAGGTGTGTGTTTTATAGTGGGCAGGGCAGCTTTAAGCCACTCCTCAGTGATTGGGCACACACCTGACTTAAATTGTTTGGTAAACATTGGTTTCAATTGCTCTTTAAGTCTCCTTAGGCAGAGGGTTCAGTTACTTATTCCTCCCCCTTCTGTTATTGTTTGCATGCGATCCTCATTAAAATATGAAAACCTATAAATGTTTGGGTGGTTTTAGTTAAAGCAGACACTGTTTTTTCATCTGTGTGATTTTGACAAAGATCAGATCACATTTGATGGTGATTTTATGCAGAAATGTGAGAAATTCCAAAAGGTTCAGGTACTTTTTCATAGCACTGTATACTTGTAATTTTTTGTTTATATATGATATATTTACATTTTTTTTCCATGACAGAGACTATTTCAGTGAGATCACTTGTGATCACGTAATAGGTGAGTAATTAAGTAAATAAGTCAAAATCAGAATTGGGTGCACGCACTCGCGCCATATAAGTACAGTGAGATAAAGATAAAGGCTCAATAAAGAAAAATTAAGAAATAGTAAACATTTATATATTTATATATACAGGTATATGCAGGTATACCTCAGCTTATGCTGTTAATTGGTTCCAGGAGAGACAATTTAAAAAATGACTGAAATCGAATTAGCTTGTCTCTAGGCTAGCCTAGGCTAGGCTACTTATAATGGCATAAACCTTTTTTATTTTTCCATATATTTTTTGAAAACCGACATGATCGACAACGGTTTTAACTCGAAACGACTTAAGTCGAGTGATACCTGTATATATATTAATATATTTAAATAACCTGGGCAGTGGTGGCCCAGTGGAAAGGTGCTGAATCACTGATCCTGAGGTTCGGGGTTCAAGCCACACTCTCAACAGATTGTCACTGCTGTCCCCCAGAGCACTTATTGGGTTATCAAAGGCCAGCCATGTCTCTCACTGTCTGTGATGAGATTCATGTCAAAGAACCATTGCTGACATTTCATCAAGATGAGCTGCAAAGCCGTCAACATGTGTCTGTCTTGGTGATCTGTCCAGGGTGTACTCTGCCCTCGCCCAGAGTTGGCTGGGATGGGCACCAGCCTCTTTGCACCACTAATTAGGATTAAGCGGATCAGAAAATAAATGTTCAAAAATCAGAAAATGTTCCCTTCAGGGGTCGCCACAGCAAATGATCTGCCTCCATCTCTCCCTATACTCTGCATCTTCTACTCTTACTCCAACGACCTTCATGTCCGCCTTCACCACATCCATCAATCTTCTCTTTGGTCTTCCTCTGGGCCTTCTGCCTGGTAGTTCCAACCTCAGCATCCTACTACCAATATACTCACTATCCCTCCTCTGTACATGTCCAAACCATCTCAATCTAGCCTCTCTGACTTTGTCTCCAAAACATCTAACATGTGCTGTCCCTCTGATGTACTCGTTTCTGATCCTATCCATCCTCGTTACTCTCAAAGAGAACCTCAACATTTTCATCTCTGCTACCTCCAACTCTGACTCCTGTCTTTTCCCAGGGCCACTGTCTCTAAACCATACAACATCGCTGGCCTCATCACCGTCTTGTACACTTTTCCCTTCATTCTTGCCGATACTCTCCTATCACACATCACACCGGACACTTTTCTCCATCCATTCCAACCTGCCCGCACGCGCTTCTTCACCTCTTTGCCACACTCTCCATTGCTCTGGATTGTTAAGCCTAAGTACTTAAAATCCTCCACCTTCTTTATCTCTGCCCCCTGTAACCTCACCGTTCCTCTTGGGTCCTTGTCGTTCACACACATGTATTCTGTCTTACTGAGACGAACCTTCATTCCCCTCCTTTCCAGGGCATACCTCCACCTCTCTAGATTTTCCTCCACTTGTTCTCTGCTCTCACTACAGATCACGATGTCATCTGCAAACATCATAGTCCATGAAGATTCTTGTCTAACCTCGTCTGTCAGCCTGTCCATCACCATAGCAAACAAGAAGGGGCTGAGAGCTGACCCTTGATGCAGTCCCACCTCCACCTTGAACTCTTCTGTCACACTGACAGCACACCTCACCACTGTTTTACATCTCTCATACATGTCCTGCACCACTCTAACATACTTCTCTGCCACTCCAGACTTCCTCATGCAATACCACAGTTCTTCTCTCGGCACCCTGTCATATGCTTTCTCCAGATCCACAAAGGCACAATGCAGCTCCTTCTGACCTTTTCTGTACTTCTCTGTTAACATCCTCAAAGCAAACACTGCATCTGTGGTGCTCTTTCTTGGCATGAAACCAAACTGTTGTTCACAAATGCTGACCTCTGCCCTTAGTGTAGCTTCCACTATTCTTTCCCATAACTTCATCGTATGGCTCATCAACTTTATCCCTCTGTAGTTGCCACAACTCTGTACATCTCCCTTGTTCTTAAAAATGGGCACAAGCACACTTCTCCTCCATTCCTCCGGCATCTGCTCACTTTCTAAGACCTTGTTGAATATTCTTGTCAGAAAATCTACTGCTACCTCCCCGAGACACTTCCATACCTCAACTGGTATGTCATCAGGGCCAACTGCCTTTCCACTCTTCATCCTCTTCAATGCCCTCCTCACTTCTCCCTGACTTATCTTTGCTACTTCCTGGTCCTCAACGGTCACCCCTTCTACTCTTTTTTCTCTCTCATTTTCCTCATTCATCAGCTCTTCAAAGTACTCTTTCCATCTTCCCAGCACACTTCTGTCATCAGTCAATACATTTCCCTCTCTGTCCTTTATCACTCGAACTTGCTGCACGTCTTTCCCATCTCTATTTCTCTGCTGTGCTAACCTGTATAAATCATTTTCTCCCTCCTTACTGTCCAACCTATCATACAAGTCATCATACGCCCTCTGTTTGGCCTTTGACACCGCTACCTTCGCCTTACGCTGTGTCTCCCTGTACTCCTGTTTACTTTCTTCGGTCCTCTCTGTGTCCCACTTCTTCTTAGCTAACCTCTTCTTTTGTACACACTCCTACACTTCCTCATTCCACCACCAAGTTTCCTTATCTACTTTCCATCCAGAGGACACACCAAGTACTCTCCTACCAGTCTCCCTGATCACATTGGCTGAGGTTGTCCAGTCATCTGGAAGCACTTCCTGACCACTCAAAGCCTGTTTCAACTCCTCCATGAAGACAACACGACACTCTTCCTTTTTCAGCTTCCACCACTTTGTCTTCTGCTCTGCCTTTGCCTTTTTCACCTTTCTCACCATCAGAGTCATCCTGCACACCACCATCCTATGCTGTTTGGCAACACTCTCACCCACTACTACTTTGCAGTCACTGACTTCCTTCAAATTACATCGCCTACACAAGATGTAGTCTACCTTTGTGCTCTTACCTCCGCTTTCATAAGTCACCCTATGCTCCTGTTTCTTCTTGAAGAAAGTATTCACCACAGCCATTTCCATCCTTTTTGCAAAATCGATCAACATCTGTCCTTCTGTGTTCCTGTCCTGGATACCAAACCTGCCCATCACTTCCTCGTCCCCTCTGTTGCCTGCACCAACATGTCAATTGAAGTCTGCCCCAATGACCACTCTTTCACCTCTGGGGGTACGCTGCATCACTTCATCTAACTCACTCCAGAATCTCACCTTCTCTTCTAGCTTACATCCTGCCTGTGGGGCATAAGCACTAACAACACTGAACATCACGCCTTTAATTTCTAACTTGAGACTCATCACTCTGTCTGACACTCTTTTCACTTCTACAACATTCCTGGCAAACTCCTCCTTCAAGATGACTCCTACTCCATTTCTCTTCCCATCCACACCATGATAAAATAGCTTAAACCCTGCTCCTATGCTTCTAGCTTTGTTACCTTTCCACCTGGTCTCCTGAACACACAGTATGTCCACCTTCCTCCTCTGCATCATGTCAGCCAGCTCTCGACCTTTTCTTTGCATAGTTCCAACATTCAACGTCCCTACTCTCAGTCTGAGGCTTACGCCTTTCCTCTTCTCTCTCTGCCTACGGACACACCTCCCGCCTCTCCTTCGATGTCTTTGACCAACAGTAGTCCAATTTCCATCAGCACCCTGTTGGTTGACAGCACTGATGGCGGTCGTTGTTAACCCGGGCCTCGACTGATCCGGTATGAGTTTTGTTTTGACCATTTGCATTTTTAATGTGGCAGAAGTTTTACGCCGGATGCCCTTCCTGTCGCAACCTTCTGCATTATCCGGGCTTGGGACTGGCATAAGGGGGAGAGACACTGGTTAGTGCCCCCCCGCCTCATAGCTGCATTTTATGATATAATTTATAAAGTACACATGTAAACAACTAAACAAAGTATAAAAATCTAATTTCATTTTTTAGCTTTGCTGCCTCTGCTGTTTCTAATAAAATTATTCTGCACCACAAGCTTCAGCACCTTCTCCCCTCACCTTCAAAATATAAGTATTAAATACCTGTTGTTGGTGAATGTGATGTTGTGGCACTGCAGTAACCTACAAGGAAAACAATCCTCAGTGAACATTTTAATGCTTTCTATAAATCATTTTTATGTTGTTTTAGTAAAATGTAGTGCAATACTATAGATTTTACACTGATGTTAATTCTTTAACAAGTTTTATTTTCTTACGGTTATAATCATAACAGCAGTTTCCGTAGTACTGACAGGAACTGGAACAAGAACAGGAACCGAGATTGTAGCCACAATTATACCGACAGGAATAACGACCTAAACATAGAACAATTTACAGTTATATAGTGAATAATATTATTATAGTTAAATGTTTCTTCTGCGCTTGGGTAGAACTGGTATTCAAACTGAATGAGATGCTAAAATCACTTCCAATAACTCGGCAGCACATACAGCGATTTCCTCTGTCCACTCATTTTCGAACTGCTTACCTGAACGGTCTCTGTCACGGTTCCAATATGTAACATTAAACTATAAACATTTCATTTAAATCTGTTTTATTTCTTTTATTTCCTTGTAGTTTTTGTTTAGATGAGATATATTTACAGATTTTTTTTCCATGACAGAGACTGTTCAGGTGAGCTCACCTGTGATCAAGTAATCGGTAAGTAATTAATTAAATAAGTTATTAAGTCAGAATCAGAATTGTGTGTATATACACTTGCTCCATACAAGTAGAGTGAGATAAAGATGAAGTTTCCATAAAGAAAAATTAAGAAATGACGAATATATATATATATATGTATATATATATATATATATATATATATATGTATATACAGGTATATACAGGTATTCCTCGGCGTATGTTGTTAATTGGCTCAAGGAGAGAAGACTGGAGTCAAAACATGATTGAAATCGAACTAGTTTGTCTCTAGGCTAGGCTACACCAAATTTATGTGTATAATGTTAAATACAATGTATATATATATATATATATATATATATATATATATATATATATATATATATATATATATATATATATAGAGAGAGAGAGAGAGAGAGAGAGAGAGAGAGAGAGAGAGAGAGAGAGAAAGAGGATTTTCTGAGTAGATCCTTCCGTAAGAGAGTGCTCAATACTTATTGGTAGAGCAAATAACAATAAAAATAAAAGGACAGGACAAAGACTTTCTATTGAAACTCCATTTATCACTGCCGATCTGTTTCGAGGGATAGTGAAACCATCCTTTCCCTTCAGGTGATTATAGAGAATGATTACAAAGTGCTGGGGGCGTTACTATGTCGATGAACATGGCGTCCTCTAGATGGGGTGGTGTTCATTATGTAATCGGGGGCGGGTTCTCTTAAATATTGGTATCGATACATGCATATATGTGCATACATTTTTACATGCCCGTGGACTCATATATGTACACACAATATATATATATATATATATATATATATATATATATATATATATATATATATATATATATATATCCACACATACACACTTACATACACGCATATATATATATATATATATATATATATATATACATATATATGTACACATTCACACATACACACACATACAGAGGTATATATAATGTTTAGATACAGATTGATTCAATCAAATACTTAGTGTACTTAAGGGGGTGTGTTGCATAATAATGATTTTTTTCCTGTGTCGGCATGAAGTTACGAGTTCGTTTCTTTTATTTAATGAAGACAGTTCGGGTCTGTATATAATGAGGAACTTCTCCCTGAGGCATAAATTGCATCTTTTGTTTGAGCTGTTGTATGTCGGGTGTGATGATAAAATTCTCCATGAGATCTGGTGATCAATGTTCGTGTCTTTGAGTGTCCAGATGTGCTTGCTGAGTTCGGTGGAGTTTCTACTTTTTTTCGTTGCGGAAGGATGCGATGTGGTTCCTGTATCTGGTTTTAAAAGTGTTTTCTGTGAGTCCGATGTATGTTTCTGTTGTATTATTGTCTGTACGTGTGAAGGTGGCTTGGTAGATGACTGATGATTGCAGACAGTTCCCGTTGAGTGGGCAGATGCGTTTTTCTGTCGGCAGTTGTATTGCGTTCTTTTGTTTAATGACAATGACAATGCCGACCACACTAATTCTTTGCACCCCTAATCAGGATTAAGCGGATCAGAAAATAAAATTAATGTATATATATATATATATATATATATATATATATATATATATATATATATATATATATATATATATATATAAATTTTATAACGTGCATGTAAACAACTCAACACAGTATAAAAATCCAATTTCAGATTTTTTGCTTGGCTGCATCTGCTGTTTATAATAAAATTATTCTGCACCACAGGCTTCAGCACCTTCTCCCCTCACCTTCAAAATATAAGTGTTAAATTTGTAGTATTTCATCTTTACAGAGGAAAATACCTGTTGTTGTTGGTCGTTCTGGATGAATTGTTGTGGCACTGCAGTAACCTACAAGCAAAATAATCCTGAGTGAACATTTTAATGCTTTATATAAATCATCTTGATGTTGTTTTAGTAAAATGTAGTGCAATACTACAGATTTTACACTGATGTTAATTCTTTAACATGTTTTATTTTCTTACGGTAATAATCATAACAGCAGTTTCCGTAGTACTGACAGGAACTGGAACAGGAACAGGAACCGACATAGGAGCCACAATTATACCGACAGGAATTACGACCTAAACATAGAACAATTTACAGTTATATAGTGAATAATGTTATTATAGTTACATGTTTCTTCTGCGCTTGGGTAGAACCGGTATGTAAACTAAATGAGATGCTAAAATCACTTCCGTTAGCTCAGCAACACAGACAGCCATTTCCTCTGTCTGCTGATTCGAACTGCTTACCTGAACGGTCTCTGTCACGGTTACAATATGTAACGTTAAGCTAAACACATCTCATTTAAATCTGTTTTTTTTTATATATATATATAATGTATATCCTTGTCATTTTTTTGTTCATATCATATATTTACAGATTCTTTTTTCCATGTCAGAGACTGTTTCGGTGAGATCACCTGTGATGAAATAAATATGTTATTAAGTCAGAATCAGAACTATGCGTATACACTCACTCCATTTATGTAGAGTGAGATAAAGATGAAGTCTCAATAAAGAAAAATTAAGAAATGACAAATATTTACATATTTATATATACAGGTATACTGTATACAGGTATATCTCGGGTTATGTTGTTAATTGACTCCAGGAGAGACGACTAAAGTCAAAAAATTAACCCGGGCCTCGACTGATCCGGTATGAGTTTTGTTTTGACCATTTGCATTTTTAATGTGGCAGAAGTTTTACGCCGGATGCCCTTCCTGTCGCAACCTTCTGCATTGGGCTTGGGACTGGCATAAGGGGGAGAGACACTGGTTAGTGCCCCCCCGCCTCATAGCTGCATTTTATGATATAATTTATAAAGTACACATGTAAACAACTAAACAAAGTATAAAAATCTAATTTCATTTTTTAGCTTTGCTGCCTCTGCTGTTTCTAATAAAATTATTCTGCACCACAAGCTTCAGCACCTTCTCCCCTCACCTTCAAAATATAAGTATTAAATACCTGTTGTTGGTGAATGTGATGTTGTGGCACTGCAGTAACCTACAAGGAAAACAATCCTCAGTGAACATTTTAATGCTTTCTATAAATCATTTTGATGTTGTTTTAGTAAAATGTAGTGCAATACTATAGATTTTACACTGATGTTAATTCTTTAACAAGTTTTATTTTCTTACGGTTATAATCATAACAGCAGTTTCCGTAGTACTGACAGGAACTGGAACAAGAACAGGAACCGAGATTGTAGCCACAATTATACCGACAGGAATAACGACCTAAACAGAGAATAATTTACAGTTATATAGTGAATAATATTATTATAGTTAAATGTTTCTTCTGCGCTTGGGTAGAACTGGTATTCAAACTGAATGAGATGCTAAAATCACTTCCAATAACTCGGCAGCACATACAGCGATTTCCTCTGTCCACTCATTTTCGAACTGCTTACCTGAACGGTCTCTGTCACGGTTCCAATATGTAACATTAAACTATAAACATTTCATTTAAATCTGTTTTATTTCTTTTATTTCCTTGTAGTTTTTGTTTAGATGAGATATATTTACAGATTTTTTTCCATGACAGAGACTGTTCAGGTGAGCTCACCTGTGATCAAGTAATCGGTAAGTAATTAATTAAATAAGTTATTAAGTCAGAATCAGAATTGTGTGTATATACACTTGCTCCATACAAGTAGAGTGAGATAAAGATGAAGTTTCCATAAAGAAAAATTAAGAAATGACGAATATATATATATATATATATGTGTATATACAGGTATATACAGGTATTCCTCGGCGTATGTTGTTAATTGGCTCAAGGAGAGAAGACTGGAGTCAAAACATGATTGAAATCGAACTAGTTTGTCTCTAGGCTAGGCTACACCAAATTTATGTGTATAATGTTAAATACAATGTATATATATATATATATATATATATATATATATATATATAGAGAGAGAGAGAGAGAGAGAGAGAGAGAGAGAGAGAGAGAGAAAGAGGATTTTCTGAGTAGATCCTTCCGTAAGAGAGTGCTCAATACTTATTGGTAGAGCAAATAACAATAAAAATAAAAGGACAGGACAAAGACTTTCTATTGAAACTCCATTTATCACTGCAGATCTGTTTCGAGGGATAGTGAAACCATCCTTTCTCTTCAGGTGATTATAGAGAATGATTACAAAGTGCTGGGGGCGTTACTATGTCGATGAACATGGCGTCCTCTAGATGGGGTGGTGTTCATTATGTAATCGGGGGCGGGTTCTCTTAAATATTGGTATCGATACATGCATATATGTGCATACATTTTTACATGCCCGTGGACTCATATATGTACACACAATATATATATATATATATATATATATATATATATATATATATAGGTATCCACACATACACACTTACATACACGCATATATATATATATATATATATATATATATATATATATATATATATATATATATATATATATATACATATATATGTACACATTCACACATACACACACATACAGAAGTATATATAATGTTTAGATACAGATTGATTCAATCAAATACTTAGTGTACTTAAGGGGGTGTGTTGCATAATAATGATTTTTTCCTGTGTCGGCATGAAGTTACGAGTTCGTTTCTTTTATTTAATGAAGACAGTTCGGGTCTGTATATAATGAGGAACTTCTCCCTGAGGCATAAATTGCATCTTTTGTTTGAGCTGTTGTATGTCGGGTGTGATGATAAAATTCTCCATGAGATCTGGTGATCAATGTTCGTGTCTTTGAGTGTCCAGATGTGCTTGCTGAGTTCGGTGGAGTTTCTACTTTTTTCGTTGCGGAAGGATGCGATGTGGTTCCTGTATCTGGTTTTAAAAGTGTTTTCTGTGAGTCCGATGTATGTTTCTGTTGTATTATTGTCTGTACGTGTGAAGGTGGCTTGGTAGATGACTGATGATTGCAGACAGTTCCCGTTGAGTGGGCAGATGCGTTTTTCTGTCGGCAGTTGTATTGCGTTCTTTTGTTTAATGACAATGACAATGCCGACCACACTAATTCTTTGCACCCCTAATCAGGATTAAGCGGATCAGAAAATAAAATTAATGTATATATATATATATATATATATATAAAATTTATAATGTGCATGTAAACAACTCAACACAGTATAAAAATCCAATTTCAGATTTTTTGCTTGGCTGCATCTGCTGTTTATAATAAAATTATTCTGCACCACAGGCTTCAGCACCTTCTCCCCTCACCTTCAAAATATAAGTGTTAAATTTGTAGTATTTCATCTTTACAGAGGAAAATACCTGTTGTTGTTGGTCGTTCTGGACGAATTGTTGTGGCACTGCAGTAACCTACAAGCAAAATAATCCTGAGTGAACATTTTAATGCTTTATATAAATCATCTTGATGTTGTTTTAGTAAAATGTAGTGCAATACTACAGATTTTACACTGATGTTAATTCTTTAACATGTTTTATTTTCTTACGGTTATAATCATAACAGCAGTTTCCGTAGTACTGACAGGAACTGGAACAGGAACAGGAACCGACATAGGAGCCACAATTATACCGACAGGAATAACGACCTAAACATAGAACAATTTACAGTTATATAGTGTATAATGTTATTATAGTTACATGTTTCTTCTGCGCTTGGGTAGAACCGGTATGTAAACTAAATGAGATGCTAAAATCACTTCCGTTAGCTCAGCAACACAGACAGCCATTTCCTCTGTCTGCTGATTCGAACTGCTTACCTGAACGGTCTCTGTCACGGTTACAATATGTAACATTAAGCTAAACACATCTCATTTAAATCTGTTTTTATATATATATATATAATATATAATGTATATCCTTGTCGTTTTTTTGTTCATATCATATATTTACAGATTTTTTTTTCCATGTCAGAGACTGTTTCGGTGAGATCACCTGTGATGAAGTCTCAATAAAGAAAAATTAAGAAATGACAAATATTTACATATTTATATATACAGGTATACTGTATACAGGTATATCTCGGGTTATGTTGTTAATTGACTCCAGGAGAGACGACTAAAGTCAAAAAATGTTTGAAATCGAATTAGCTTGTCTCTAGGCTACACCAAATTTACTTCTATAATGTGATATACAGTCTGTCTGTCTGTCTTCCTTTCGGCTTTTTCCCTTTTACTCAGGAGTCGTCACAGCAAATCATCTGATTCGCATGTTTGATTTGGCAGAGGTTTTTACGTCGGATGCCCTTCCTGTCACAACCATTTTTAGCAAGGGACAGAAACACGCTGACAGCTTTGCAGCTTCTCTTTACGAAAGTCAGCAATGGTTCTTTTACATGCCTCTCACCATAGACAGTGACAGACATGGCCCGCCTTTGATAACCCAGTTAGCTGCACTGGGGGGGACAGTGACAACCTTGTGGAGAGTGGGACTCTGACCCCCAACCTTTGGATCAGCGATCCAGCGCCCTATACCACTAGACCACCACTGCCCCTATAATATAATGTGATATACAGTGTGTGTATATATGTAATATATGATGATAATGACAAACTTAATTTTTTTTCTCCATATATTTTCTGAAAACCAGTGTATAATCCAGAACGACTTCACTCAAAATGACTTAAATTGACGTATATCTGTATATATAAATAACCTGGGCAGTGGTGGCCCAGTAGAAAGGTGCTAAATGACTGATCCTAAAGTTGGGGGTTCAAGGCCTACTTTGAACAGGTTTTCACTGCTGTCCTGTCAGTGCACTGACTGGGTTGTCAAAGGCCGGCCATGTCTCTCACTGTCTGTGATGAGATTCATGTAAAAGAACGATTGCTGACTTTCATCAAGAGGAGCAGCAAAGCTGTCAACATGTGTCTGGCCTGGCGAGCTGTCCAGGGTGTACTCTGCGCTCACCCAGAGTTGGCTGGGATGGGCACCAGCCTGACTGTCATCCTAATTAAGATTAAGTGGTTCAGAAAATGAATGGATGAATATATATTTAAACAATATATACATATAAACAACTGAACAACGTATAAAAAATTAAATTTGTAGTATTTCATCTTTGCAGAAGAAACTACCTGTCGTTGCTGGTGCTGCTGTTGTAGATGATGCACTGCAGTAACCTACAAGCAAAATAATCCTGAGTGAACATTTTAATGCTTTATATAAATCATCTTGATGTTGTTTTAGTAAAATGTAGTGCAATACTACAGATTTTACACTGATGTTAATTCTTTAACATGTTTTATTTTCTTACGGTAATAATCATAACAGCAGTTTCCGTAGTACTGACAGGAACTGGAACAGGAACAGGAACCGACATAGGAGCCACAATTATACCGACAGGAATTACGACCTAAACATAGAACAATTTACAGTTATATAGTGAATAATGTTATTATAGTTACATGTTTCTTCTGCGCTTGGGTAGAACCGGTATGTAAACTGAATGAGATGCTAAAATCACTTCCGTTAGCTCAGCAACACAGACAGCCATTTCCTCTGTCTGCTGATTTGAACTGCTTACCTGAACGGTCTCTGTCACGGTTACAATATGTAACGTTAAACGATAAGCATCTCATTTAAATCTGTTTTGTTTTTTTAGATATAATGTATATCCTTGTCGTTTTTTTGTTTATATCATATATTTACAGATATTTTTTTCCATGTCAGAGAATCAGAACTATGCGTATACACTCACTCCATTTATGTAGCGTGAGATAAAGATGAAGTCTCAATAAAGAAAAATTAAGAAATGACAAATATTTATATCTTTATATATACATGTATACTGTATACAGATATATCTCTGGTTATGTTGTTAATTGACTCCAGGAGAGACGACTAAAGTCAAAAAATGATTGAAATCGAATTAGTTTGTCTCTACGCTACACCAAATTTACTTGTATAATGTTATATACAGTGTGCGTGTGTGTGTGTGTATGTGTATATATATATATATATATATATATATATATATATATATGTATATGTATATATATATGTATATATATCCTAATTAAGATTAAGTGGTTCAGAAAATGAATGGATGAATATATATATATATATAAACAATATATACATATAAACAACTGAACAACGTATCAAAAATTAAATTTGTAGTATTTCATTTTTGCAGAAGAAACTACCTGTCGTTGCTGATGCTTCTGTTGTAGATGATGCACTGCAGTAATCTACAAGCAAAATAATCCTGAGTGAACATTTTAATGCTTTATATAAATCATCTTGATGTTGTTTTAGTAAAATGTAGTGCAATACTACAGATTTTACACTGATGTTAATTCTTTAACATGTTTTATTTTCTTACGGTAATAATCATAACAGCAGTTTCCGTAGTACTGACAGGAACTGGAACAGGAACAGGAACCGACATAGGAGCCACAATTATACCGACAGGAATTACGACCTAAACATAGAACAATTTACAGTTATATAGTGAATAATGTTATTATAGTTAAATGTTTCTTCTGATATATATATATCCTGAGTAGTGGTGGCACAGTGGAAAGGTGCTGAATCACTGATCCTCAGGTTGGGGGTTCAAGTTCTACTCTCAACAGGTTGTCACTGCTGTCCCCCCAGCGCACTCACTGGATTATCAAAGGCCGGCCATGTCTCTCACTGTCTGTGGTGAGATTCATGTAAAAGAACCATTGCTGACTTTCATCAAGAGTAGTGCAAAGCTGTCAAAGCTGACAACATGTGTCTGGCCTGGCAATCTGTCAAAGGTGTACTCTGCCCTCGCCCAGAGTTGGCTGGGATGGGCACCAGCCTCCCTGCGATCCTAATTAGGATTAAGCGGTTCAGATAATGAGAAGATGAATATATATACCATATAGATATGGTATCTTCTTCTTCTTTTCCTTTTGGCTATTCCCTTCAGGGGTCGCCACAGCAAATGATCTGCCTCCATCTCGCTCTGTCCTCTGCATCTTCTTCTCTTACGCCAACGACCTTCATGTCTTCCTTCACCACATCCATAAATCTCTTCTTTGGTCTTCCTCTAGGCCTTCTGCCTGGTAGTTCCAACCTCAACATCCTACTACCAATATATCCACTATCCCTCCTTTGTACATGTCCAAACCATCTCAATCTAGCCTCTCTGACTTTGTCTCCAAAACATCTTAGATGTGCTGTCCCTCTGATGTACTCATTCCTGATCCTATCCATCCTCGTTACTCCCAAAGAGAACCTCAACATTTTCATCTCTGCTACTTCCAGCTCTGCCTCCTGTCTTTTCCCCAGGGCCACTGTTTCTACACTGTACAACATCGCTGGCCTCAACACCGTCTTGTTCACTTTTCCTCAGTATATATATATATATATATATATATATATATATATATATATATATATATATATATATATATATATATATATATATATATATATGATTTTCTGAGTCGATCCTTCCGTAGGAGAGTGCTCAATACTTTTTGGTAGAGCAAATAAACAAAAATAAAAGGACAGGACAAAGACTTTCTATTGAAACTCCATTTATCACTACAGATCTGTTTCGAGGGGTGGTGAAACCATCCTCTCTCTTCAGGTGATTATAGAAGATTCTTATAGAATATATATATGTGTGTGTGTGTGTGTGTGTGTGTGTGTGTGTGTGTGTGTGTGTGTGTGTGTGTGTGTGTGTGTGTGTGTGTGTGTAATTTATAAAGTAGGAAAGTTAAAAAAAACTAATCAAAGTGTAAAAATCTAATTTCAGATTTTTTGCTTGGCTGCCTCTGCAGTTTATAATAAAATTATTCTGCACCACAGGCTTCAGCACCTTCTCCCCTCACCTTCAGAATATGTGTTAAAGTATTTCATCTTTACAGAGGAAAATACCTGTTTTTGTTGATGTTTCTACTGTTGTTGATGTTGGGGCACTGCAGTACTCTACAAGGAAAATAACATTTTAATGCTTTATATAAATCATCTTTATGTTGTTTTAGTAAAATGTAGTGCAATACTACTGATTTTACACTGATGTTAAGTCTTTGACATGTTTTATTTTCTTACGGTAATAATCATAACAGCAGCTTCTGGAATTCTCACAGGAACTGGCGCAGGAACATAGAGCACCATGAAAACCACAACCAAAGCGGCACGTATATTCTGTAAAAAAAAAAAAAAAAGGGAAATTAATTAAGATAAAATGTCATATTTCATAGAGGAACTCAATGAATTCCTGCAACATTATTTATTTTATTTATTATATAATAATAATAATAATAATAATAATAATAATAATAATAATAATAATAATAATAAATGCAGCAGTATTCAGTTGTAAAATATTACCAATTGTCTGAAAGCCTTCTGTTGTCACTGTACAAACAGAGTTCATAAACAGTTAGAGAGAGTTTTGATCAGCACATCTTTGATAAAAATGGAAATACATTCAGAGTGCAGACCTCTACCAATCTGTAAAATTTTCTATCCTGTAAATGTTCCCTGTGTACTTAAAAATCCTTCAAAACCATCCTGGATCCCAGATCCCCAAATTTAACCAGGGCTTAATTTGCCCATGACCCACATTTACTTATTGTTGTGGGGCCGGTGGCGTAGTGGTTAGGGTGCTGGACTCATCATAGGGAGGTTGTGTGTTTGAATCCCTGGGCAAGGTCTCAACCACAAGTGTCCCTCTGTTCACCCAGCAGTATAAATGGGAACCAGTAAAATATACTGGGAAAATACCTGCGATGGACTAGCATCCCATCCAGGAGGAGTTGAACTCCTGGGAGCTTCACGCTACGGAAACCGAAGATAAGCACTGACCCAATGAGTCACTATGGCTCAGGTGTAAAAAGCCCAATGTACTTTACCTATAACATTTACTTATAATTTCATAGAAATCCATCCAGTAGTTTTCGTGTTATCATGCTAAAAGTCCCACCCCTTCTCTCACACACACACACACACACACACACAACCACCTCACAAATTCCTTCACTAAGGAGTCTGTACTCCTTACTACTCTTGATTTACTTATTTATTGATGTAAACATATTCATTACTTCTTTCATTTTCTAAACTACTTAATGCTAATTAGAATTGTAGGGAGGCAGGCACCCATCTCAGCCGATGCTGGGTGAAAGCAGGCTACACCCTGAGCAGCTCACAAGGCCATTGCATCACACTCACTCTCACAACTAGGGGGAATTGGGAAACAACAATTAGCTTGGTGCTAATGTTCATGTTTTTGGAATGGGGAGGAAACCGCTGTAACCAGAGGATGCCCAGGCAGGCATGAGGAGAGCCACGGTGTACTCTGCCCTTGCCCAGAGTTAACTGGGATGGGCATCAGCCTCCCTGCAACCCTAATTAGGATTAAGCGGTTCAGAAAATGAATATATATATATATATATATATATATATATATATATATATATATATATATATATATATATATATATATATATATATATATATATATATATATATATATAGAGAGAGAGAGAGAGAGAGAGAGAGAGAGAGAGAGAGAGGATTTTCTGAGTAGATCCTTCCATAGGAGAGTGCTCAATACTTTTTGGTAGAGCAAATAACAAATAGATTCTTCTATAATCACCTGAAGAGAGAGGATGGTTTCACCACCCCTCGAAACAGATCTGTAGTGATAAATGGAGTTTCAATAGAAAGTCTTTGTCCTGTCCTTTTATTTTTGTTTTATATATATATATATATATATATATATATATATATATATATATATATATATATATATATATTAAACTTTATAAAGTATGATATATATATAAATATATAGAATATAAATATATATAATTTATAAAGTACGCATGCAAACAACTCAACAAAATATAAAAATCTAATTTCAGATTTTTTGCTTGGCTGCCTCTGCAGTTTATAATAAAATTATTCTGCACCACAGGCTTCAGCACCTTCTCCCCTCACCTTCAGAATATAAGTGTTAAATTTGTAGTATTTCATCTTTACAGAGGAAAATACCTGTTGTTGTTGTTTTTGTTGATGTTGGGGGGATTGTTGTGGCACTGCAGTAATCTACAAGGGAAATAAATCTGAGTGAACATTTTAATGCTTTATATAAATCATCTTTATGTTGTTTTAGTAAAATGTAGTGCAATACTACAGATTTTACACTGATGTTAATTCTTTAACATGTTTTATTTTCTTACAGTAATAATCATAACAGCAGTTTCCGGAGTACTGACAGGAACTGGAACAGGAACAGGAACCGACATAGGAGCCACAATTATACTGACAGGAATAATCAGCTACAAGACAGAACAATTTAGTTATATTGTGAATAATATTATGAAAGTTAAATGTTAATGAATTAAAAAGTCACTTTTATTCGCCCTGTAGGAAACACAGCACAAAACGCCTCCCTAACGCAAACCCACTGAATAAAGGAAGCAGTGCGATGAAATTACAATCGGAATGTGTTGAATAAATAAAATGTATTCACAAATATTTCTCATTATAAATGTTCTGTACACACCCACTGAAGTTATATCTGTTGTTCTTCCTGTAAATCAACAAATAAATAGACACAGTGTATATTTTATTGTATAATAATGAATTAATTAATAATGAAGTGACTTTAGAGCAGATAACATGCTACATGTGTGTATTACAAACATCTGCATGTGTTTGTACCTGGAACATCAAAAAAAAAAAAAACCTAACATTAAAAATAACGTTAAAGTAAGAAAGTCAATCGGGAAAAACTTCTACCTGCATCTGAGGTCTGCGTAGAATCATAATCTGTTTAAACAGATAAAATAAAATAATTATTTATTCATGGTCCCCCACACTGCTGGATTCTGGAGGATGATTGGCCAGAAAATGTTACAGAATTTCTCTTGGCAAGTTACTGTGATATAGGAGAAATAAAACAGGGAATGTGCTTTAATAAATAAATGTGTGTGTGTGTGTGTGTGTGTGTGTGTGTGTGTGTGTGTGTGTGTGTGTGTGTGTGTGTGTGTGTTTATAACTACATGACAGGGAGAGTTTTTTTACTATCTATAATTAAGATTAAATCTCTTTATCACTATTAATGCGAGTTGTTCATTTATTGAACATCATTCAGTGCTCAGCAGTCATTCATTTTTATTACAAATTCTTGAGAGAGAAACGGAGAAAGAGATATTAATAGACAGAGAGATGTAGAGGAGATAGAGAGATAAAAGGACAAAGGCAGAGATGAATAGACAGACAGAAGACAGATGTGGAGGAGAGAGAGGGGGAGCGGGAGAGAGATGTGGAGGAGAGAGAGATGTGGAGAAGAGAGGGAGGAGAGAGAGATGTGGAGGAGAGAGAGATGTTGAGGAGAGAGAGAGCAAGGAGAGAGAGATGTGGAGAAGAGAGGGAGGAGAGAGAGATGTGGAGGAGAGAGGGGAGAGAGATGGAGAGAGATGTCAAGGAGAGAGATGTGGAGGAGAGAGAGAGATGTGGAGGAGAGAGGAGGGGAGATGTGGAGGAGAGAGATGGGGAAAATGTAGAGGAGAGCGGGAGGAGAGAGATATGGGGAGAGAGATGGAGAGAGATGTGGAAGAGAGAGAGAGATGTGGAGGAGAGAGAAGGGCGGGGAGATGTGGAGGAGCGAGAGAGGGGGTGTGGAGAGAGAGAGAGAGAGAGAGAGAGAGAGAAAGAGAGTGAGAGAGCGAGGAGAGAGAGAGATGTGGAGGAGAAAGAGGGGTGGTGTGGAGAGAGAGAGAGAGAGAGAGAGAGAGAGAGAGAGAGAAAGCCAGGAGAGAGAGAGATGTGGAAGAGAGAGAGAGATGTGGAGGAGAGAGAGAGAGAGATGTGGAAGAGAGATAGATATGTGGAGGAGAGAGAGAGAGAGAGAGAGAGAGAGAGAGAGAGAGAGAGTGAGGAGAGAGAGATGTGGAGGAGAGAGAAGGGGGAGGGAGAGAGAGAATGACTTACTTTGAGTCGGGTAGCCGACGCAGCGCCCGACCAGAGCAGCACTGAGGAACCAGATCAGGAATCTAAACTCCATCTTGTCTCACCTGCAGAAGGTTTGGTGTCCACTGAGGTTTATATAGAGGAGAAAGGAGAAGTGAAGCACTTCCTTATGACACCCACCTCCTGGAATATGCTGTAAAATGGGTCGATCTGTGGGAATGGAGCAGCTGCTGTGGTTTAATATTACTGACGGATATCTCAGACATACATCATGGTACACAATGGCGCTATATCTGGTTTAACACTGTGTGGGGAAGGGGGAGGGGTAAAGAAAACCATATCAATTCATTCGCTATTGCAACAGGTGTGGCAGAGAGACAGTAATGCAACTCCAGGCTCAGAACGAGAGAGGCCAAAGTGACATTTCACCAACTTTAGAGGCGATCCAAACCTTAACTGACCAATGTTTACTCGATGTACCCTTATAGTCTGTAAAGCTCGTTAGTCACGTGACTTTTTGTCACTGTCGTAGAAGGTTATCCGCTGGCTGATTAATATCAGGTATGAATAACGACTTCGTCAGAAGTGTGATTAAAAAGACCAAAACTGATACTGCTCTCAGGGCGCAGCAGTGTCACAGTCACAGAAAAACTTCCTTTGTGAAATAAATACAGTATAAAAATAAATAAATAAATAAATAACTATTGCTGGCACAAATAGCTGAGGTCAGATATCTCCACAATAGAGAATCTGATTCACTCCGAGACACGGAATATAAACCTGATACTATTCGGTCCAAAATCTTCTGAAATAAAATACTCAGTTTCTCCTTTGAAATAGAATTAAATTCAGTATAAATATCCCATGAAAGTAAATAACAGGTAAAAACTGACTTTAAATAATTATGCAAAACTTTTATGAATATGAGTTTTGTACTGAAAACATTGAGCTTTCTCATGGATTTTTTTTTTTCTTAAAACACGTCTGGAGGGGAGATGAAGCATAAAAACATGAAACACGTTCCGGTAAAGCTGATTGTGAGCTTCAGAGACACAAGAAATAATACGAGAAATAATATGAGAAATAATACGAGAAATAATACGAGAAATAATACGAGAAATAATACGAGAAATAATACGAGTCTAATATTGACAGGTAAGGGTTCAAACTTCGAAATTAAACTCCACTCGAGGATCCAAGTTCATCTATTTTCAGAACTTTATCCTGATCAGGGTGGCGGGGAGGCTGGTGCCTATCTCAGCTGACTCTGCGCGAGGGTGGGGCACACCCTGGACAGCTCACCAGGCCATCACAGGGTCAACGCTCACACAACCATTCACACCTCAGGGATATTTGGAACAGCCGATGAACCTATTGTGCATGGTTTTGGACTGTGGGAGGAAACCGGAGTCCCTGGAGGAAACCCACGCAAGTATGAGGAGAACATGCAAACTCCACACAGACACCCCCGAGCTGGGAATCAAACACAGAACCTTCTTGCTGTGAGGTGGACATGCCAATCACTCCACCACCATGATGCATAGGAGCCAAGTTTAAAAAACAAAATCTACTTTCAGTATTATCCCTTTCAACAAAAAATAGATTCTCTCTCTCTCTCTCTCTCTCTCTCTCTCTCTCTCTCTCTCTCTCTCTCTCTCTCCCCTCTCTCTCCTTCTCTCTCTCTCTCTCTCTCTCCCTCTCTCCCTCCTTCTCTCTCTCTCTCTCTCTCCCTCTCTCTCTGTCTCTCTCTCTGTCTTTCTCTCTCTCTCTCTCTCTCTCCCTCTCTTTCTCTGTCTCTCTCGCTCTCTCTCTCTCTCGCTCTCTCACTCTCTCTCTCTCCTTCTCTCGCTCTCTCTCTCTCTCTCTCCCTGTCTCTCTCTCTCTCTCTTGCTAATATCACAACCAGCCCTATGCTTTGACCTTTAACCCCTGCTGTTGTGTGAAAAGTATCGTTGTTCCTAAACACACCCTTTAATAATCTGGACCAATAAACTCCATTTGTTAACACTGAACTCGTTCCCATGAACAGCTCTGACTCAATATTTAATAAAGATTATTCTGTTGATTGTTTTTCTTCTCCTTGTGGAATAAGACTACATGGTGTACGGTTATTTCAGTTTCATGCCACTATGTTATCGCACTGGTGATAATTTATTGGATTAATAGGGATTAATAGGGATTATCAAATACAGAAATATATACTATCACAGTTTTAGTGTTGCGTTACAATCGATCACATCAGACGGTAATTAAATTTAAATCAAAACTCAAAGCCTTAATTCAACCCTGAGACTTTATCAAGGAGATGTGATATCTTCCTTTAGTTCACTTACATATATATATATGGGGGGGGGGGGGCAGTGGTGTAGTGGTTAGGGTGCTGGGCTCATGATCAGGAAGTTGTGGGTTCGAATCCCAGTTAGACCCCCACTGTGCTAAGACCCCTGGGCCCTGGGCAAGGTCTTTACCACATGTGTGCCTCTGTTCACCCAGCAGTATAAATGGGAAATGGGTACCAGTAAAATATAGTGGGAAGGTAACCTGTGATGGTTGAACTCCTGGTCGCTTCACGCTACGGAAACCGGGGATAAGCACCGGCCTGATGAGCCACTAGGCTCGGGTGTAAAAAGCCCAAAGACTTACCTTACAAATACAAGATTTCCTTCAAACCAGTCTGATGATGTGAGTGCAGAGGAAATTAAAAGCACTCAGAGAGCACAAACCTCCACCAACACTTCTAACTTATATATCTACTATATATTATTTACAAAATTCATCCATCAAGCATCAGCGTCCTGCCCTTCCATTATTATTTTGTTTATTTTTGAAAGCCCATTATACAACAACAGTAAAGGAGCCTTTAAACCTTCCTAGATCCAGAATGTTTTTGGTAAGTGTTCGAGAATATTCTGGGTTTGAATCCAGGCTTGGCAGGAATTGTCCGATGTGCAGGTTGCGTGTTCTTCTGGGTTCTGTGGGTTTCTGCCACGTACATTGGATCATGATCCTTACCAACAACAAAGTCTAATGGTGGGTTAATTGGGCTGGACTCCACCCATCCAAAATACTCATCAAAATCCATCCAAACATTTTGTATGAAGTTGATAACAAACAAACAAACAAACAGACACTTATTCACTCATTCATTCATTTGCCAAATTGCTTCAAATCCTACTAAGGTCTCAGGAACACGGGAACCTGGAAGCCTAAAGAACTCACCAGTCCACCTCGGGGCCAGTACACAAACATTCGCACATACACTCGCACGTAGGGGCAATTTGGAACATCCAATAAGCCTAATGTGCATGTCTTTGGACTGTGGGAGGAAACCAAAGCACACAGAGAAAACCCATGAAGCACTTGGAGAAAATGCAAACTTCATACAGACTCGACCTCGCCAGGCCGAGGCCTCGAACCACCTTGCTTGATGGATTACACTTGATGGATTACACTCATCCAGAGCCAGCGGAGAAAGGCTCCAGCCTCCCATGAGCTCAGTAGGATAAAGCATTCCAAGAAATGAATAAAGGAATAAATGAAAGCGTTCAGGACACATCCTCATTCATTCATTCATTTTCTGAACCCTTAATTCTAATTAGGGTCACAAGGAGGCTGGTGCCCATCTCAGCCGACTCTGGGCAAGGGTGGGATACACCCTGGACAGCTCACCAGGCCATCGCAGGGCCAATACTCACACAACTATTCGCACTCATAAATGGGGTGATTTGGAACAGTCAAGGAACCTACTGTGCATCTTTTTGGATTGTGGGAGAAAACTGGAGTACCCTGAGGAAACCCATACAGGCACGAGAAGAACATACAAACTTCACACAGAAATGTCCAAACTGGGAATCAAACCCAGGATCTTCTTGCTGCGAGGCGGTCATGCTAAGCATTATGCCACCATGTCGCCCGCTATGTTCTTCTGTTTCCTATTACCTCCAAAACATGCTGGTTGTGAATAGGCTATGTTAAATTGTTCCAGGTATGAACGTTTGTGGTATATTTAGACCTCATATATAGAGTTCTCAAACTGGACTCTGTATTCATTCTGACTCTGGAAAGACAAACACAGAAGGCACAGCATGAAAGCACAGAGATCCTGCACCCTACGGTACACACTCGATCTGATGCGGCATGATAGTGTGCTGCAGTAATTTATGGTCTGGGATTCTGACAGCTGAAGTAAATTATACACTCAAGCTGAAAAAGACAGTGAAGCTTCTTAGGGCCCCGGTGGTCATGTCTGGAAATGACTGAAGTTGGTGCAGAAACTTATCAAGAACCTGAAGAGGAAATGTAAAGGATCACTGGAGATGTGGAGCCCATCACGTAAAATCACAGTAGAGTAGGCCCTCGTTATTCGCGGGGGTTTGGTTCCGGCCCCTCCTGTGAATGAAGATAATCCGCGAGTTCTGTACCCGGAAGTAAAACCCCATATATCATATTACATGCGCAAATGATCAACCGGAAGTAAAATACTATGTATCTATTACATGCGCTAATAGTATTAATGCAGTAAAATATACTAATGATTAGAAAAACTTTATAATTTTGTACTGTGATATTTATTAATTAAATATATAAACATTATACAGCATCTTATATATATATATATATATATATATATATATATATATATATATATATATATATATATATATATATATATATATATATATATATATATATATATATATAAAACAAAAATGTTTTTTGTTTTTGTTATTTGCTCTACCAAAAAGTATTGAGCACTCTCCTACGGAAGGATCTACTCAGAAAATCATATATATATATACATACATATACTTGTTTAGTACTCAACCATCACTTGCTCGCTTGAAAGATTTGAAGTCCAGATTAGCCGTGCTTCGGTCTCACAAGCGCCGTGTGTCACTTGCAACAAGTGCCTACTTTCAGTGGAGCGCCTCACATTTAAAGGGGAAGTACTTAAGCAGCACACTTTAATTGAGGGGAGCGTGCGGTTTGTGTTTATAGGGAGTAGATGAGAGGACTTAATTCAGGTGTGAATTGCATTCAGTCTGAGCAGCTCAGTCGGAGCGGAGAGAAAACAGACACACACAAACATTCTAAACATTAACTTAGGTACTGTTCTGGAATAATAGTTGAAAAAGACTTTAAACTACAGTGCTTTACAACAGTTTCGATGATTATTCCTCTTCAGGCACTTCAGAGGAAACTGTTGTTCCTTCATGAGAAAGTCTTATTTCTTTAGAACAGACATCCAACATCATTACGTTTTTCTAGCGGGCGTTTGAGTGACATCATAGAGCTTAACTGGTAATTAAAACACACTAAAAAAAAGGCTCATTGACAACTTGTCAAATGAGGAAAAAGGGGCGTATACATCATCTCAACTAATCATCAGGAAGGAAGACAGCCATTGGCTGAATTTGAATCACATGACACTTGCTCGGTAATCCACGAATAGTCAAGGGCCTATTATACAAGTTTATGTTAACCTTTTAACACCCAGCAGTACCATATGGTCCTCTTTCAAAAAAATGCTAATAAGTACTAGGTGCATTGTACTCAGTGCTGCTGTCGTTCAGAACGTGTTCTATACTTGTTGTGGTGTCGTCTGATGTAACACAGCTTGGTCCCACGTGCCTCAGTCAGCTGTGAGATGACCTTGAGTGTGCAGGATTGTGCTGTTCATGAATTTGTGAGAGTGTTATTAGTTTTAGTATTATGTTGTTATTATTATGTTATTATGTCATTAGTATTCGTGTTATTATAAGAAATGTGTTTGGGGTGTTTCCTTAGGCATTTTTGATTCAGAAAAACTAGTGGTAATTTTTTTTTAACTGCAAGAAATAATTCGGGCATTAAAGGGTTAAGAGAGAAACGTGATCTCAGAGTGAGGCCGCCAATTCGCATAAAATGTATTAGCATAATTTACAAGGGAATGGCATGATCTGATTGGTTCACTATCTCGAGATCATAAGTTATTTTCCTGTGTGAATAATGCTTGACTCCAATTAAATGACCCTTAAAATAAAATAATAATACTTTAAAAATAATAAATAAATAAATAAATAAAAACAAATAAATAAATAATTAAAATAATCATTTTTAAAAATTACAGAAATATGATGCTTCATTTCTATGACCATAAATTCATAAAAATGTTTTTTTACACTTGGCACCAATAATCCTTCAAAAATGGAATAATCCTTTAGATCAGGTGGGTAGGCCAAAGCTAAATATTATTCATCACAGGTGATATTATGTTGTATAACAAAACAATGTGGAGTTTGCATTTTCTCCCTGTACTTGTGCGGGTTTTCTCCAGGTACTCCGGTTTTCTCCCACGGTCCAAAAACATGCACAGTAGGTTAATTGGCTGTTCCAAAACTCCCCAAGGTGTGAAGGGCTGTATGAGTTTTGGCCCTGTAATGGCCTGGTAAGCTGTCCAGGGTGTACTCTGTTCTCGTCGGGAGTCGGCAGAAATAGGTGCCAGCCTCCTCTTTACCTTAATTAGGATTAAGTGGTTCACAAAATGAATGATGAATGATGAACAAATCAGTGCTTTCAAAACTGGAATTCCGAAAATCTAAATATTCTGACAAATAGTTTCATGGCAGTGTGTGTGTGTGTGTTATTATGTTATTATTATGTAGGGGTGTGTGTGTGTGTGTGTGTGTGTGTGTGTGTGTGTGTGTGTGTGTGTTATTATGTCATTATTATGTAGGGGTTTGTGTGTATGTGTGTGTGTGTGTGTGTGTGTGTGTGTGTGTGTGTGTGTGTTATTATGATATTATTATGTAGGGGTTTGTGTGTGTGTGTGTGTGTGTGTGTGTGTGTGTGTGTGTGTGTGAGAGAGAGAGAGAGAGAGAGAGAGAGAGAGAAAGAGAGACATATGTTGCTATTATGTAGGTGTGTGTGTGTGTGTGTGTGTGTGTGTGTGTGTGTGTGTGTGTGTGTGTGTGTGTGTGTGTGTGTGTTATAACAGTTACAGCATTTAACTGTTATTTTTTAAATAGTGCTGACATTAACACACCGGGTGAGAATTGTCGAGGTTCAGACCTAAATTATCAGAACCCAAATTATGCACCAGAGGGCAGTAGTGTTCCAAGAGCAAAACTGCCGTGTACAAAATATGCAGAAGGGATTCGTGGTACTGTCCTCTACTGTATTTGGTTTCTTTACTGCAGCATAATGATAGAAGAAGCCTGTAAACTTCAAGATTTTCTTCAAGTTCCTTCTTCTCGACTTCATGATAATAGAACCTAAAGCTGGTAGACCTCGAAATGGTCAGAGAAGTGGTTGGTAGACTTTAAGATTGGAAAAGAACCTAATAGACCTTGAGATGATCTCAAGAAGCTTGGAGACCTCAGAACGAGTTGTACACCACCAGTATTAATAGCTGTGCCACAGCAGAACAACAAATGTGAATATATAAGGGTCAGTGTTGTTATTTATACACACAAGGCGGAGTGATCTGGGTTTGAAATTGAAGAAAATACATGATGGATCTATTAGTGATTTAAGTACAGAAATTCTCTGACATAACAATGTTACTGTGGGCGGAGTTTTGAATCGTCATATGAGCTGCTTTTGGACGGAAGGGGTGAAGGGGTGTGTTTATTCATTCATTCATTCATTTGCCAAACTGTTTAATCTATCCAGGGAGACTAGATCAGCTCAGCTGGCTGGGCGAAGGCGGGGTCCAGCATGCAAGTCCGACACACATGCAACCATTCACACTCACATCGAAAGGGCAGTGTGTTTGGATTGTGGGGTCACCGGAGTACCCCGAAAAAACCCCACACATGCCAGGCACGAGGATAACATGCAAATTCCACGGAAACGCCCACATCAAGCCTCGAACCCGCGACCTTCTTACTAACCACCACGTCATGATACCCCGACTCCTAGGGATATAAAATTAATGTTCATGATCATTTCAGGGGGACGTTCCCCAGACTTTCTGCAAAAGTTTCAGGTGCTCCTCAGCACCTTCGGGATAAAAGTCACATGCTTGCCTGAGGAGGGCAGAACGAGCAGCTGGTATACGTCAGTGTTATTTTATTTATTGTCATCATCATCATCATCATTTTCTGTAACCGCTTCATCCTAATTAGGGTCGCGGGGAGGCTGGTGCCCATCCCAGAGTACACCCTGGACAGCTCGCCAGGCCATCGCAGGGCGGAAACACGCTGACGGCTTTGCAGCTCCTCTTGTCGAAAGTCAGCAATGGTTCTTTTACATGGACCTCTCACCATAGACAGTGACAGACATGGCCGGCCTTTGATAACCCAGTTCGCTGCACTGGGAGAGTGGGACTCGAACCCCCAACCTTTAGATCAGCAATCCGGCGCCTTATACCACTAGCCCACCACTGCCCCTTTATTTATTGTTTATGTTGTTATTCATTGTTTGTTTGATTAAACTCTTGTGGTGTGTCAGTGGTGCGTTCTGATTGGCCAATAAAGTTCAAAGGGGCGGGGTTATCCAGTAAAGCGCACTCCGGCAGTACACGTCCCTCGTCTTCGGTTCACACGCAGTGTGTGAGCGCGCTGCGCTTGTTTGTTTCGATCAGAGATGGAGTCTCTCGCGCTCGGCTCGGTGCTGCTGGGGCTTTGCTCGTCATTTCTCGTTTTCCCGGTAAACGGGCGGATCGATAAGCGCGCGCTGATCGGATCTTGTCCCGCGCGTTGTGACAAGTCTCGGTGTCCCGCGCTGCCCACGCGCTGCGTCACGGAGCTCGCGCTTGATGCGTGCGGCTGCTGCGCGGTGTGCGCATCCGGTGAGGGCGAGGCATGCGCGGGGACCGCGGGAGCGAAGCGCCTCGGCGATCCGGTGTGTGCGCGCTGGCTCCGGTGCGTCGAGTCATCACCATCATCACCATCTCCATCTTCGTCATCCTTATCAGTCGTGCTCCGCCGAAGAACGCGGACAGCCGTGTGTGTATGCGCGAGCGAGGAGCCGGTGTGCGGTAGCGACGGAGTGTCGTACCGGAGCGCGTGCGAACTGAAACGGGCCAGCGAGCGCGCACAAGAACTCCAGCAGTCACCCGTGCTGTTCGTGCACAAAGGAGCGTGTGGAGAAGGTGTGTGTGTGTGTGTGTGTGTGTGTGTGAGGGGTGGGGTGGGGGGAGACGTGCCTAATTGAACTGTAATGTACTGAAACAGTAATATACTTCGTAACCATGGCAACATGGTTAACAGTGTTGTTGAACTTTTCAGAGTTAATTTTAAAGTCATTTTATAAACGTTTAATTTGCAGGAAACATTTAACAAACAAGAATGTGAAGAAAATTCTGTTTCTAATCACTGTGGTTTTTCATTCACTCCACCCCCCTGTCTGTCTTTCCTGTCTGTATGTCTGTCTGTCTCACCTCTCTCCCAGTCGTTCCGTCTGTGAGCGCAGACGATTCCACATTCACATCCATCTCCTGTCTAAACACCGCCCGGCTGTGACATCTAATACTGATTAGTTCTGAAAACAAACCCAGGGAACCAGAAACTTTCAAATCTCTGTGTGTGTTGGGGGGTTGGGGGGGAGGGGGAGGGGGGGCGCTAAAGGCAGATAACGAAAGGGATGAGAGATAGTCTAGACATGGAGGGAGAGGTAAACACAAGAAGAAACAGACAACAGGAAGACATTGGAAGACAGAAACACGGAGATCATGGCAGGCAGCGAACAAAGTAAAGTCAAAATGCAGGGTGACAGAGACAGATGAGGTGTAATGCAGACACTGAGAGTGAGACAGGAACAGACAGTGAGACCTATAGAGCAAGTAAGACAGACATGGAAGATGAAAGAGAAGAAAAGTAGGATTGACAGGTAGAGTTAGACACAAAGAATAAGACAGACTAACAGACAGAAAGAGTGAGGCAGACACAGAGTGAGGCAGATTAGAACACTGAGGCAGACACAGAGTGAGACAGGGAGAGTGAGGCAGACACAGAGTGAAACAGATATGAACACTGAGGCAGACACACAGTGAAACAGGGAGAGTGAGGCAAACAGAGTGAGACAGGAAGAGTGAGATATACACAGGTGGAGACAGATATGAACAATGAGGCAGACACAGAATGAGACAGGGAGAGTGAGATATGCACAGAGTGAGACAGATATGAACACTGAGGCAGACACAGAGTGAGACAGATATGAACACTGAGGCAGACACAGAGTGAGACAGATATGAACACTGAGGCAGACACAGAGTGAGACAGACATGAACACTGAGGCAGACACAGAGTGAGACAGACATGAACACTGAGGCAGACACAGAGTGACTCAGATATGAACACTGAGGCAGACACAGAGTGAGACAGATATGAACACTGAGGCAGACACAGAGTGAGCCAGATATGAACACTGAGGCAGACACAGAGTGAGCCAGATATGAACAGTGAGGCAGACACAGAGTGAGACAGATATGAACACTGAGGCAGACACAGAGTGAAACATATATGAACACTGAGGCAGACACAGAGTGAGACAGATATGAACACTGAGGCAGACACAGAGTGAGACAGACATGAACACTGAGGCAGACACAGAGTGAGACAGACATGAACACTGAGGCAGACACAGAGTGACTCAGATATGAACATTGAGGCAGCCACAGAGTGAGCCAGATATGAACACTGAGGCAGACACAGAGTGAGACAGCTATGAACACTGAGGCAGACAGCGTGAGACAGATATGAACACTGAGGCAGACAGCGTGAGACAGGGAGAGTGAGGCAGACAACGGGTGCGAGAGAGACAGAGAGTGAGACAGCCACGTTAGTGATAATGAAGACATGCAGTAAGATAATGAGTTGGACATTTATCCTCGTTTCCCAAACTGTCTCTCTCTCTGTGTGTGTCTTTAATATTAAACGTCCTTCTGTCCTGAATTTTCGGGTCTCCGAGCTGTTTCTCACCGCATTTTTCCCCCACCACAAAAGTGCAGGCTCCAAAATGCCGCTGGTCTGAAACTGAAACATGATGATGTCATGGATTTGGGAGTTATTTTCAGAACCGCCATTAAAATAAAATTAGAGCACTGAAAATATAATGAAAGGGACATTAAATCTCAGTATGACGAATTAATTTCCTGAACTGGGAGGAACTTCGGGTTCTACGGGGAACTTTTAAAGGTTCTTATCTTTCTGAGGTTTTCTCACCTTTTCTTGTGCCGTCCTCTGCATGTCTTATGGCTGTGTTTTGAAACTCTGGACTGAATTCTGAACTGATCGTGTTCTGATCTTCATGGTCAGTGAGTCAGTCATATACAAAACAGGAAAAATAAAAACGTTGGAGTACATGACAGTGACCCGGATGCGACACTACTCTGGTGAAAATGTGTCTTTTACAGCCGAAGCCCAACGTAATGGCAACATAACAACATGCAAACTTCCAGCTTATTCAGAATTTCCCCCAAAACATGGCGGACAGCAAACTACATTGAAAGCTCTGAACTCAGATAATGTTGTCTTCATGTTCTGAACCAATAAAGGATAAAGCCATATTTGCCTGGGGTACACCCTGAGCATCATGCCAGACCAGTGCAGGATCTCCAGCCCTAAATATACATATTTAACAAAATGTGAATAAAATGGATCAGGTGATTATCTTCGTGTATGTAATACGTTTTCATATGCTGGTCCCTGGTGGGATGATGTTGGAGTGTTTAACACATCTGGCTCACAGCAAGAAGGTTCTGGGTTTCGAGTTCAGGGTGTTTCTGTGTGGAGTTTTCATACATTTCCTGATCTTCTGAGGGTTTCCTCGGGGTACTTCGGTTTTCTCCCACAGTACAAATAACTGCACATCAGGCAGCTGTTCAGATTGACTCTTACAGTGAGTGTGGATGGTGTTGTGTCTGTTGGCCCTGCGATGGACTGGGCAGCTGTTCAGGCTGTACCTGCTTTTGCTCAGAGCTGGCTGAGATAGGCTGCAGCCTCACTATAACCATGTAAGAAGTTGCGTGGTACAGATAATGAACAAATGAAGAGATAACTAGCTCGCTAATGTACGCGAAAGGTGTGTTTGGTAGCTGAGACTTCATATTCTTCTTACTCCTACTGTTCTCCTCATCTTCATCCTCCATCATCATCCTCTTATCCTCCTCATTCGTCTTCCTCCACCTCTATCATTATTCTCTTCCTCTTTATCTTTTCCTTTTTCTCCATAATCATCATTATTTTCATCTTTTTCACCTTTTCCTTCTCTACCATCATCATCATCATCATCATCATCATCATTGTCATCTATTTCTTCTAAAGCTTCCCTTGAGAACTGAACCAGAACTGATGTCTGTTCAGAAATAATTCTGTTTCCTTCTGTGATTCTCGCTCTCACTCTCACTCTCTCTTACTCTCACTCTCTCTTACTCTCACTCTCACTCTCTCTTACTCTCACTCTCACTCTCTCTTGCTCTCTCACACACACACACACACACACACACACACACACACACACACACACACACACACACACACTCTCACTCTCTCACATACACACACACACACACACACACACACACACACACACACACACTCTCTCACTCTCTCACACACACACTTTCTCTCTCTCCCTCTCACTCTCTCTCACACACATTCGCACTCTCTCTCACTTTCTCTCTCCCCTCTCAATCTCGCTCTCACACACACACACACACACTCACTCTCGCTCACTCTCGCTTGCTCTCTCTCTCACACACTCTCGCTCACTCTCTCTCTCTCTCTCTCTCTCTCTCTCGCACACACACACTCTCTCTCTCTCTTCCACATCCGCCTTAAATTTCTCTGTTTATTCCTTCAGTCTTAAACCAAACCAGTCACAGCTCATTTCATCTTTCACTGCACACTTTGCTCCTGGCTGCTGCACACTTTTTCCCCCACAATCCTCTGTAATTATGCGACAACGCTGGGAAACTACAGATCAGCAAGCACACACACGCACACACATGCACACACACATACACACACACACACACACACACACACACACACACACACACACACACACACATGCACTGGCAATACAGAACAGTCACAGTGACACTCAGGCTGATTTTCAGGAATGTTTATGAGTGGTGATAATAAATGGTTAGTGTGGTTTGTTTTGACAAAATGACACACACTTCACTTTCTGCAAATTAGCTTAAATTACAGAAGAGGAGAGAGAGAGACGTTTCCAGACATTGCACGTGTGTGTGTCTGTATGTGTGTGTGTGTGTGTGTGTGTATGTGTGTGTGTTGAGCGAGAGAGAGAGAGAGAGAGAGAGAGAGCGAGAGAGAGAGAGAGAGAGAGAGAGAGAGAGAGAGAGAGAGAGAGACTGAAGGAAAATAAAATGGTGGCAGAAATAGAAGTGTCCTACACTTCCTCATTCACTCATTAACACCTTACACACTCCTAAACCCCAAATAAACCCTTATACCCTCGGACATGTTACTCTACCCCCCCTTACACATTTCTATACCCCAAACAAACCCTCATACCCTCAGATATGTTACTAAACCCCCCTTACACATTTCTATACCCCAAACAAACCCTCATACCCCCAGACATGTTACTATACCCCCTTATACACCCGTACACTTCCCAACTCTCTCCTGTACAACATAAACCAGTCCTGTTGTACTTTACACATTCTGATACTTCATAAAGTGCTCCTCTACCACCTTACACAATGCATTGCTCCCTGACACAGCCCTCGACTTTATTAAACACCCCTATAGTGTCTTACACACTCCTGTAGTCCCCAACACAGTCCTACACCTCCCGACACCCTCCTACATGACCTTTCATACTCCTGGACTCTCCAGTCACACTCCTTCACTTCCTAACACACTTCCACTGTTCCTCACACACTCTTATGCTCATGTCCTGTAGTTCAGAGCGTCTGTAAACACTCTGCTCTCTGGGATCCAGGAGAGGTGCGGTGGAAGTAGAACTTTAACACAGAGTTGACCTGTAACTGTCCACTATCATCATCACCCGCACTTTCCTCTTCTAGTCAAAACACTGACTTCAGCTTTTAATTGTAAACTTTTTGAGTCCAGTATTGTTTGTTTTATACAGTTGCTCTATTTTTATATCCCTTTTTTTAAATTATTATTTTTGAACTAAAATGTAAACGGAGACTTTCTGACACGGACATAAATAAATAAAAAGAAACGAAATGACTAGTCTGATGTTTTTCATTTTTTTCCTCTTCAGGTGATGTCAGTGTAAATTTCAAGCCATTGAAGTACAGTGTGTGTGTGTGTGTGTGTGTGTGTGTGTGTGTGTGTGTGTGTGTGTGTGTTTCTCTCCTGCAGTTCAGGAGAAGCCAACCAGTCTGAGGTATAAATACAACTTCATCGCTGACGTGGTGGAGAAAATCGCACCTGCTGTCGTTCATATTGAACTCTACCGCAAGTAAGTGTGTATATGTGTATGTGTGTGTGTGTGTGTGTGTGTGTGTGTGTGTGTGTGTGTGTGTGTGTGTGTTTTGGTGAGGTGGCAGGATATCTAAGATAAATGTGGTTTTCAATAAAATGCATAAAATTACCTTTAATCCAAGAATTTCAGGGATACGTGCCTCCAACTGCTGATGATCATAAGTAGCTAAGCTGGCATCCAGGTCCATAACTGGTGATGGTTCTGCAACTGTGGGAAGAACTACTCTCTGTCTCCCCTGTCAATCATAGTGACATTCATGAATATACTCAAATTACATGTTTGGAAAATTGTAACTCAAAACAGCGATAAATATGAACAAGAAACCTCTGACGCTTCAGAACAAAATGTTGTGTTCTAAACAGTGCTAATCATTTTACCTGTACGCAGCCTGAAGTTTATTATTACCGGACATCCTCACCTGGAGCTCTATAGGGCCGGATTCTTGTTCCCTTTTTCTTGTATGCCATGGCATTATGTGTAACTTATCATATATGCCCAGTGGTGGGTCACATACAGACTAGAGGTATAAAGGAATTCATTAGCAAGTGGAATCCTATCCAGCCCAGACATACATACATCACGCATTTTTACCAGTGACAGCATCACAAAACTCGCCTCCCTGGTGTGGTGTTTCGGGCATGTCCAACCGGGAAGAGACCCCGGGGTCGACCTAGAACACACTGGAGGGACTATGTCTCTCGGCTTGTCTGGGACCGCCTCGGTGTCCCCCCGGGAGAGTTGGAGGAAGTGGCTCGGGAGAGGGATGTCTGGACCTCTTTGCTAAGGTTGCTGCCCCCGCGACCCGACCCCGGACTAAGCGGAAGAAGATGAGATGAGATGAGATGAGCATCACAAAACTGTTGTGCATTGTGGAGTCCTGTTGATTATACCAGAACTATAAGTCCTGAATAACTGTGGCAAAAGAGTTTGTACCACCAGCACTAAAAAGTCACCTTTGCAGTCTGTGAGTGGATATCTAAGTCCTTATGGATCTTCTTCAGCAGGAGCGAGAGGCTTCCAATATGAGAACTCTAGCCATCATCAGCACAACAGGACAGACCTCAGGACTTAGAAAGCGGAAGGATAAGGAAGATCAGGGTCACTAGCATCCCAGGGGCAGCATGTGTACCTCAACAAATGTACCTCTGCTGTATCAGTTAAACTGCTTGTTTTATGTGACTACTACAGGACATGATTTTTTTCATGACCTCTCAGACCTCTTGATCACAATTATTCAAAGATACTCTGCTCCATTCTCATGAGCTTTGTAGATTACTGACACAGTGTAATGGTGGTCTGTCTTTTACTGCAGGAATCCATCTGACTTAGCAAGGCACAGTCTCTTTGGTGTCCCTCAAGGCTCAGTGTACAGTCCTATTCCACTTTACCTATAGCCTTATCTGTACATGGATTTCCATAACTTCATTATGCTGGTGACTCATCATCTCTTTTCTGTTTTCATTTCAGCTCATAGTAGTGTTTGGTAGACATCTTGTCATACATAGCAGTTCATTACTTTAAACTAAATCCCTGCTAGGCTGTATTGCTTTGTATCCTTGGAGCTTGTTCTTGAATCACACCATGTGGCCTCTTACTCAATCTTCCTAATCAGACTCTACCCTGCAGATTTTTCTTTCTAACATCTGGAGGATCTGGCACTTCCATTTTTGACATCTGAAACTCTGACTCATTCCTGGCAGGTCTTTCCTGAGCCATACGTTTCCAACAGATGATTCAGAATTCAGCTTTATGACTTGTTTTCACTCCATGAGTTTTCTTACATTAAAAAAAAAGTTGCATTGCCTCCACGAGCTTCTCATTTTAATATTGATTCTTTGCCAAAAATGGACCTCCACCATCATTAAGGCACTCGGAAAATCCTTCTGTATAACTCTAAAGAAGGGGGGTGTAGAAATGGACTGCATGCTATGACGTGAATATGCATGCTAATGGTGGTGTAGTGCTTAGCATTGTGGTCGCTCAACAGTCAGCAAGGACTCTGCTGTGGCTGTGTCATGTTTGCATTATTTCCTTGTGCTTGTATGGGTTTCCACATGGTGCTTCAGTTTTCTCCCACCATTCAAATACAACATGATGCTAATTAGATGTTCCGAAATGCCCCAGATGTGAATCTGAATGTGATTAGTTGCTTGTATGTGTTGGCCATGTAACCCTGGGTTTACACCAGCGTACGATGTCCTCAATCTTTGCGATTCAAAAGAATGTGGAGCACCAATGATTCATGAGCATGTTTGGAGAATGATTGGTGTATAAAAGAAGGCAGGTGAGATGAAACTTGAAGGAATAATGATATCAAGTATCAAGAACATCCTCGATGACACATCAAGGAATGTTCTGCTCTGTTAAGGCCTGTTAAGCTCTACTGCATGATACTGCGATTCCCACATTCTGTCACGTCCAAATCTAATAATTGCGGGGGGGGGGGGGGGATTTTTGACATTCAAAAATGTAGCTACTATCAGCCTGATCTTCTTGATTCCACCAAGTTCTCTCAAAATCATTACTAATCCAAACGTTCCCTCAAGATTGTCTCAATTTGATCACATGACCCCCTTACTCCTCATGATTCTCTAAAATTGTGACGATTGTGCACATCTTTGGTCAGGCAAATGCAGCTCACTCTCATCCAGAACTGGATTGGCTTCAGCATCTCTGTGACTCAATCAGGATAATGAACGAATAAAGGTCAGTAATCTAAAAACCATGGCGGGAGGATCATGTACACAGGAACCTCAATCTGAAGAACTGACTCATGACATGAATCCTAATGGATAAGGTGCGAATTTATGTGCTATTAATATTCATGTTCATTTCATAAATAAAAAAATCTTTATTTACATTTGAAGAAGGCAAATTCTGACCCGGAGGACAGTGGTAGCCTGGTGTTAAAGGTACCGGATTACCGATCTCAAGGATGGGGCTCAAGCCCCACTGTCAAGGATTGTCACTGCTGTCCCCCCAGTACCGCTAACTGGGTTACCAAAGGCCGGCTGTATCTCTCACTGTCTGTGGAGAGAGGTTCATGTAAAAAAAACATTGCTGACTTCTGCAAAAAAGGAGCTCCATAGCTGTCAGCATGTTTTTGCCCTGAGATGGCCCGGTGAGCTGTCCAGGGGGTGTACTCTTCCCTCGCCCAGAGTCGACTGAGATGGGCGCCAGCCACCTCGTGAGGATTAAATGGTTCAGAAAATGAATGAATGACTGGAGTTCTGACTGGGCAGTGCGGTTGTGTAGTATTTAGCATCTCAGCTTCACAGCAAGGCTGTCCTGGGCTCAGTGAGTCTGTGCCTGTGTAGAGTTTACATGTTCTCCTTGTTCTTGTGTGGGTTTCTTCAAGGTACTCCAGTTTCCTCCCACAGTCCAAAGACATGTGCATTATGCTAACTGGCTGTTTTGAACTCCCCTTAGGTGAGAGTGTGAGTAGTTATCTGAACAGGCCCAATGATGGACTGGTGAGCTGTTCAGGGTGTACCCACCTACACCCAGAGTTGGCTGAGACAGGCAATGCTCTCCCTGAGACCCTAGTGAGACAAAGCAGATCATTGAAATCCTTGCTGATAAGGTTTGGTAAGATGTGTTTTTGTTGATAAATCTGTGATGGTTTCTTTCTCTCGTTGTCTCAGGATGGTGTACAGTTTGCGTGAGAGAGCTGTGGCGACTGGGTCAGGATTTATCGTGTCTGATGATGGTCTCATTGTCACCAATGCCCATGTTGTTGCTGATAAGAACCGAGTGAAGGTTGAACTGAAAAATGGACAGTCGTACGATGCTAAAATCACAGACATCGACGAACGCTCAGACATCGCGCTCCTCAAGATCAACCCTCCGGTAGGAGCTTCAGTTCATTTCGACTTCTCAGAGGGATGATGATGATGATGATGATGATGATGATGATGATGATGACTGAGTGAGGGATTTAAGGAGGAAATTACTAGTGAAGTTTAAATAAATAGCCTAGTGGAGAGAGAAATGGAGTGAGGGGAGAGAGAATGTTTTCTAATCGCATTCATGCAGAAAAGTGATTTATAAAACAGGACACCGCGAGAGAGACGAAGAGAATGGAAGTGAGTAGTGAGGCGATGGGAAAGAATCAGTCACAACATAAATATCTGTCCTATGAGTGTTTCTGTGTGTGAGAGACCACAGAATGGATAGCACATACTCACAAGGAAAAGTTCTCTCTCTCTCTCTTTCTCTGTCTCTCTATTTCTCTCTCTTTCTCAGTCCCTCTCTCTCTTGCTTTCTCTTTCTCTCTCTTGCTTTCGCTTTCTCTCTCTCTCTCTCTCTCTCTCTCTCTCTCTCTCTTTCTCTCTCTCTCTTTCTTTCTCTTTCTCTGTCCCTCTCTCCCTCTTTCTCTCTCTCGCTTTCTCCCCCCCCCTCTTGCTGACCAGAAAAAGTTATTGTGACTTCAGACAGAAAAAAGAGAAAAGTGCTTTTTCTACCCGAGAGAGAGAGAGAGAGAGAGAGAGAGAGAGAGAGAGAGAGAGAGAGAGAGAATAGAAGGAAAAGGACGACTTAAAATGTTAGAGAAAAGAGAAGACTAAGAGAAATGGAGTGAGAAATAAAACAAATTCACATGTACCTGAATAAATAAGGTCAGGGGTTCAAATACTAATGTAGGAATGGAAACAGAGATGCACACACACACACACACACACACACACACACACACACACACACACACACACACACACACACACAATACAAAGCCATAACCTCAAACCAGACTCGTCATGGTGCCTTTTTTTTCCCATCATTACCTCTCTGAGCTGGGAATGCGTCGCGTCCAAAATCAGCAGGATTGTAGTTTCCCTAGTGAAGTCTCCTGTGTCCATTTTTGTACATACACACACACACACACACACACACACACACACACATACACACACACAGACACACACACACACACACACACACGCACTATAGCTACCACAGTTCTGGCTAAGTGGTTTGAAACTCTTTAATGTGGATCATGTGTATACACACACACACACACACACACATACATACATACATATATATATATATATATATATATATATATATATATATATGTGTGTGTGTGTGTGTGTGTGTGTGTGTCTGTGTGTATACACATGATCCACATTAAAGAGTTTCAAACCACTTAGCCAGAACTGTGGTAGCTATAGTGTGTGTGTGTGTGTGTGTGTGTGTGTGTGTGTGTGTGTGTGTGTGTGTGTGTGTGTGTGTACGTGTATGTGTTCACCTTGTTGAGCTTTGCATGTTTCGCCTCAGTACTGATGAGGTATTTACAGAATGCACAACACACGCGTGCACACACATCTGGCTATTACACATGCTTGTAGCCAGATTCATGAAAACAACAAAATAAAAAACCTTCTCTTTTTCATTTGAGATTTTAAAAGATTGTGTCTCAAAACATTCAGTTTCCTGTTATATACCACACCCATCCTGCACCTGTACTACAACAGTCAACCTTTAACTGCAACTCACTGTTATTGGCTGCGGCCAGTGGTAGTGCATTCGCCTCACAGCAAGAAGGCCTGGACTTGATTCCTGGACTTGATTCCTGGGCTTGATTCCTGGACTTGATTCCTGGGCTTGATTCCTGGACTTGATTCCTGGACTTGATTCCTGGGCTTGATTCCTGGACTTGATTCCTGGACTTGATTCCTGGGCTTGATTCCTGGACTTGATTCCTGGACTTGATTCCTGGGCTTGATTCCTGGGCTTGATTCCTGGACTTGATTCCTGGGCTTGATTCCTGGACTTGATTCCTGGGCTTGATTCCTGGGCTTGATTCCTGGACTTGATTCCTGGACTTGATTCCTGGGCTTGATTCCTGGGCTTGATTCCTGGACTTGATTCCTGGGCTTGATTCCTGGGCTTGATTCCTGGACTTGATTCCTGGGCTTGATTCCTGGGCTTGATTCCTGGGCTTGATTCCTGGACTTGATTCCTGGACTTGATTCTTGGTCTCCGGGTGTTTCTGTGTGAGTTGTACAGGAACTCTGGTTTCCTCCCACAGTGTACCCTGGGTGTACCCTGTCCTCGCCCAGAGTTGGCTGAAATTGGTTAAGCGGCTTGGAAAATGGATGTATGGATGTATGTATGTGTGGATGGACGGATAGATCTATGGATGGATGTTAATGGGCTTATTGGCTGAAAAACTTGTGGAAGTTTCAGCAGGAAGGAGCCACAACACACACACCTCGAAGGTCATTGGAAGTGCTGGGGGAAATGTTTCTGGATCAGGTGATTTCATTGCATGGCGATGCTGGGCGGCTGGCCAGTTCCCATGACTATGCCTTTTCTGATTTGTTTTTGTTTTTTTTTTCTGTAGGGCTACGTTAAATCACTCCACCCAAGAGGACCCGTCAGGCTACCGCAGCCTTCAGAAATCCCCTCCGTGGGTGTAAAGATAATGATTAGGGTGCATCATCCATTCTCTGAACACCTTAATCTTATTTAGGGTCGTGGGAAAGCTGGCACCATTCTCAGCCGACTACGGGGCGAGGGCAGAATACACCCTGAACAGTTCTCCCGACCAGAAACACATTGGCGGCTATGCAGCTCCTCTTTACAAAAGTCAGCAATGGTTCCTGACCACAGACAGGGAAAGACATGGCGTAACCAGTTAACTGCACTGGGGGAACAGCAGTGACAACCTGGTGACGGTCGGGCTTGAACACCTGACCTTGGGATCAATAATCCAGCACCCTACCATCGGGCCACCACTGCTGCAGGGTGCATCATTTTCTCTAACATTTGGAAAATTCTCTGTTTTAATCCTGTGAGAACTGTTTTTCTCTATTTTTTTAAATTCACATGCGTATAATTTAATTGGTTTTTCAAACATAATGCTGACCTATCGGTTGAATAACTCCTTTATATTCTGGTGTGTGTAGATACTGACACAGGTATAATACCACCTGAGCACCAGAATCTGGTGACAGGCTGCAAAATAAAGGTGGAGGGGTTCAAAAAAAAAAAAAAGGTAGACATGTCAGACATCCTGCATATTTAGACTGAATTGGGTTGCGAGAGGGGGAGGGGGAGGGGGAGGGGGTTGAAACAGCTGATGCAGGACTTACAGGTGTATGTTTACCACCATGTGAGCGGGTGTTGTGTTGTTTTCTTGATCACAAAGAGAACAACAGAACACAGATTACGTAAACACCGCCGACAAAACTACACGCCCTTTCTCTGACCAGGCAAATATCCCAGTCTGAGAGTGAACGGGTTTTGAGAGGATATTAAAGTCATGGGCAGAACAACAGAATGATGAAAGCAATCCTGAAGGGCCATAGAAACGGATAGCCTTTCACACGAGAAATTCCAACAGATGAAGTTGAAGTGCAATAAAAATCTCCCAAATGTGGCCTGCTGAGAATATAATAAAATTAAGAGGACGGGAAGTTTTTGAAATCAATAAAAACTGTTCACAAGGCAACATTTGGCAGTGATTACAGTGCGATATCTTGTAGAACGAAAAGAGCGACACCCCGAGAAGAAGCTGGGACTGTTACCGCGAGATTGAATCGGGATATTTTTCAAGATTTTTTTTTTTTTTCATGTTTCAGTGCTTTGGTGTTTTGGCTCTAAAATGACCTCAGCTATTCTGGAATTTTTACTGGAAACTGGCCTCATGTTTTGTCACAAAATTAACTTGGTGACAAAAAGTTTTTCTAAAGTTTTTGCAAAAGCGCCAAAAATAATTCACCCTAATAATGCTGCCCAGCGTTTACAGGAGAATCATCTTTAAAACTTGACAAATAAAATCCGTATTGAGTGAAGTTTCATGTGTGAAAATATTTTTTTTCTCTCTTAGAAATATAGAGGTCCGATTGGGCCACTCCGGACTTCTGCATCTGGTTTTGTCCCTAATGGACTATACTGCCATCTACTGGGGTAGATTTCTAGATGTCTGGCATTGTTGGGGCGGCCAAAATGCATTTGTGGGTCCGCCCGATGACTTGGATCAGCTCCAAAATTTAATGGGTTCTCCTTTAGCTCACATTACGGTTTTGTACCGGTTTTATAGAAATCAGGTCAGCAAGTTTTGTGCAATCTGAAGTGCTGGAGGTCTCGTTGCATTCCAAGAGTTACAACGGTTCTGAGTGTGAAAAACAAATCACTTCATCATGTGGCTTCAAGAAAACCATCAACTTTGTGTTAAGCCATACTGCTGTGTCCATTAGGAATTCTTTTCCTCTAACAACAAAATCCGCTGAAACGTATTTCTCTCGTCTTACTCCGTCATCATACAGCTCGCACTCCGATGTCTAAACTCATCAAGAAACGGGCAAGTCAGTGCAGTGTAAGCGTGATGTGTAACGTTAGAGTCACGCCAGAGACGGGAACACACACACACACAGACAAACACACATACACACACTCACTCATGCGCACACACACATAACACACACACACACTCACTCTCACTCACACACACACACACACACACTCTCACTCACACACACACACAGACAAACACACATACACACACTCACTCATGCGCACACACACACACATAACACACACATGCACACACACACACACACACACACACACACACACACACACACACTCTCACTCACACACACACACACAGACAAACACACATACACACACTCACTCATGCACACACACACACACACACACATATGCACACACACACACACACACACACACACACACACACACACACACAGTTTCATTCCCTTCTATTACTTGCAGATTTTCTTCACAGGAATTTAATTGTAAAACTCTTTATATTGAAAATTGCTTCATGTTTAAGGTTAATTTTGTATAAAATATTTTCTGTTAATCATGAAATGAGTGGATGTTTTGAAGTGGAATAGTGCAGCAGTGAAGTAGTTAGCACGTTCGCCTCCCAACAAGGAGGTCATGGGTTCGATTCCCAGACTTGGGCGTCTCTGTGTGCAGTGTGTATGTTCTCCCTGTGCTCACTTGGGTTTCCTCCAGGTACTCTGGTTTTCTCCTACAGTCCAAAGACGTGCACGTTAGGCTAATTGGCTGTTCCAAATTGACCCTCGGTGTGAGTGTATGTGATTGTGTGAGTGTGACGGCCCTGCGATAATCTGGCAGGCTGTCTAGGGTGTACCCCGACTTTGCCCCTGGGATGGGCAATGGCTGCAAAGATCAGGAGCTCCTTGATGTGAGGCGGCCATGATAACCACTAGACCACTTTGCCACCAGTCCCTTGTAATGTATATAAAATATAAAATGTACATTTTCACTGGTAGAGCGTAAACCACTATGCCACCGTGCTACCCTTCAACAAAAGCAATCGAAAACAATGATCTATTCTCTTCCTGTCTCACAGAGTAAACTTCCTGTGATGAGTTTGGGTCGGTCAGCTGATCTAAGACCAGGTGAGTTTGTAGTGGCCATCGGAAGCCCATTTTCACTCCAGCATACGGTGACCACAGGGATCGTCAGCACCACGCAGAGAGGAGGGAAGGAACTCGGTCTACGCAACTCCGACATGGATTATATCCAGACTGACGCCATCATCAACGTAAAGATAAACAAACAAAAATACAAATATCAAAACATACAAACATACAAATAAATATTAAACAAGACCCAACACACATCACTCATTCATTCAAACATTTTCAAAATGTTGAGTAAAATTTAGAAGAGCATAAACATTAGTGGCTGGAGTGCAGTAACACCACGTTAGACGTTTGATGTCTGCATGTATTATATTCACACCTGAGACAGAACCTAAAGTGTTTGTGTTTTTGTTTTCAGTACGGCAACTCCGGAGGACCGCTGGTTAATCTGGTAAGAATTTTTTTTCATTTCATTTCTTTCATGAATGACTTTCATCCACCTTTCCATTCATTACTCCTGATTGGTTACCTCTGACTCTTACAAACAGACTTCGACAGACAGATATCACAGACAGGAAGTCATAGTACTGTACTAGTATTATGATTAAAACACTGGGTGGGGGTGGGGAGGGTATCGGACAGACAAGAATTTAGCAGAGACAGACAGTTCTGGAGGATGTTCAGTTCGTTCAACTTTCATGGATTCAGTTACAGCGGTATCTTGACTTACGAGTGTCTTTTATAATGAATTTTCCATGACACAAACTTTGATCCACCAAAAATCTGCCCCATCCAACCAGAAAAATTTTGATTTACAAGCTCTGCTGGGGAAATGGCTTTTCTGGGTCGATTAGCCTCGTATTCTTCTGCGTGTATTCCTCCGTGCTCCCAGAACACCTTGTGAAATGCTTCTCAAATACTTTCTGTGATGCCCCCTCTAGGAAGAAAAACATTTCATGCCTCCCCAATGCCCCACACACGACTATAAATAGTGTTTAATGCACTTCATATCATTTGCTCGGTGCTTTTCCCCTACACCATAGGGAACACAGTGAGAGCGCCACTGCCACCTACTGTAGAGGATGCACAATTGCACTTAATTCTGGTGCAGTATGGCAAAAAAGCATGTTCCACAGGGTCATACGTGCCTCCCAAGGGGGGCACACCCCACTACTTGAGAAGGGCTGAGCTTGTGGGAGGTCACAACAAGCCTTTCCTTACTAGCATTCGTAGCGTGCACACACACAAAATTCTCCTCCTCCTCCTCCTCTGTTATGCATCACCTCCTGCCTGCCCATGTTACATCTTCACCGCAGTCGATGATCGAAAGGGTTAGTTGACTTATTGTTTATTCTTGTTTTATTATTATTTATTATTAAATATTTATTGTTTTTACATGTTTATCTTGAATATATTAGGTCAATTATACGTGTTTGTGTCAGGTTATATGAGTTTGGGAGGGGGTTGGAACGGATTCATCGGTTTTCTGTTATTTTTTTATGGGAATAATTGTTTCATCTAACAAACTTTTCGGCTTACGAGCTTGCCATCGGAACGGATTAAATTCGTAAGTCAAGCTATCAATATACTTATTTTACTGCTTAATGGTACAGTATTTGGGTCGCAGAGAGGTTGGAGCCCATTTCAGAGGTTTCTGGATGCTGGCGAGGTACACCCTGAACAGCTCATCATTAATCCACTGTAGGGCTAACACAGAACCATTCACACTCACACATGAGGGCAATTTGAAACAGTCAGTTAGCCTAATGCACACGTCTTTTGGACTGTGGGAGGAAACCTGCATACCCAAAGGTAACTGTGATTGAATACACAAACTCTACACACAGACACCCTTTCAACACATGTGACTCGAACCCAGGACTATCTTACTGTGAGACGGATGTGCTAAACACTCCACCGCCATTCTGCCCCCACCTGGCTTCCATTCCAATGGTTTCTAATTACCATATGAGGACTCTGTTTGCACATGCTCAGAACAAAGTTCTGCTCCCGGGTGCATTCCAGGCCTTTATGATCGCTCTCACTGTTTCGAAGTTTTCCAGTCGCTTCATTTTTGAGTATTTTTCTCTGTTTTGTTTCTCGGTTTTGTCTCTGATATTCTATTTCTCTGATCGACGAAACTCTACCTGTCCATTGATTTATGATTCTGGATTGTGGTTTTTGCTTGGCTGCCTGGACTCCATTAAATCCACTTTTGTAATCTGCATTCGCATCCACCTTCATCTCCGGAATGAAGAAGGGCGCCACGTCCGGACGCCATGAGTGCTACCCTCTCGCTCACAACCTTGTTTTCTCCCGGTTAGGTGTTACTGATGGTTTTCTATGGGATTTTCGAGGGTCAATGTAACTTTGTGTTCATTCCATTCATTTTCTTCGGCACTGACACAAATACTGAGTTCAGTTTGTGTTCATTAGTTTTTTTATTGTTGTTGTTGTTGTTGTGTATTTTCCATTCTTAAGGCACATTATTTTGATCCCGATTCTTTGATATCTTCACTAATATTCATATTGGTTATTTTTCTATAATCTTTCATCAGTTGGCACCAAATTTTAGACCCAGCTGACTGGGAGCCACAAACACCTTTTGCTGCACTCCATGTTGGATTCCCTTGCATTGTTTCTGTGGCCCAGTGTCTCGTTCAGACCTTATTTTCTTTTTAATGAGTGAAGTCCAACAGTGTAAGGTTTGTAAGCGCCCTCTCTTTAAACTGTGCACTAATTTGCATTTTTCATTCAGTCATTTTGCAAGCCTGTAATTAGCGAGGCTGGCGCCTATGTCAGCTGACTAGAGGCGAGGGGACAGTGCACCCTGGACGCCTCTAATTTGCATTATTAGAATTAAACAAATTTTAGACTTAAAGTTAAATGTAGATTACAAGTGGGTTCTTAAATGCTTTAAATTGCTCTAACGCTGAGTGATACCATATTGTTCCTCTACTTGATCTGGAAAAAAATATGGCATTAATTAGATTTAATTTGTTTTGAAGTCTGTTTCACAAAGCCAAAATATTCAGCCATTAAACAAACCCTGTTTTTTGTCTCAGTGCTGATTTGTTTATTTACTAAAAGAAAGAGAAAAAAAAGCTGGGTGAAATGAATGCAATCTGAGTGGAGTGATGCCACAAATTTGGCCAGGAGTTGGCGAGAGAGCGGGAGAGAGAGCGAGAGAGAGAGCGAGCGAGAGAGAGAGAGAGAGAGCAAGTGTCCCAGGAAGCGTTTAGAAATGCAATAATAAACACCTGACTTTACAGATGGAGAGAAAACGTACTTCTAAAAAAATGGAATGAGGAACAGAACACTCGGAGTAAACAAGTAGAACAGTTATTGACCACATAAGGAGACTTTAAAACCTGGATGCTGAAAGCAGGTGTGTGGCATGTGGGATGCCAAAAGGGTCAGAATGCTCAGGTGTGTGTGTGTGTGTGTGTGTGTGTGTGTGTGTGTGTGTGTGTGTGAGATTTACAGGATGGTGAAGTGATCGGAATAAATACTCTGAAGGTGACCGCGGGAATCTCCTTCGCTATTCCTTCAGACAAGATCAGAGAATTTCTCACCGAGTCCTACGACAGACAGGCCAGAGGTCACGAAGACATAAACAGACATTAAACACGATCATATTTATCAAGAACATGGCTTTACATTAGAAAACTGTAATAAATTGGGTTGTTTTGGTGTTTCTCAGGTCGGGTAGCAGCAAAGAAGAAATATATTGGTATTCGGATGATGTCATTGACGCCTGAGTAAGTGGATAAATGGCATTATTTACTCGTTTGTTTACAAGCAGTTTTAACCGCCTAGCAGCTCTCGCATCGACATGACTGTGATGAAGTGTTT
>CM045732.1:68348495-68408495 GCA_024760905.1 Plotosus lineatus
GCATTTTACATATTATTTTATTCTATGTTTGACGTGTTAACACAAGATTAAACAGCATTTTGGGTTACAAGCTAATGCTAATGCTAAGAAAACATTTATTGTCGGTCATCACTAGCGAGGTATAAATAAATTTTAAGATAAAATAGGGTTACATTTGCCATACAGTGTATAACAATTTTTATTTGGGTTTGTCTATGATTCTAGAAGTACCGGTATTCACATACAATTTATTTGTCTGAATATGTGAATTAAAGTTGTACTTTTGTTTGAATTATATAACATACATTTTTTTGGTAACCTTTTGTGTATGTTTGTGTCAATATTTAACTCTGTATTTTCCACTCTTTAATGCCTCTAATGCATTTATGTATTTATATTTATCGATGTGCTCAAAAGTATCTGCACCCCGATCATCACACCCTTTATATATATATATATGAGGGGTGGTGAAACCATCCTCTCTTCAGGTGATTATAGAAGAAGTACAGAAGAATTCTTCTATAATCACATGAAGAGAGAGGATGGTTTCACCACCCCTCAAAACAGATCTGTCATGATAAATGGAGTTTCAATAGAAGGTCTTTGTCCTGTCCTTTTATTTTTATTGTATATTATATATATAAACCCACGTGATTTTATATATATTCTCATCCTTTAACCACACTATCAGAAACACAGGCATAAGACAGTGTTTGTATTCCGTAATATGGTATTCTGTAAATGATTACAATTTCCCAAACCGACCCAAGAGACCTGAACACTTTTCTGCCATGATGACCATGATCCCTGCAGACAGGAAAACATGCTCTGAAGAACCTTGAAGAGCATCAAGTGGCTCAGACAGAAGCTCTCTTTGGGATGACCTGAAGTGTCCACTGGACCACTGGTCCTCCACATCAGTACCTAATGATCTCAGTATTATCCGTGTAGTGTTACTTAACACAAATCCCCTGAGCCTTACCCTCAGATATAAAGGAAAGGCTTTCCTGAGGAGTGGGCGGTGTTATTGTAACCATAGATGCGGGAATAAATTTGGAATGAGGTGTTTATCATGGATAGATGTGAAGGGTGCATATACTTTTGGGAAAAGATACAAGACTTTAAAAACTGGACTTGGAAACAATTCTTTTGTTTCTCTCTCTCTCCGTCTCTCTGTACTGACTCAGTATCATAAAATTCACACGCACACACCACAAGCTTTAGTGTTTGTTATTAATAAAACATAAAAATAAAATAACTAAGGGAAAGTAATTCCAGTTTTTGAATCTTGTAGAGTTGTTATTTTCTGTGACTGTAGCAAACAAAGTGAGGTTTTTTTGTTAATGTTGTTGTTGTTTTGATGGTTCAGGTGATCAGATTTCTTTATAACTGCAGTGATGCACCTGACATCTTTCCATGCAGGGAATATGTAACGCACGTCATCATGACAACCAAGTTTAGTAAGACGTACACGCGGAAGGGTGGTGAGGCAAACTCGAAGTTCGAAGAAGTGTTTGGTAACAGGAAAGCGACGTTGAGCACCAAATGGGGAGAAACGACGTATAAAGCCCAGCTCGGATCCAGACGCCCTGCCCACACACTTAACACACCCGACACCTCCGCATTGCACAAAAGACCTCACCTCGAGCAGGACGACGATGGGTTGGACGACCCGTTCGGCTTTGATAGTGATGAGGAGCAGAGTGAGATGTCGCGAGGGTGCGAGGCAGAACAGAGTGGGCAGAACGCGAAGGGTGGAGCTAACACAGGTAACGCTTACACAGTGAATAATACATTCCACCTCATCACGGTGACATTGCTATCAGCCCAGAGGAATAACTGATAATTATTATTTAATAAATATGTGTTGTACAGAAAGGGGTATTGCTTGATGATGTCATGAAGACACGCCCCCTTTAGATGAACAAGAAAACAATTCACCACACGGTTTATTGATTGATTGATTTATTTATTTTTTGTTCCATGATTTTCCTCAGACATGCCCATTCAGAGCCCCTCGCTCTCTATTGCTGGATCTCAACCCGCATCACACACAACTAATTTAAATCCCGTTCATAAAGACTCCGGGAGCTTATTACATCATTTAAGCGAAAGTTCCCTGACTGAGTCCACAGAGGGTGTGTCTACACAAACTGGCACCACGTCAGACAATTTTGAACCCACAGAACAGGAAGTAGGAGCTTCTGAAACGGTGGAGGTGCCCATAGATTTTGAGCAGCTTCCTCTGATTAAACCGGCCCGAGACCGCGTTTACCGAAGAGCTACCAAGAAGGGAGAACAGGAGAACCCCCAGAATTCCCAGTTATCAGAAGAAAACAGCAGCAATAAAATCGTCGCTGCTCACATCTCCTCAAGTGTGCCTACGCCTGGGGGGTCAGAGGTGAAAAGTCGCGGACGTGTAAGAGACTACACGCTGCTACATCCGTCGTGTGTTTCGGTGTGTAATGTCACCATCCAGGACTCCATAGAGCGCACCGTGGAGGAGAGTGTGAGTAACACGCCGTCTGATCTGGGAGACGCTGGAACGTTTCGGAGAAAGACGGATGCACAGCCTCCCAAATACAGCAGGTACACGCTCTCGCTCGCATTCTCTCGCTCTCTCTCTCTCGTGGGCTCATTCTCTCTCTCTTGCTCTCTCTCTTGTACTGCATTTATTTACTTATTACTTTTATTATTTTTTGAAGACATCGACCCACCAAATCTAAACTTGAGTGCAAACTGGAGTTTTTTGGCTTCGAGGATGGAATGTGTGAGGATGGAGACACTGAACCTGGCACCAGCTACAAGATTAAATACTTTGGCTTTGATGATCTGAGTGAAAGTGACAGTGAGGACGAGGATGACCATCTGGAAAAGAATAAGAACAAGAAATACGTGGCAGAGACGACCGCAACAGTGGACTCGGACTATTCTCAGAACAGTGAAAGTACGGATCTCGCACACACTCTCACAGGTACAGTCTGCAGTCTGTTGGAGTTCAACGTTGAGCGGGATTCTATCTGTACACGCGCATCAGCGTCACATGAACACAAACCAATATTAGTTGTTTTGATTATAAAAAGTAAAATCCAATTGTAGTGGCGGTAGTCTGATTATAAAGATTCTTGGCAAGTCTGAGTGTAGTATAGACGGCCACAGCCAGAATGTGATGAGTATAGTATGGAGTATATCAAGCAGGGGTGTCCAAACTTTTTTCACTGAGGACCACATACATAGAAATATAGGAGGGGCTTCTATATCTTCCACTTACTAGAAATTAGGTATATATAGCCTGAACTTTAGTATATTAAAGTTAGAAAAATCAATTAAAAATGGTCAAATATGTTCTGTTGTTGAATATAATTAATGACGACTCTGCCTTCATCACAGATTTCCATAAATGGATCTTTATTGATTTATTCAGAGGAAGCTTCGGGAGCTCATTCTCAGAACAGCACTCTCAGATTTATTCTTAATCAGAAGACTTACAGAACAGAGAAAGAACAATAAAGGAGAAAATGGGGCGGGTACATTTCAAGCTTGTTATAAGTTATTCGGCTTCGCAACACACCTATTAGCGTTGGTTAGAAACGGTCATCAACATTAACAGACTAAACTGGACTTAATAACAGCGGTGCAAATCATTTCAGTAAATTATTCTGGTATCAGCTTTGCTGGGTATGTAAATCGGGACATCCAGCTGCGGTGCTGATCCAACACCACTTGTGCCAAAAATCCGTAAAAAAAAGTGTCACTTGATCAAGGAGCAAATCTGCATCAGATGAGATCAGCTGACTTTGCGTGTGCACTCTTGTGTGTTAACAAGAAAAACGCATATAAGAAAGTGGTGCACAAAAGCAGGGGAGTGACAGAATTAATGCGCATTTATTGATATTTGTCACATGTGTACCTGCACGTGCATGATTATTAACACGGGGACTGTGGAATTTATTTTATTACATTGTACTTACTGGGTACACCAAAGAGACGATTCATGGACGTGGTGAAGGAGGACATGAAGGCAGTTGGTGTAAGAGAAGAAGATGCAGAGGATAGGGTGAGATGGAGGCAGATGATTCGCTGTGGCGACCCCTGAAGGGAACAGCCGAAAGGAAAAGAAGCGTACTCATTGGGCGCAAGAAACATTTACGTTCCCACCGTGTCTGAAATTTTCTGCACTCACTCGCTACCGTTCGCTTCTTTGGTTCTGCCATGTTTAGCAACTTGGGGTAAATTTCTTCTGTGATTGTCCTTTTTGGTGGAGCAACTGCCTCGATAAACAGTAGCTCCATCTGGTGTTAAAACTAAGAAGTGCAATACACTCAGGCAAAAGTTGAAGTGCAGGCCATATTGTACAGGGATCCCTCACATTCCGTGGTAAATGGGGACCGAGACAGAAACTCCCCCTCACCGTGACCGTCGATTTCCGCGAAGTAGGTTTGACCTACCTGACTGACGTATACGTACATGTATGTGTATATACAGTGGTACCTCACTTTACGAAATTAATCCGTTCCAGAGCCTTTTTCGTAGCCTGGAGTATTCGTAAGTAGAGGCACATTTTACATGTAAAATGTGTGATTCTTTCCAAGGCTCCCAAGACTACCCCATAAACCCTTTAAAAATGATAAAAGTACACCAATTTTGTATGAAATGTGTGTTAACAGTAAAAGAAAATTATTTATTAAACAATTTAAACATTTTATTAACAACATAAACCATTTTATTAACATTTATTAATTAAACCATTATTAAACTTTTTTATTAACACACACATACACAACACTCTCTCTCTCTCTCTCTCTCTCTCTCACACACACACACACACACACACACACACACTCACAATACACATTTTTGGCGCGCTCTGCCCACACGCAGGATGTTGGAGCATTTTGAGACTGGGAGTTCAAAGCGCATTCCCTGCTTGACAGATCAGAGGTCCTAACTCAACTTTAACTTGATTCCTTGAGGGATCGGAGGTCTGGATGAGCCATGTTTTGCTCACATTCGGCAGAACGCGGCATATTTATTAAACATTGTTAAAATAAACAACTTAAAAAATGAAAAATAAGCTGCATTGTGCTCTCTCGAAAGAGAGTAAAGAACACCTCCTTTCATCTCTGACTGACTCTGTACGCAGTGTCTCTATCTCTCTCACACGCACACTCGCGCGCGCGCGCGCAGACACACACTGTCTATCTCTCACACACACAAAACTCTCCCTGGTGTGTTTTGTCGAATGCAGGCTCCGCCCACACGCAACGTGCAAGGACGGACCAATTCCATTTAAATGTTTAAAAGGATGTTGTATTTAAAGCGGAATTACTGTACCTGTTTGAAAGATCAGAGGTCCTGATTCAATATTAACTTGCTTCCTTGCGAGATCGGAGGTCTTGTCCCACGGAGCACTCTGCTTCCATGCTCATTCTGCTTCAATTTCGTGCCAAAATGAGCACCTCCGTCACTATATTTCCGGGTCCATGATGGATAACAAAATATAACATTGCAATGATTTCTCACACGTGTGACAAACAGGAAGTATGGATACAGGAAGTATGGGTACAGTTTACCTGCCTCCTGGCGAATGGGAGGCCAGCAGGGTGGGATGTTGGGAGACAGCCAATGAAAGAGCAACTTGTGCATTGTTTGAATTTTGAATGGCGTGTTTGGCCACTTTTTGTAAAAAGAGCATGTTTTCGTAAAAAGACCACGAAAATTTAGGAAAATGTTTTTCGTAACCTGGATTTTTCATACAGAGGTTTTCGTAAGTAGAGGGTAGACTGTATATAGTAACACTTGAATATAGCATGTTGTCACAATTATTGTCGGACTGTACCAAGTGTGGTATGGACTGTAGAAAATGTAGTCTTGTAATGAGTGTGTTATACTCTACAATGATTATAGCGTCACCTAGTAACGAGTGCGGTGTTCTTTATAATAAACATCGTGTTACCTTGTTATGAGTGTGGTATTTTGTTAGTTTTGCACTGTATTGTCGTGAGAATAGATTGTAGCGAACATAGCACCTTGTGACAAATGTAGTATAGTTTGTAGTGAATCTGGCGTAACCCTGTAAGGAGTATAGAATAGTATAGGTCATACGGTATAATCTTGGAATTAGACTCCAAGAGAGTGTAGTATGTATTAAATATAGAGTAAAACGACGAGTGCTCAGTGTGAAGAGTAACGTTTGATCTTGTGGTGTTTCTACCAAAGCAGACAGAATTTAGAGGGTGTGTGTTTCAGATTCACAGGAGTGGCTGGATGAGTCAAGCTCTGTTGGTCCAGACACACAGAGAGAGCGAGGAGGAAAGCACAGCGATAAAGCGATCAACCGCAAAATCTTTAAAAAGGTACAAACACCTCTGACTCCAACATTTCTCTCTCTCTGTCTGCAAGGATTTCAAAAGAAAATCATGTGAAATTGTGTGTGTGTGTGTGTCAGACTCCTACTAAAGCCGTGTATAATGCTCGTCACTGGAATCAGCCTGAACCGGAGGAAGCTTCTCCAACCTCCCACACTGACATCACGCCTGTATGTCCTGACCTTTAAACCCTTTGACAGTTAATTATAACTTGAGCTCACACTTTGTTATTTACAGTATTTACTTGATTAAAATATTGTTGAAATTTTACTTTTAATGTTTTTTTTTCTTTTTAAACAAGCCGAGTCCCTCAAGTGTGAGCAAAGATGGAAATCCTCAAAAGGACGATGTCTTCAAAGCCCCCCCACCTCCACCTAGAGTCACTAAATCAGTGACCCCGCCCACTGAACCGAACCCACACAATACCACTGCTGAGCAAAAGGAGGTGAGCAGTGACTCGTGTGGGGGAGGGGGGACTTTTTGGTCGAAATAAATGTAATACTGAATATGGAATAAGAGCCCAGACATACAGATTGACCCGAGTGTATCTTAATCGCTGAATACTGTGCGGGCTGTAGTAAGTATAGTTTAAATATAGTGCGAGTAACATGGCATTCGTGATGGTAGTACAAGGAGTACACCTGTCTGTCTTCCTTTCGGCTTTTTCCCTTTTTTTTTACTTGAGAGTCGCCACAGCGAATCATCTTGATTCGCACGTTTGATTTGGCAGAGGTTTTTTTTACGTCGGATGCCCTTCCTGTCACAACCCTTTTAGCAAGGGACAGAAACACGCTGACGGCTTTGCAGCCTACTCTTTACGAATGTCAGCAATGGTTCTTTTACATGCCTCTCACCATAGACAGTGACAGACATGGCCCGCCTTTGATAACCCAGTTAGCCGCACTGGGGGACAAGGAGTACACCATAAATAGCAATTATATCCTGTCATCCATATAATAATAATAATGTCACTTGTTAAGCGCCAAAATATCCACACACTAATGCATGCTCAATGTACCATATAATAGTTATTATCATGTGATTTCAGTCAGTTTTTTTATTATTGTTATCGTTAATGTTCATATAGCGCAATTTCATACACACGTATGCTCAATGCGTATGAGACCCCAGCGCTCCCTGTGCTCCGGGTACCCGTCGGCACTGTACGGCACCAGTTGTTGTGTTGTTCTATCCTTTTGATGCTGAGCGCCAAGCAGGAAGCAACCACTCCCAAATTTTAACGTCTCATGGTATGACGCGGCCGGATTCGAACTCCGACATTCCGGAGGATAAAGCGGACGCTCTACCAACTGAGCTAAATCCCCGGTGGTTTGATAGTGATGTGTGTTGTATTATTTCTAGTGTAGAAGAGTAAAAAAGGTAAAGTCCGTTGGGCTTTTTACACCGAGCCTACTGGCTCATCGGACCGGCGCTTATCCTCGAATTCTGTAGCGTGAAGTGACTAAGAGTACAACTCTTCCTGGATGGGACGCTAGTCCATCGCAGGTTACCTTCCCACTGCTGGGTGAACAGAGGCACACTTGTGGTTACGACCTTGCCCAGGGGTCTTAACACAGTGGGGGTCTCACTGGGATTTGAACACACAACTTCCCGATCATGAGCCCAGCACCCTAACCACTACACCACTGGTGCCACTACCGCAAAGAGTATAGTTTGGCATTGGTGCATAACTGCAGGGAGTGTAGTGCAGCTGTAGTAAACAGGGTGATTACAGTGAGTATTTTGTCATAGTGAGTGAAGTGAGAATATTTTGAGTATTAACTGAATACTGTGATTGGTTTGAGTACAGAACGTTTAGTGAGACTAATGAGTCAAGCGCCGTTAGTGTGGTGGTGAGGGTAATGCATTAAGTGTTGATGCAGGGGGTGGAGTGAGACGAGTGTTTCAGTGAGTATGGAGCGGTTGTGGTGACTATAATGTGATTGTTGTGAGTACAGTGTGATTGGTGTGTGTGTGTGTATAGTGCATTAGCATGACTGTAGTGAGTACTGTGTAATTAATTAAATAACAGCCCATAGAGTTTTTTTTTCTTTGTTCAATATGTATGCATATGTATACAAAAGTATTTTGTATAGTAAAATTACATTTGTTTTCTTTTCCATTCACCATCTTTTTCTGTTCAACCTTTCCCCTTTATCTTTTAAGGAAACTGCTTGAAAATAAATACAAATAACTATTTAAATTAAAAGCAACTAAACAAATATGGAAAATAGACTGTAAAGGATAATATATCTTGTGAAACCCATCCCACCTTGATTAGTATTCTTATTTGTGGGATGGGAAACCTGTAGCGGTTTGATTTACATCGAATTGAATTGAAAGAGTGATTGCTGTGAGTATAGTGTAAGCATGGTGTGATTGCAGGGATCATAGTGTGATTAGAGCATATGGGGTGATTGCAGTGAGAGCGAGTGGGGTGAGAGCGGCTGCGGTGGGTTGAGCAGGGTGAGAGCGGCCACGGTGGGTTGAATGGGATTTGAAATGAGCCTAGTGGTATAACTTGTGTGTGTGTGTGTGTGTGTGTGTGTGTTTGCACATATTTGACTTTAGCTGTACACAGTTGTCCAGCATGTGAAGCACTTTAATGATGTGGTGGAATTTGGAGAGAATCAAGAGTTTACTGATGATTTTGAGTATCTGGAGACGGGACTAAAGAGCACACAGCCTCTACACACACGCTGCCTTAGGTACACACACACACACACACACACAAAAAATATTTACACATCGTATTTCTGTCTGTGCTAGTATTTTTCTCTATAATCTGAATGTTTGTTCATTGTGTGTGTGCGTGCGCGTGTGCAGTATAATTAGTTTAGCCACCCGATGTGCTATGCCGAGTTTCCGCATGCACTTGAGGGCAAGAGGAAAAGTGGCTCAGATGTTTAACATGCTGAGCGATGCACCACAACACCCGGTAAATATTTTATGAATATACATACAATTGTCATGTTATTATCGAAATAATAACTATAAGCGTGTCGGTGTGTTTGTGTTTGGGGGGTCAGAACCTGGCATTGTGTACCGCAGCTCTATTGTACATCCTCAGTCGGGACAGGCTCAACATGGACTTGGACCGTGCTTGTCTGGAGCTGATGATCCGTCTGCTGGAGCTGGAACAGGACGAGTCAGAAGATTATCAGAGTAAAGTGAAGGAGAAAATACAGAAATTATGTGAAACTGTACACAACAAACACCTGGACCTGGACAATATCACTGTAAGTCATAACTCTGAGTCATTTCACGCTTTAAAAACAAAGCCACTGATTCAGTCGAAGATGAATCCTGAATTTGAGTCATTAATTGGATTTGTTAGATGGGTAATTAACAGCACTGACTTGTTATGACTAGAGGGTACACATCAATGAACAGAATAAAGAGTCACCGTACAGAAGTGGGTCATTTTGAGAATTGAGTCACTTTACGCTACCCAAAAACATTTGTGGAATAGTCACTGTACAGGAATGAACACACGAACCGTGAACAGGAGTGTTTTCGTAACCTGATTTTTTTCGTAATTTGAGTAGCATTTTACACGTAAAAGGTCTGATTCGTTCCAAGGCCCCCAATACTACCCCCTAAACCCTTTAAAAATTGTAAAAGTATACCTTTTAAGGCCTCCTTCTGCTTCAATATCGTATTGATGGTAGATGGGTTTCGTCCATATTCCTTTGCGATATCACTCAACCACATGCCACGTGCCCGCTTCTTCTTTCCATTCGTACCTGGAATCACTTTCTTAGGGCCCATGATGAATGACGAAAAATAAAGTTGCAATGAGCACACTCGGAAAAACTCACGAAACAACAGAAAATCTGTCCTTTACGCGTGTTAGAACGCCGTGACGAACAATGGGTCAAAGGCACACGAAAAGCATCATGGGTATTATGGAGATCTTCTTCTTTTACTTTCGGCTGCTCCATTCAGGGGTCGCCACAGCAAATTATCCGCCTCCATCTCACCCTATCCTCTGCATCTTCTTTTCTGACTCCAACACGCCTCCCACCTCTCCTTCGACGTCTTCGACCAACAGTAGTCTAATTTCCATCATCACCCTGTTGATTGACAGCACTGATGGCGATCGTTGTTAACCCGGGCCTCGACCGATCTGGTATGGGGGTAATACTTCTGATTTGCATCATAAAAGTTTGGCATTGGTTTTACGTCGGATGCCCTTCCTGACGCAATCCTCTGCATTTCTCCGGGCTTGGGACCGGCATGAGGGGGAGAGACACTGGTTAGTGCCCCCCCCCCCCCCACCCGCCGCCGCCGCCGCCTCATGGCTGCATTCATCTCTGTGACGAACAATGGTTTGAAGGCACACAAAAAGCATCATGGAGCTGCACTCCCTCCTAGCCAATGGGAGGCCAGCGGGGCGGGGTGTTGGGAGATAGCCAATGGAAGAGCAACTCATGCATTGTTTGAATTTTTGAGATGGCGCATTTCGTAACGTGAATTTTTTTTTCATATCCAGAGATGGAAATTTTAGGTAAATGCATTTTGTAACTTGGATTTTTCGTTTGTTGTGTCTTTTGTATGGTGAGGTACCACTGTCTCACTATACAGCTCGTATTCATTTGGGGAATAAAAAGTCCCTGTAGCATTTAGAACAAAAAGGGTCATAAATGTAAGGTGGAGCCTGTACAGGTCCGTCGTAGTGAGGAGGGAGCTGAGCCGCAACGCTCTCAATTTACCTGTTGATCTGCATTCCAACCCTCACCTACGGTCACAAGCTTTGGGTCATGACTTAAGGAACAACATGGCGGATATAAACGGCTGAAATGTGCTTCCTTTTCCAGGTGACGGGGCTTCCCCTGAGATAAGGTCAGAAGCTCAGCCATCCAGGAGGAGCTCTGAGTCAAACCGCTGCTCCTCCGTATTGAAATGAGCCAGTTGAGGTGGGTCGGGCATCTGGTTAGAATGCCTCCCGAATGGCTCCCTGGTGTGGTGTTTTGGGCATGTCCAACCGGGAAGAGATCCCAGGGCCGAACCAGAACAGGGATTATGTCTCTCGGCTGGTCTGGGAACACCTCGGTGTCCCCCTGAAAGAGCTGGAGGAGGTGGCTGGGGAGAGGGATGTGTGGAGCTCATTGCTCAGACTGTTGCCCCCGCGACCCGACCCCGGATTACACGGATGATGATGATGACTGTACAGCAGTGAATTATTACCTCATTTTCTTTAGAATATATGGACACTGTAGCAGGAAATGATTTGGAGAATAATTTCACTGTACAGTAATGAGTCATTAAGGGAATACAGAGTCACAGGAGAATCACTGATTAATATGGATTAATTAGTTATGGAATTGATTCGCTTCTTCTTTTTTTTTTTTTTTTTCATACGGTTTATAGACGGGTCACCTGGCAATGGAGACTCTTCTCTCGTTGACGTCTAAGAGAGCAGGGGACTGGTTTAAAGAAGAGCTTCGGTTACTGGGAGGACTGGACCACATCATTGATAAAGGTAAACACACACATGCAGAAGGCACACTTGTAAGTCTTTATAAATGTCCAGCAGGCATTGTTCAGTCTAAAACTGATTTTTCGAGTAGCAATGTACTGCATTGTCTTAAAGTTCTTCGGTCATGTTTCTGATCTCTCCGCCTCTCTGTGTCTCAGTGAAAGAGTGTGTGGAAAACCTGGAAACGGACGATGATGACGAGAACCTGGTGGCATCGTTGTGGGGGGCAGAACGCTGCTTACGGGTTCTTGAGAGTGTGAGTTTTACAGATTGAGTCCACTTTTGATTCTGATTCATTAAAAACTTGATTTCCTTGGAATTCTGGTTCTGTACTGATTTGACAATTATCAAATTCGTCACAACTCTGTTTTATAACCGGGAGAAAGGAAAAGTCCAGCAGTCATTGTTCATCACCTCTGTTGTACTTGTATATAACTGACTGTCATGGTGTGTGTGTGTGTGTGTGTGTGTGTGTGTGTGTGTGTGTTCATGTTTATCTTCTAATCAGGTAACGGTTCATAACCCAGAAAATCAGTCCTACCTGATCGCCTACAAAGACGCACAACTGATCATCTCCTCGGCCAGGTGTGTGTGTGTGTGTGAGAGACAGCGAGAAGGAGAGACTGTTACTCTTGCAGTTTGAAAGTTGTAATTTCTGTTTGCATTGTATATATTTAATGTGTGTGGGTGTATGTATAGGGCCCTGAGACATTGTGAGTCAATGATTCAGCTCTACTGCCGTAGTGTCATCAACTCTGGTGCCACCTCCACGCACAGTAACCATAACAACGTGGGGAAAGCAGTAGAGGACTGTATGAGGGCGGTGCTCGGTGTGCTGCTGAACCTCACATATGATAACGGTAAAACATACACATGTTTAAACATTATCCATACTATATTTTTTCTATGATCTCGTCCTCTCTTACATGTAAAAAAAAGCACATTGATTCATAGGAATCACAGGTTTGAATTTAAAAATAAAAAGACTCAAAAACCTTGTACGGAATCATTGTAATAAGAATCTTGCCAGAGTCATTAATATAAAAGAATCACAACGTATTCATTGCAATAAACGTCATGATAGTCATTAGTATATAAAGGAGTCAAGTAATCGATTCATTACAATTAGAACCACAAGTCATGGTGATCAGCGTCAAAGAACTGATTCATTATAAGACTACAGAGTCAATAGTGGAAAGGCGTCAATAAAATGATTTTGTAATAATTTGAGTCATGAGTCAAAATCAATAGTAAAGTGGTGACTTGGTGGTTCAGGTGTTGAAGACCCAGTACCACCAAGATGTCACTGTTGGGCTCTTGAAGGCTCTCAACTCTTAATTCCTGTACATTACAGAGTCATTAGTGTAACCATATTTGTTATTGGTGTATTTCTTCATTACAGTATTAAAAAGCCTAAAGAATTGTCCTTTGAAGTTGAACATGAACAGAAATTGTCATAACGTGTGTGTGTGTGTGTGTGACAGAGTGGGGCAGCACTAAGACGGGTGAGCAAGAAGAACTGATTGCCACTGTGCTGAACTGTGTGCTTAAAGTTCCTCAATTTCTCCCTCAGGAGCAGAGATTTGACATCCGAGTACTCGTATGTTTTTGTAAACAACGACATTACATCTTTTATTAGAATCATACCGCATGTAAATACATTGACACACACACACAGGTAGTGACTATTTAAACATCTCTCTTTTTCTTTCTTTCTTTCTTTTTGTGTGTATGTTTGTGTACAGGGTTTGGGTCTGCTGATAAACCTGGTGGAGTACAGCTCCAGAAACAGACACTGTCTGGTGGAACTTGAAGTGGATTTAAGTTGTCTGCCGGAGACAGAAAAAGATAAACGGGTGGAGGGAGAGAAGGAGGAAAAGGAGATGGAGGATATAAAAGAGCAAATGCTGGAGGAGACCAAACAAACCTCAACTGCTCTCACTGCACTGGTGCAAGTACGCATGCAATCAGCAATTTGTTTACAGTTTGGAAAATATTGTATGCCTGCTCTAACACCACAGTCCATCAGGCGGCAGCTGATTACAGAAGTCACATGACAGTCTCACTGAATCAGTACAGTGACTCGTTCATTTTACTGCTTCAGTGTTCTGATTTACATTTACAGCATTTGGCAGACATTCTTGTCCAGAGTGAATCACAATTGTCATTTTTTCAATACAACCGAGCAATTGAGGGTTAAGGGCCTTGCTCAAGGGTCCAATAGTGGGGATTGGACCACTGACCTTCGGGTCAGTAACTCATCATATTGACCACTAAGCCACAACTCCCCTACTAGGATTTGTAGGAATGTGACTCATGATTGTTAATAACTCAGTTCTTTCTGTGACTCTTATTCTGATGAATCAGTGCAAGGCTCATGTACAGGACTACTAGTCCTTCTCAAAAAATTAGCATATTGTGATAAAGTTAATTATTTTCTGTAATGTACTGATAAAAATTAAAGTTTCATATATTTTAAATTCATTGCACACCATCTGAAATATTTCAGGTCTTTTATTGTTTTAATTCTGATGATTTTGGCATACAGCTCATGAAAACCCAAAATTCCTATCTCAAAAAAATTAGCATATCATGTTCAGGTAGTCTAAACGAGCTATTAACCTAATCATCTGAATCAACCAATTAACTCTAAACACCTGCAAAAGATTCCTGAGGCTTTTAAAAACTCTCAGCCTGGTTCATTACTCAAAACCGCAATCATGGGTAAGACTGCCGACCTGACTGCTGTCCAGAAGGCCACCATTGACACCCTCAAGCAAGAGGGTAAGACACAGAAAGAAATCTCTGAGCGAATAGGTTGTTCCCAGAGTGCTGTATCAAGCCACCTCAGTGGGACGTCTGTGGGAAAGAAAAAGTGAAAGAAGGGCCGATTCCAGACCTTGGGGGACCTGTGGAAGCAGTGGACTGAGTCTGGAGTAGAAACATCCAGAGCCACCATGCACAGGCGTGTGCAGGAAATGGGCTACAGAGAAGCAGCACTGGACTGTTGCTCAGTGGTCCAAAGTACTTTTTTCTAGGGATGTCCTTGACAATCGGAATATCGATATCACCGATATAATTATGTCGATCGATAATCGATACCTATAAAAGGGACATCGATACTTCTAATGTTATAGCTTTCCTGTGTTCATGACAGCATCTGTAGTAAATGCCATTTTCAATGACACCCCTAGTAAATGGTACATCCCGCCACTCTATATGGTAAATGGTACGTCCCGCCTCTCTGTATGGTAAATGGTACGTCCCACCTCTCTGTATGGTAAATGGTACGTCCCGCCTCTCTGTATGGTAAATGGTATGTCCCGCCTCTCTGTATGGTAATGGTACGTCCCGCCTCTCTGTATGGTAAATGGTACGTCCCGCCTCTCTGTATGGTAAATGGTACGTCCCGCCTCTCTGTATGGTAAATGGTACGTCCCGCCTCTCTGTATGGTAAATGGTACGTCCAAACTTCAACCCGTAGACCAGCTGATTGTCAAAACTTGGGACGCGCTTCCTGTCACATAAACACTGCAGCGTGTGAGTCCAATAAAATTCGAGCTTCGAGGTATTGGACCCGCCCACACAGAAAGGATTGGCTCTCAGCTTCGCGCCACGGTGACGTGGCATTGAAAGTAGATGAATAAATTTGCTCTGAGCAGTTAGAAAGTGAAGCTGCATCATCTCCTGCTTGGCCTTTTAAGATGCTGGCGCTACCGGCAGCGCAAACAACTGTCGTACGCAACACTCGCACTGCACTTCCATGAATCATGCTTCACCACTTTTGCGGTCGTAAAGTTGATCAGACAAAACTTGCATAGGTCGTAAGTCGACGACTCACTGTACTCAATGCATTATACAAACTACTGTAATATATCTTAGTCTGTTCTATTTTATGCATTTATGGAACAGTACAGCAATATTCCAATGTATCGATGCATCGGAATTTTTTTTTATCAATATATCGATACCAATAATAGGTTTTCAATGACACCCCTACTTTTTTCGGATGAAAGCAAATTTTGCATGTCATTCGGAAATCAAGGTGCCAGAGTCTGGAGGAAGACTGGGGAGAAGGAAATGCCAAAATGCCTGAAGTCCAGTGTCAAGTACCCACAGTCAGTGATGGTCTGGGGGGCCATGTCAGCTGCTGGTGTTGGTCCACTGTGTTTTATCAAGGGCGGGGTCAATGCAGCTCGCTATCAGGAGATTTTGGAGCACTTCATGCTTCCATCTGCTGAAAAGCTTTATGGAGATGAAGATTTCATTTTTCAGCACGACCTGGCACCTGCTCACAGTGCCAAAACCACTGCTAAATGGTTTACTGACCATGGTATTACTGGGCTCAGTTGGCCTGCCAACTCTCCTGACCTGAAGCCCATAGAGAATCTGTGGGATATTGTGAAGAGAAAGTTGAGAGACACCAGACCCAACACTGTGGATGAGCTTAAGGCCGCTATCGAAGCATCCCGGGCCTCCGTAACACCTCAGCAGTGCCACAGGCTGATTGCCTCCATGCCACGCCGCATTGATGCAGTCATTTCTGCAAAAGGATTCCCGTCCAAGTATTGAGTGTATAACTGAACATAATTATTTGAAGGTTGACTTTTTTTGTATTAAAAGCACTTTTTTTTTTTTTTTTTTTATTGGGCGGATGAAATATGCTCATTTTTTGAGATGGGGATTTTTGGTTTTTCTTTACTTTTTTGCCAAAATTATCAATATTAAAACAATAAAAGGCTTGAACTACTTCAGTTGTGTGTAATGAATCTAAAATATATGAAAGTCTAATGTTTATCAGTACATTACAGAAAATAATGAACTTTATCACAATCTGCTAATTTTTTGAGAAGGACTAGTATATTAAGATGAGTCATGTGCTAATGAATCCTAGTACTGCTTCAGTAGGATTAGAATAATAGCACTGTAAAAAATGAACAATTCACTGTAGTGATTCATTTGAATAAGGGTAATATTGCTAAGGTATTGACATGAGTCACTGTGTTCACTTATGATAGGAATCACGTTATTGAGGCATTAACAAGAATTTCTCACCGTACTGATTTTTTTTCTGTTCAGAGTTGTATTACTTGTCAATAATATAAATAATCACCGCTGGATGATTCATAATGGAGTCATAACACTGAGGAATTAAGTCAAATGAATCATTTTACTGATTCATTAGAATAAAGATAATATTGCTGAGTAGCAACATAAGTGACTCAATCTGTGGATTTATTAGGAGTCACAGCACTGAGGCCTTCCTGTAAACAAGTTACTGTTCTGATTCATTAACATATGGTGCAGATAGATGGATGCTTTAGTGTAATGTTGTACTGAACGATTAGCCTTATCATAAATATTGTTTAATCGCTGATTAATCTGACAGCTATTCCAGCTTTAGAGCTTTATATTAAATTCACAAGCAATTAAGAAATTAAATCTGTCATATGATGATCGAACTGCTGTTGAGTCACAGATGAACTTAATAGTTGCATTAATTATTAATGTGTACAGATAAATCTCTCTCTGTGTGCGCGTGTACATGCAGCTCTTCCTGGAGCGTGAGAGAGCAGCCGTACTGGCCGAGGCGCAGGCTGATGACATCATCAGCGAAGCACCGAAGTCTCAGGCGGATGAGAGTGGGCAGTGGCAGGTGACGAGCGGAGAGATGCAGTGGGTTGCTTCAGAAAATAACACCGATGAAAAGAAGGAAAAAGAGGAGGATGAGGAGGAGCTAGATTTTAATAAAGGTACATGTGCACACACACACACAAGATTATCAGTGTATGCACATGTAGGAATCATCAGATGTTTTTACTTTAATCACGCACACTGATGTATGTGACTGTGCTGTGTAACGGAATGTGGTTCTGTCTCTGTGCACTTGTGTGTTGTCAGTCTTACAGCATGCTGGGAAACACATGGAGGACAGTATTGTTGCGTCATACACGGCGCTGCTGCTGGGATGTGTGTGTCAGGACAGTCCGGTCAGTACTGCTTTTGCTAATACTGTACTTATAACACTGAAACAAACATGTAATAATATAAATGTGTTGCTTTGGAAATGTTTTAGATGACATTATTCAGAATGGTGTGTGTGTGTGTTTTACAGGTAAATGTAAAAGCCGTGAGAGAAAGTCTGCCTCAGGGAGATTTTACCATCATGACTGAGATGCTTAAGAAGTTCCTCAACTTCATGAACCTCACGGTGAGCTGAACAGAACTTGTAATGATAATGAAACGTCTTGAATGTAATAACTGTAGTTTTGTTTGTAAATAATAACGATTCATAAGTGATAAGCTTGGTACTCAGCATCAGTTTAGTATTACTGCGAACTTGGTGCTGATAATAATCTTTAAAGTTTAATACAGGGCGCTATTTAGAGTTGTGGGATTATTGTTGCTGGGCAACTGGGAAGGGTAGACACCAAACAGGAGTGAGGCTAATGATGGGTCAGATCACAGGTCTCACTCTTTGAATAATAAAAAAGGAACAAGAGGAAGAATACATTTCCATTCATATTTATGACTTCAAAAACAATTCGAGTGTTTTGTGTTTTTTCTTTGCTCTGACCCTCCCTTCATATCTTGATAAATAAATATACAGCCATGCAGCATATACAGATATAAAGTGCTCCTGCCATGGCTATTTTAGTTCTGGTAATAATATTCCTCCGCAAGATTGTACTCTTCTCTTTTAATGGACTCCCAGCGGAGCCTAGGACGAGACATGGCATCTAGCTAAACTGTTCCGTAACATTCATCATTCTGAAATTAATGATAGCTTTTGCAACAGCTGGGAGTGACACGCCTGGCGGAGCTGTTTAAAATGGCTTCTGTTACAGGAGATGAATCAATTCAGGTTGCCAGATTCAGTTTCTAAATTAGTTGAATAAAAATCAAACAAAAGAAATACAGGGCTCACTCAGTTTCTGCGGTTAATGGGGACTGAGATCCCCCCCCCACCCCCGACCGGTGATTTCCACGAAGTAGGATCGACCCCCCCCCAACTGATGTATACATACATGTATATGTGTGTATATAATATCAATAAATACATATTCAACACTATAAATGCTTATAATAACAAAAATTCAAAAACAATGCATAAGATGTAATTAAAATATAAATACACACACATACAGACACGCACCTCACATAAACATGTAAGTAGTTTTGTTGTTGGGGTTTTGGGTTGTTTTTTGCTTAATTGGCCTTGTTTTGTGGCATTTCCCTTAACATTTCCCCTATTTTTCCTTAATTTTCTTATTTTTTTTTATTTTTCTGTGAATATTTTTGAAAAACCCACGATGCACTGAAGCATGAAGTAGCGAGGGATCACTGTATCTGTATAAACAGCTTATTTCCATATTTGAGTCAAAGTTGTTTTATTGTTTAAGGAATAAGGAGACTTATCAAACGTATTGTACATTAACATCTATTCCTACACCACAGATTCAAATCTCAACTTCTCAACATAGTCACCACCCCCTTTAATGGGAGTGTTCCATCTACAAATGAGGGCTCGTCTTGCAAAGTCATGAAATTCATTTACTTTGGTGGTGGATTCTTTCCAGCTGTTTTTACTACTTCACCGACATAACTTGTTTCCTTCAGTACCTCTTTCATTGGGCCAAAGAGGTGGAAGTCTGAGGGTGATACTTTTTTTTTTTTTTTTTGACAGGGTTGTCTGCCAGAAAGAGGTGATCGCCTCCATTGTTGAGGCTTGAGTTAGACCTGGTGATGTTGTGTTGAAAAAGAACTTTATACTGCATAAGTTAAGATAATCACGAGTCATGTGCATGCGAATCTTAGTACTGATTCATTAGGATAAGAGTCATAACACTGAATGAGTCAGTTTTATGATTCATTCAGGTAGGATTCACATTGCTGAGGTATTATCACAAGCATCTCACTGACCTGATTTATTAAGAATCATAACACAAGCATTAAAATAAACGATTCACTGTCCTGATTAATTTGAGTCAGTTCTGTTGATAACGAATTGATATGAATCATTGATATGAATGTCTCACTGAAGTTACTTATTAGGATAAGAATTATAATACTGAGACATTAACAGGAATTTCTCACTGTACTGCTCCTTGTATGTATTCATTATGTGTATATACACTGTACACACATATATTACACACAAATACACGTCCCAGTATGGTGGCCATTTTCCAAGATGGCCATCATACTACGTTTATTGTGAAAAAAATGTTGACATTTTCTATTAATGTCCCTGAACCCAATTCAGTCGTTCACCCAGTATCATTTAAATTCTGTGCAACCTGTACAGCATGCGGAAATGTTAAAGCCCCTGTCATCCTTGGCTTGATTCTCCTGCGCAGGTACATCCTATCGATTCAGGCGCGGCTATGTAATTTCCTTGGGGATGATTAGATAGCGTTTGGAATACTAAACCTTCAATTTAGTTGGTACTGGAACCCATGATGATTTTCACAGTAGTGTCTGTCACCAGCGCGCCGTGGTAACGAGTGACAGACAGTTTCTGCAACCTCCATGATTTATTTTCGGAGTTTTCCTTCTTCTAGGTGAACTGACTTTACCTTGTGAGTGAGCATCATCTGCCCAGAGCAACGGGACAGAGATTCGCCTTTTGTTTCATGGTTTATGGCCGTTTCGCATGCGCTGGCAGCCATCTTGAAAAAAATGGCTTACATAGTGGAATTTTTCATGGCTCGCACCATTCTCTCAAATATCAACAAATTTTGTGTTTGTGTCATTAACCGAATGAATCCGGCCAAAAATCACCTTTAGCTCCATCACGAAAAGCCATCGGCGAAGTTTCAACATGGCTGAAGATGTGATGAATGTTTCAGTTAAACATGTGGCATTTGATGGATTGTTTTGTATCTGGCAACCCAGTGACACTCCTTTTGTTACCTCCTCTGTAGTGTGCAGTGGGCACCACGGGACAAAAATCGATCTCCCGAGTCATCAACTATCTAGAGCACTGCTAGCAGGATTTTGGAGGAATTGGCATCCCAGTCTGTAAACATCAGTTTGGACACGTGATTATTTCTCTGTGGCACGCAAACTCACATTTTTTGTTTGTTTGTTTATAATGCTCAAACTCATATGTTACATTTTGTTTTTACATTAATATTGCTCGTTAAAAACAAAACAAAAAAACACCCATCATTAATTAATGGAATTTAAATAATGAAACATCTCAAGCCGAATTTAATGGGCATGAATGTCAAATTTTATTTTTTAACAAGTTTGGAGTCGGTTTACTGGCGTTTAATGAGAGTTAAATGGGCTTCTTGATCAATGAGAATAAAATGGGTTTTAATTTTAAAAGTCAATTGAAATCTGCATGTTAAAGTGAGTTACAACACAAATGGAAATTAAATTAATTTCTAATTAATGATTACATCAAATCTACAATCTTAAATCTATCCATTAGGGTTGGAACAAAACCTGAACGTGCCTCACGTAGAGATGAATTTTTCTGAATTTTTTTATATATCTGGATATGACTACATTAACAAATGTTTGTCTCTGCAATTTTTTAGGAAACAAAGTAAACATGTTAATATTATCGTATTTGACATAATAAGCGCCCATCTGCTCCAATTTTTAAAGCGCCCCGGGCGCTTATCACGTCAAATACGGTATTATAATTTTTTGGCATCTTTATAATTTCACCGACTCTCATTACTGGTATTTATTCTGATTTTTTTTTTTTTTTTTTTTTTTTTTTTTTTTGGGTAGTGAATATTTCACTTTATTTTAGTGGTAGGTTTTGTTATCCTCTGTTACAGATTTAAGTTGCTATCGGTGATTTGTTAATAATAATAAAAAAGCATTATTTACTAACGGGTGTGAAATTAAAAAAGGAAATATACTAAAGAACAAGACAGGTGAGACAGGTTTTCACGTTAGTGATTTTCTTTATTTATTGCTTTGATCAGACTGGAAGAAATTAGTTAATTAAGGGGCAATAAACAATTTTATCAATTACATTATTAAATAAATAAATATGGTAATAGTTGTATTTTTAACAAAAGGGATGGCAGTGTCTTATTGATGCAAAATGACACTTGAGACCACACCTCTCTTCTAAACGTGCGCATCCTTGTTCAGGGCGCTTTTTAAAAATTGGGCGGAGCTTAGAACTGTGAGCTGAAATGTCAAAGGACACGGAAATGAGGAATTTAACCACGTTCCGAATTGTCCTCCTCAGATTCCATTGTTTTTACTTTATTTATTATTTTTGTCATTTTTCTGATTTGACTCTTTAGTAGTTTTAACTGAAATTGTTTTAAATTAAAATGATAGTATTAAATTAATCATCTTTAAGAATAAGAATTATTTAAGCCTGTTTGGATTGAGGTTTTTTTTTTTAGATGAAAAAAAATTGGTGTAAAAAATTAAGCAAAATTAAGTCTGAACTTAAGTTCAATCGGTTCCACCCAACAACTTCCACACATTTTCATTCTTAGATGAGTCATGAATTTATATTCACTCATAATTTTTTCTTGCTTGCCAATTTTTTGTTTGTTTTGTAATTAATTAATTTACTTAACTTGAGTAAGGTCCCTGTTTCACAGCCATGCTGAGTAAAAAGAAACTTTTCTTTTTATTTGAAAAACCCGAATCAGTCCCGAGTTGTTTGATGAAATTGAGTGAACTCGGAGTGAAGTGCATTGTGTGTGTAAATGTAAATATTTTGTGTAAATATCACCACCTGAATGTTGGACTGAATGCTCGAGGTTGTTTTGTTTTGTTGTTGCATTTGTTCTTTTTTTTTTTTTTTCTTGTTTTTTGCTGGATATAAATAAAAGTCTATCTATAAATATGTATAAACACTTTTTACCCAGTTTTGGGCAGAATCTTGTCTTTTGGTTACGTGTAAATAATTTTACCTTTTAATAAAAGTGTTGATTCTTTATCACATCTGATGTGTGATTTAAACACTGCACGGCGTTTGTGATCGTTCCTCACTCGGCAGGAAGAGAGTTGAGTAACAGACGCTATGTGCTGGACAGACGTTACTCTTCAGAAGAGAATAGAAGCCTCATGTTTGACAGAATTTTCCTTTCAGGAGAGGATGGAGGCTGTGCCGGGTAAAACTGGACCCTCTGCCAGGTTGTAAAGCCAAATTTATGACTAAATTCCCAGGAGTTGGGATGAAGCCTCAGGCGTGGGAGAAGCTGCTCACCAAAATAAATAAAAGCCTTGCGGCATGGAGATTTTCTTTTCAAGGCAAGAGTTCCACACAGAGCAGACCCCTCTGCACAATAGATACAGGACACGAGCTCTGCTGGACCAAAAAAATCCCTATGCTGGGGAAAAAAGCCTGCTTCTGGACAGAGCCCCATGCCGGATATACAGAAACACCTGATTGATCATGAGCCCTCTGGCTGAACTGATGCCCCCATGGGACAAACAGTAATATGAGGATACATTTTTCCAACATGGATGTTTAAGAAAGGAGAAGCAACTCACTGCATCAGTGAAGGTTAAATAACATGTTGCAGCTGGTGCATTAATCACTCTGCTAATTGTCCAATCACAAGCTCTTAAATATTTACTCATTTACATGCAACTAATTACTTTTTTGACAGAACTCCCATCTCTTTCTCTCACACTCACACACACACACACACACACACACACATTTTGTCCATCTTTGTCTCTCATTCTCAGTGTTTTACAGTCTCATTAATAAACATTACATCATTCTGATTTTGAGACATTTCACCCAGAATACATCAATCATTACGTGTGTTGTGGTTTCCTGACTGGTGTGTGCTGGAGATGTGAATAATGTTTGCACTGTAGCTATGTTTTTGTAAAATGAATCTCTCTCTCTCTCTCTTTCGCTCGCTCTCGACTTGTGATCGGTTTTTACCTTCAAGCAATACCATTAATAACACACGGACAGTATATATATATATATATATATATATATATATATATATACACACACACACACACACACACACACACACACACACCGTGTGCTGTCAGACGCATAAATATTTCTACACACAGATTTAAGAAGAGTAACAAGTCGGTCCCAGATGCAGACAGCTGACGAGGTGATGATGAAACACACTTTGATGTTATGAAAGATTCTTCATCAATAACGAGAGATAAGAGAAAGAGATGATGGACAGATCAGATGATCAGAATGTGTGTGTGTTGCATAGAATGTGTGCGACACCAACATTTATTACTTAATCCGTTAAAAATATTCCATCATGATGATGTGCTGATGTCAGATGGACATCAGTCTCTCTCTGTGGTGTGTGTGAGTGTGTGTGTGTGTGTGTGTGTGTGTGTAGCTTCATGTATGATGATAACCACTAATTAGCTGAGTAGCTAAACACCTTTCAGTTGTTTGTGTTTGTGGATGTGTTGCTTAAAATGTGTAGCAAATACCAAAGTTTATTACATCATCCATGTTAAAGCTCTGTCATGTACAAACGTGTGTGTGAGTGTAAAATTCATCTTGTAAATTAATGTAAAATTCTAATCTTGTGTGCTGTCTGCCAATTAGCAGAGCTCGCCAATTGTTAGCTATTGTGTAATAGCTGCCTAATTATTGACTTTACAGGAACAATTTTTTATCTGTTTCCTTTGTTTATAATTACATGTGTGTGTGTGTGTGTGTGTGTGTGTGTTGTTTTTCTGTATCTTGCACTTTTGCATGCCGCCCCTCAATCTATATTTGTGTGAATTGTGCCTCATCAGCATCGTCTTTGCGAACAAATAATTAGCTTCGGAACTAATGTGTAGGCAGTTTTTTCGAATGAAGTAAATCTCATTGCGACTTTTAATCTCTCTCTCTCTCTCTCTCTCTCTCTGATACTTTTTTCCCTCCATATGTTTTTAAAGTTAAACTTTTCTTCTTTACTTCCTTATGATTAGTCTTTATGTAGCAAAGTAACTCGAAACTTCTTGCTAGTTTTCCTCATCATTAGTTAATTGGCTGTGTTTTCGAATATATTATTTTTTGTTTGTTTTTTATTTATGTTTACTTGTGTATAACAGTGCAGCATGTAAGGTTTATCTCACCTGATGCTTCTCCAAATTTAAATGTGAAATCTGCCTCCACAACTTGCTCTTCTTCATTCTGAGCCATGTTTCTTACCGTGTGGGCTTTACACCTGTCCGAGATGACCCGCGGTCGTGAGAGAGAAACTCTCTGGACGACGGCCATCAGAAATGTGGAAATAGAGAAAGTTTGTTTTCTACGAACAGGACATAATCCACATTTGAAGTATTTCAGGGAATCGACAAATTTCAAACTGGCAGCAACTGTAGCTGTGGCCAGAAGTTTATATAACGTGTTGATGATGAATATTTATCTGATTCCACCTACAATACACACTGCAGATGATGTTTTTTTTCCATGTGTGGCGTAAGTATTCACCCTCTTTAAATACTCCAAGTTTTGTCTGTAATGTCACAGCCCTCACACCAAGATAAAGATGTATTGTTATATACTTATTAGCAGCTGCATATAAAATGGTAATAAAATCCAGAAGATAGAATAAAAGTCTTATTTGACTGCCTCTGATAATCTAATAACCTGCTCAGCTTCACTTTATGAATTATCTTATCATATTTGATCAGATTTTTTGGAATAAATGATCCGTTGGGCTCCCGAGTGGTGGATCGATAATGTGCGTGACTATTAACCCGGAGATCGCGAGTTCAAATCTGGCTTAATGCCACAGCTGTCCAGTGCTGGGAGTCCATGGAAGTTAACTGGCTGAGATCTTGAGGGCGGGAGAGAGGGCGGGCATACACTCACTCAATTCCCTGTCACTCACAGTGATCACCAGCCAATCACGGGTGTATGCGAGGGGTGGGTGGCACTTTCCCTCGGAGTGTGTTAGACCGCCCTAAATACGCATGAGCCACAGTCCGAAAAGAGGCGGGGACTCCCTGGTCGGCGGTGGTCATGTGATAGGAAATGGGTGTGAATGGGGTCAGTACCTGCTTCCCCTGTGTAATTTATATCTCTCTTGTCTGATCTCATCTTTTCCTGATTCTGTTTCCTTCCTAAAGTTGAGATCTGATGGGATTTCATGTGATTGTTTGCAGGACGGCATGATGACATAGTGGTTAGTACATCAAAGTCACGGCAGGAAGGTCCTAGGTTCGAGTCCCTGGCTCGGTGAGGGTTTTTCTGTGCATGTTTACTCGCATATGTTTCTCACGCTTGCGTGAGTTTCCTCCGGGTATTTATAATTCCTTGCACACTCCAAAGTCAGGCACATTAATGAAATTGGATATTCTTGATTATCCCCAGTGTGTGTGTGTGTGTAGGATTTTTTTTTTTCTTTCATTCTTTTTTTTTTTAACCCTGTAATTTACTGGTAAGCTGTTCAGGCCTTTGCCCAAAGCTGGCTGAGATGGGCTGATGTGATTTTAATATTAATTTTGTATTAATTTGATGTTTTTGCCACATTTTCAAACTGCATACAAGCACTGCATGCATATATTAGAGTAGATTTATAACTAATGTATATACAGTATTTTTGTCTGAATAAAATAACACGACCTTCAGCCAAACCCTGATATAATGTGATGTAACGATAGGAAAAGCATGTGGCGTTAACACACACACACACACACTTGGAAAATGCTTCGTGATTTAAGCTCGTGATGTGCAGCCTTTATACCACCACGAGGTTCGGTTCGAACCCAGCATCACAGGATGCATGCGCGCAGTCTATTATAATGTCTGACATTATCATTTATTTATAGGTAGCCATGTCACAACTTTTATACAACTCAGACTCCAACAAAGTATAGGAAAAAAAACAACCTGAGAAAATAATAGGAAAAAAAACCTCACTGAGAGAAATTACCATGCTCTCTCTCTCTCTCTCTCTCTCTCTCTCTCTCTGTCTGTCTGTCTGTCTGTCTGTCTCTCTCTCTCTCTCTGTCTGTCTGTCTCTCTCTCTCTCTCTCTCTCTCTCTGTCTGTCTCTCTCTCTCTCTCTCTCTCTCTCTCTCTCTGTCTGTCTGTCTGTCTGTCTCTCTCTCTCTCTCTGTCTGTCTCTCTCTCTCTCTCTCTCTCTCTCTCTCTCTCTCTCTCTCTCTCGCTGTTGCGCTCTCACTCTTGCTCTCTCGCTCTCTCTCTCTCTCTCTCTTTCTCTGCCTTACTCTCTGAATTTCTGTTTAAATAATAATAAATAAATCCTCTTAACCCTTTAATCTTCTGGTTAGATATTCAGTCAAACACTTCAATTATTTTTTACTTTTGTACTTTTTCGTAACTTAAAAAAAAAAAATCATCATTTTGACTTAACAGGAAAATTTCAACCATTTGGTAGAGGTGTTTATGAAAAAACATCATGGGGTTGTTTAACCAAAAAAATATTGTTATTATTGACAAACCTGATAAAAAATAAATGCCTTTGCTTTTTGTAACCTTAAAGGCTTAAGGATCCATAAAATATCTGTCTGTCCAATGTAAAGCTGTGTTCAAAATAATCACAGTGTGATTGGGGCTCGTCTAACAAATTGTCTCAGGCCGCCAGACCCAAAAAAACCAATCTTACTTTCCTCAGTCCACAGAATGTTGCTCCGCCCCTCTTTATTCCAGTCATTGTGCTCTTTGGTGAATTGTAACCTCTTCAGCACGTTGTTTTTTCAGCAGTGGGACGTTGCGGGGCTTCTCACCGACAGCTCGGCTTCGTGTCGACGTCTTCTAATTGTAACAGGACTCACAGGTCATTTTGGACCTTGTTTGCTCTTCCTGGAGCCTATTGTTGAGTCCCTGCCATATTGGGTCTTCATCATTCCAATGGTAGTTTCGTGCTTCTTTCACCTTTTTCAGGTTTCGTTCCCATTTTAAAGCGTTTGGGTCTTTTTATCTGAGCAGCCTCTCATTTTCTGCACTTTATATGATCTCCACTCGCCAATCAACTTTTTAATCAAGGTGTGCTGTTCTGAACAATGTCTGGAACGACCCATTTCCCTCAGAATTTCAGGAAGAAATGTTCTATAACCAGCAGGTACAACACTTGCTGCTTCCTTCCTGAAAGAACGACAAGAACTGCTCCTGTTTTTCAAAGAAGGAATGATGTCACTAACCGACCTCCACACTGATATTATTGTAAACACGCCCCTTTCAATTAGTGATTCAATTACACAGAACCAGTGATGACTGACTGCTATTATTTTGAACATAACTGTACCTACCCTACCAGTCTCTCTCTCTCTCTCTCTTTCTCTCTGTTTATTGTTCATTTGTTCGTTTGCACAGCTTCAAAGGTTCTTCAAAGCTTTCATGTTAGAGAATTGCCACAGATCGCTGGAGTGTGTGTGTGTGTGTGTGTGTGTGTGTGTGTGTGTGTGTGTGTGTGTGTGCGCACGTGCGCGCTGATGGAGTTGGTCTCGGTTTAGATATGAAAGGGTATCTTACTCATTCTAGTGTGTGTGTGTGTGGGGGGGGGGGGGTTGGGCTGTTTGGATTAAATGTAAATAAATGTGTGTGAATATTTACCTGTTATTTAACACTTGTATGAATAAAACATTCGTTTATCCCGATCCATTTTTACACCCGGAAAGCAGCACACGTGCACTGTGCCATCTATATAATGTAATAGAGCATGTGATTACTCAGACCAGTCCACATTCCTCCATGGTCCATTTTCAGTGAGGGTCATGGGCTGAAGCATCTGCACTTGGACTGCTCTGATTCATTTATTTATACTACAACATTAATTATTATTTATACTACAATATAATTATTTACACTACAATATTATTATTTATACTTCAGTATAAGTGGAATTTATACTCCATATAAGAAATTAAAATTGTCTAAATAATGTCACATGTACAGTTAGGATGGGATTGAATAAATAAAAAGAAAACAAATCTGAAAGGCATCAATCCATAAAAGCTTAATACGCTCTCTGTCTCACACACTGACGGAGAGAGATGGGGGATTTATAAAACAATGATTGAATGATATTTCCAGACAGGAGGTTAAAGACAAAATAGTGAAGGGTCAAGAGATAGAGAAGTAGAGAGAACAATGGGTGAACAGGGAAAAAAATGGAGCTTGAATAATGGAGAGTAAAACTGATGAAGGGAGGATAACAGCAGGTAAGGAATACTGAAGTGTTGAGAATGTAAGTGTATGGAATACTGATGTTGGGATACTGACGTGTTCGGAATACTGAATCATACAGAATACTGACCTGTAGAGAATACTGATGTGTACAATATATGAAGGTGTACAGAATACGTAATCATACGGGATACTGGTGTGTATGGATTACTGGTGTGTACGGAATATGGAATAGTTTTGAATACTGAAGCATAAGGAATACTGGTGTGTACGGAATACTGGAGTATCCGAAATATGGAATAGTTTTGAATACTGAAGCATAAAGAATACTGATGTGTACGGAATACTGGTGTGTACGGAATATGGAATAGTTTTGAATACTGAAGCATAAGGAATACTGGTGTGTACGGAATACTGGTGTGTACAGAATATGGAATTATTTTGAATACTGATGCATAAGGAATAATGGTGTGTACGGAATACTGGAGTATACGAAAATGGAATAGTTTTGAATACTGACGCATAAGGAATACTGGTGTGTACAGAATACTGGTGTGTACAGCATTTGGAACGGTTTTGAATACTGAAGCATAAGGAATACTGGTGTGTATGGAATACTGGTGTGTACGGAATATATAATAGTTTTGAATACTGAAGCATAAGGAATACTGGAGTGTACAGAGTTTGGAATAGTTTTGAATACTGATGCATAAGGAATACTAGTGTTTATGGAATACTGATGTGTATGGAAAACTGGTGTATATGGAATAGTTTTGAATACTGAAACATAAGGAATAGAATACTGAAGCATATGGAATACTGGTGTGTATGGAATTTGATCAAGTTTTGAATACTGAAGCATATGGAATACTGGTGTGCATGGAATACTGGTGTCTATGAAATTTGCAATAGTTTTGAACACTGAAGCATAAGGAATACAGGTATGTACGGAATACTGGTGTGTACGGAATATGGAATACTTTTGAATACTGAAGCATAAGGAATACTGACACATAAAGAATATTGATGTGTAAAAATATGTAAGGGTTCGGAATATTGATGCGTATGGAATGCCAAAATTTACAGAATATTGAAATGCATTATCGGAAAACACTGAAGAAGAACATACTCTAAAGAAATGTAAAAAAAAAAAATTAAGTGTTCGGAATACTGATGTGTACAGAATATTTAAATGCATGGTATACACAGGTGGAAGACTGGAATGCGCTTATATGTATGGAATACTGAAGTGTATGGAATTGTTTGAGAGACTGATGTAAACAGGATATTTATACAGTAGGCCTTTGACTATTCGCGGTTTTGCACTCAGAGTTTGAGTATTCGCGGAATGCCAAGCATTCGGCATCAGGGGCAGTGGTGGTCTAGTGGTATAAGGCGCCGGATCGCTGATCCAAAGGTTGGGGGTTCGAGTCCCACTCTCCACAAGGTTGTCACTGCCCCCCCCCCCCCCCCCCAGTGCAGCTAACTGGGTTATCAAAGGCCGGCCATGTCTCTCACTGTCTATGGTGTGAGGCATGTAAAAGAACCATTGCTGACTTTTGACAAGAGTAGGCTGCAAAGCCGTCAGCGTGTTTCCATCCTGCGATGGCCTGGCGAGCTGTCCAGGGTGTACTCTGCCCTCACCCTGAGTTGGCTGGGATGGGCACCAGCCTCCCCGCGACTCTAATTAGGATGAAGCGGTTACAGAAAATGAACTGGAATGCCAAGCAACCCTCACGTGATTCAAATTCAGCCAATGGCTGTCCTCCTTCCTGCTGATTGGTTGAGATGATGAAATGCCCCTTTTTCCTCATTCACACACAAGTTGTCAATGAGCCATTTTTTAGTATGTTTTAATTACCAGTTAAGTTCTATGATGTCGCTCAAACGCCTGCTTCTTCTTCTTTTCCTTTCGGCTGTTCCCTTCAGGGGTCGCCACAGCAAATGATCTGCCTCCATCTCTCCCTATCCTCTGCATCCTCTACTCTTACTCCAACGACCTTCATGTCCGCCTTCACCGCATCCATAAATCTTCTCTTTGGTCTTCCTCTGGGCCTTTTGCCTGGTAGTTCCAACCTCAGCATCCTACGACCAATATGCTCACTATCCCTCCTCTGTACATGTCCAAACCATCTCAATCTAGCCTCTCTGACTTTGTCTCCAAAACATCTAACATGTGCTGTCCCTCTGATGTACTCATTTCTGATCCTATCCATCCTCGTTACTCCCAAAGAGAACCTCAACATTTTCATCTCTGCTACTTCCAACTCTGACTCCTGTCTTTTCCCCAGGGCCACTGTCTCTAAACCATACAACATTGCTGGCCTCATCACCGTCTTGTACACTTTTCCCTTCATTCTTGCCGATACTCTCCTATCACACATCACACCGGACACTTTTCTCCATCCATTCCAACCTGCCTGCACGCGCTTCTTCACCTCTTTTCCACACTCTCCATTGCTCTGGATTGTTGAGCCTAAGTACTTAAAATCCTCCACCTTCTTTATCTCTGCCCCCTGTAACCTCAAAGTTCCTCTTGGGTCCTTGTCGTTCACACACATGTATTCCGTCTTACTGAGACTAACCTTCAATCCCCTCCTTTCCAGGGCATACCTCCACCTCTCTAGATTTTCCTCCACTTGTTCTCTGCTCTCACTACAGATCACAATGTCATCTGCAAACATCATAGTCCATGGAGATTCTTGTCTAACTAAGCACCAGAAAAAGGTAATGACGTTGGAGGTCTCTTCTGGAGAAATAAGACTTTCTCCAGAAGAAATGACAGTTTCCTCTGAAGTGCCTGAAGAGGAATAATCCTTTGAACTGTTGTAAAACACTCCACTATTAAAGTCTTTTTCAATTATTATTCCAGTACATTACCTAAGGTAATGTTTAGAATGTTTGTGTGTTAGATTTTATTTACTGTGGTGTAGCATGTTTCTTATTTTGTTTTGTTTATCCATTTTATTACATTTCTTGTTCTTTTATGTCCTTTTTGTTATGGTCTGTGTTTTGAGGGACTTTGATTTTGGCACTGTGCCTCTAACTAACTGTTTACTCTCCACTTCGGCTGAGGGGCGTGGCTGAGCTGCTCGGTGGCTGACACCTGAATTCACTATTCAAATTTACTCCCAATAAACAAAAGCACACTCACCTCTGCGCCAGAGGATTAACTTCACATCACATCACCTCTTCTTTGGTTTGTAAGTCTCTCTAACTCTCTCACTCTAAAACTCTGTTTTCTACTCGCTCCGGCTGAGGGGCGTGGCTGAGATGCTCGGACTTAATACAGTTCATACCTAATGCAAGACCTTCCTCTAGTGGGCATTTTTGAAAACTATAGTGCTGTATGTTTCAAAACGAATGCATTGAAAGGTGTTTTTATATGTATGCTGTATAATGGTTCTATTTTATTATCAATAAATATCACAGTAAAAAAATTAAGTTTTTCTTAATCATTACTATATTTTACTACATTAATACTGTATTAATGAGTAAGACTGTCTATAGAACGTGTTTAAGAAGCATATTTTAGCGCATGTAATAGATACATAGTATACTTGATACATGGGGTTTTACTTCCGGGTACAGAACTCGTAGATTACCTTCATTCGCGGGAGGGACCGCAACCGAACCCCATGCGAATATCGAGGGCCTGCTGTACAGTGGTACCTCACCTTATGATATTAATCCATTCCAGACGTGGTTTCGTAACCTGGATTTTTCGTAAGTTGAACAGCATTTTACATGAAAAATGCGTGATTCGTTCCAAGAACCCCAATACTACCCCCTAAACCCTATAAAAATTATAAAAGTATACCTTTTAAGGCTTCCTTCTGCTTCCATATTGTACCAATGGTCGGCGGGTTTGATCATATTCCTTTGCGATATCACTCAACTGCATGCCACGAGCCCACTTCTTCTTTTCACCATGTGTTCTTAGCAGAGTTATAATCTTACAAATGTTTATGGAAGGTTAAAAGCCTGAGCCAAAAAATAAAGTTGCAATGAGCACACTCGAAAAGCTCACAAAACATCAGTAACTCTGTCCTTTACACAAAAAGCATCATGGTATTATAGAGATGCAGCTCCATAATAGCCAATGGAAAGGAGCTGTGTCATCCCTACTAGCCAATGGGAAGCCAGCGGGCTGGGATGTTGGGAGATGGTAAATGGGAGAGCAACTTGCGCATTGTTTAAATTTTTGAGATGGTGCTTTCGTAACGTGAACTTGTTTCATATCCAGAGACAAAAATTTTAGGAAAATGCATTTTGTAACCTGGATTTTTCGTTTGTTGGGACTTTCGTAAGCTGAGGTACCACTGTATGTGTATATATATATATATATATATATATATATATATATATATATAATATGCAATACTGGTGATAGAATAAACGGAAATGATACGGGAATGCTAAATTGTATCTAATATAAAAGTAAATGGATTACTGAAGTCTGTAGAATATGACCAGTGAAAGGAATACGGAAATGAGTGGAACACTATTGTGTAAACAATATTGCACAGAATACCTCACTGTACAGAGTACTAAAGTGTACAGAATAATGAAGTGAGTACTGAACTGCACACCTCTTGTCTTTTGTGCTCTCCGACTGGGAGGAGTATCCTTCGTCTCTCACCTGTCAGTCTACTACTCAAGACAATAACAGTGTCCATAATGTACAGAAGAGACACCCGCAATGATTAAATGTACTTTTCTATCCTTTACACGTTTAATTGCTCAGCTAGGCAGATAAATTGACAGACTGATCAAAATGATGAAAAGAATTAAAAATTAAGCGCCAGAGTGATGGAACAATAGAGGCAGACTGATGGAGCAAAAGATAAACACGGGGAAGATGTGAAGAGAGATATGAACAAGTGGACGCCTGATCAAACAGCGAGAACATGATTCACTGAACATCAAATAAAAAAAAAACCTAAATAATACAATAGAAGGAAATGAAAGACAAGTGAACTTGCTCTGTGCTCTCCTCTGTTTGGAAAGCTGGAGGTAAATGTCATGTGATGAGATGGGGACGATGAACGAGTTTAATTCCAGAGATTAAAGTGACATTCAGTGAAAAGATGCAATGTAGCAGAAGAATTAGAAAAACAGTGTGGAATTATGGGTAGTCTTATGGGTAGCTGTCGGACACTACTCAGGATGCTTTATGAGTCTCTTGTGGTCGGTGCGTTCTGTAGGCTGAAGGTTGCAGACGCTAACAGATTGAAGAAACTGTTGTTGGTGTGGAACTGGACACTCCGACAATGGTGTCGGAGAGACGAATGCGGTCCAAAATAAGGACAATATTGAACAATACCGCCCACCCGCTTCACAACCTGGTGATCAATTACAGGAACACATTCAGGGAGAGACTCAAACCATCGAAATGCACCATGAACCCCACAGTAAATCATTTCTATCTGTCAACATTAAATTATACAAAACTCGTCCATATAGCACCAACATCCAGTGTTTACATTTACATTCTACTGTTCATCATATCAATAAAACTGTACATATCCCTCACATACTCCTTTCATTCTCTACTGTTTATATACATATTACTCATGTCTAACTTCAGACTTACATATATATATATATATATATATATATATATATATATATATATATATATATACACACATACACAGTGAGTGTCCCTTCTAACAAATTTTCCATGATACGAGTTTCGAATTCACAAGGAATCTTCTCCATCCAACTACCAAAAATTCACTTTACGAGCTCTCCTTGAAATGGCTTTTTGGGGCCGATTAGCTTCGTATTCTTCCACGTGTATTCCTTCACGCTTTGAAACACCTTGTGCGATGCTTCTCAATTATTTTCTGTGACACCCCCTCAAGGAAGAGAAAATAAAACATTTCATACCCCCACGCGCCCTGTGTGCGACTTTTTTTTGTTTGGTGTTTTTATCCCCTACACCATAGGGAAGATAGTGACAGCACCACTGCCACCTATTGTAGAAGCTGTGCAATTACACTTAATGCTAGTAATTTATGGCAAAAAAGCATGTTCTCCAGGGTCATACGCACCACCCCTGGAATCACACCATGCTCCCCATGATTTAAGAAGCACTGGCCTTTTGGGAACTCATGATGAGTCTTTCCTTGCTGGCATTAGTAGTGTGCACACGCACAAAATTCTCCTCCTCCTCTTCTGTTACGCACCACCTCATGCCTGCTGATCGGAAGGGTTAGTTGACTTATTTATTCTTGTTTTATTGTTATTTATTGTTAAGTATTAGTGTGAATGTACATGTATTCTTCTTCTTCTTATTATTATTAACTATTTATTGTTTTTACATGTTTATCTTTAATATATTAGGTCAAATATACGTGTTTGTGGCAGGTTATGAGTTTGGGAGGGGGTGGAACAGATTAATTGGTTTTCTGTTATTTCTTATGGGAATTTTTTTATCTAACAAACTTTTCGGCTGAGGAGCTCACTCTCAGAATGGACTAAATTCGTTAGCTGAGGTATCACGGTATATAATTGCTTTTTGATTAAATTTTCTTTATTGAGACTTTATTTTTATCTCATTTTTGTATAGAGCAACTGTGTGCACACAATTTCCTCCGGGATCAATAATGTATTCTGATTTTGCTACACACAATTTCATTTCTACGTGCTCTCTCTCTCTCTCTCTCTCTCTCTCTCTCTCTATCTCTCTCACTCTTTCTCTCTCACTCTTTCTCTCTCCCTCTCTCTCTCGCTCTATCTCTCTATCTCTCTCACTCTTTCTCTCTCTCTCTCTCGCTCTCTCTCTCTCTCTCGCTCTATCTCTCTCCCTCTCTCCCTCTCCCTCTCTCCCTTTCTTTCTCGCTCCATCTCTTTCACTCTCTCTGTCTCTCTCTTTCTCTCACTCTCTCTCACTCTCTCTTTCTCTCTCTCTCTCTCTCCCTGTGTGTGTGTGGTTTATAAACATGAGAGTCTGAGGACTGATGCTTTATTAGGCTTTGATCACATTAAGTGAGTCCATGCCTCCAGCCATCCCATAATGCTCTACAGCACAAACCAGGAAAATGAGAGATGAAGATGCAGTGGTCATCCACCAGTCTGCAGTTTCTCTGTATATGTGGAATATACAAAGTAGTTTTATGAAGTTACAGGTTTAACTGTATTTCATGGCGTGAACATCACTGGTATTTCATACTTCCGCTCACAAGAATACGAGGTCACAGAAGATGTTGATGTTGCCCAATAGATGGCATTGACTGAGTGATATAAAGTGTAGCATATAAAAAATGTCTGAGCTCTTAGCGACACTGAAGAAAAGCTGAGAGTAGTTATCAGATGTTTGTTGGTAGAGAATGTGAAACCTGAAATTTGTAAAATTCTGCAGCAGTATGGAGAGGTGAAGCCAGGACGTGTTGCAGTGTTGGTGAAAGAGTTGAAGCCAGTAATATGAAGTCTTGGCAGGTGTTCTTGTCCTTCATGGTAACACACGCCTTTGTACTGCCGTGGCCAATCTTGGCACTATTTGGAAATTGTGATTTCAGGAATTGCAGCATCTTCCATACAGCCCGGATCATGCTTCCTCTCCCACCTTCCATGTGATCTCATCCATATAAGGACGTGTATAGTGATTCCCTCTGAATTGTGGTATGCTGTATGTGCAACATTTCAAAAAAATATATTATTGGCAGGCTGGGATCACATGATTTCTTCTTGGAGCGAGAGTAAATTATTAAGAATAAAAGAGAAAACCACATTAGTGATTTGATACAAACATGCAGTGTTTGTGGTAGAGGTGAAGAAGAGAGGGCAGACAGGGTGGAATGGGTGGAGTGGAGAGTGTAGGCAGGGTGAAGTGGGTGGGGAGGATAGTGCAGGCAGGGTGGAATGGGTGGAGTGGAGGGTGCAGTCAGGGTGGAATGGGTGGGGAGGAGTGTGTGGGCGGGGTAGAATGGGGAGGACAGTGTAAGCAGGGTGGAATGGGTGGGGAGGAGAGTGCAGACGGGGTGGAATGGGTGGAGAGGAGTGGATGGAGTGATGTGAGGGAAGGGCATGTATAAGATCGAAAGGAAAGGTTTCTGAGACGGTGGTGATTCTGTGAGTGTTGTGACTCTGTGAGATGATCTGGTTGTTTGTGTTTATTGCGGTTGAAGGGTGGGAGAGACGAGTCGTTCGAGTGAGAGAACCTTCAAAAATAATAAATAACAAGTGTTTGTTTTTATTGACAAATGGTGGGCATACCTTACCTACAAAAAAATAAAAAGAAAGAAAAGAAAACAGGTAGGTCTTTGGACAGTTGTAAGGGCAGTATGTTTTCAATAAACACACAGACCCAGGCGTGTCTCGTTCTGGTTCCTGAGGAGTGTAATATATCAGAGTTCAATCAGACAGGACGCCGCGCGGGAACTTTGTCTCTGTTCAATGATACATTCCACGCTAACACATATGGAGATGAAGAAGAATTATAAACTAGGCTTTGCCATATTTTAACTATTTTTCTTTTTCCTCCACTTTTTGTTATTGTTTCTTACTTGTCATCCTTCAGGGCTTTGCTGAATGTCACAATTGCTTCCCCCACCAGTCCTCACTGATGACATCATTTCCTCAGTGGTGTTAGATTAGCTTATCTGAAAATGTTACACAGCTCCATCTCCAGAAAGAATGAACTTCCCTGTGTGTGTGTGTGTGTGTGTGTGCGCGCGTGTGTGTGTGTGTGTGTGTGTGTGTGTGTGTGTGTGTGTGTGTGTGTGTGTGTGTGTAGGTGTGTGGGCGCTATTTAATTGCATTTTAGTCCCATGTATTCTCAGTGTATTTCAGTGATGCTTCTCATTGAAATGTTCACATGGCATAAGAATTGAGATAAAGATTATCTTACAGCTTTAAAATCTATCCTTCAACCTGCCTGTCTTTCTGTCCATTCATTCCTCTCTCTCTCGCTCCCTCTCTCTATCTCTCTCTCTCTCTCTCTCTCTCTCTCTCTCTCTCTCTCTCTCTCTCTCTCTCTCTCTCTCTCTCTCTCTCTCTCTCTCTCTCTCTCTCTCTCTCTCTTTCTGTCTATGTATTTATTATGCTATATTATTATCTTTTCTTTTACACATTACTTTGTGTGGAATATACAGAATCAAAAACAAAGCAATCAATAAACAAATTTGGTGGAATAAATAAAACACACAAACAAAATATTCTAGGAAGGAGAAAGAAATTAAACAAAATTTTATGAATGCCTGGCAGGGAGAATTCTTCCAGAGATGATAAATAAACTTACAGAACACTGATCCATTAAAAAAAAAAAACCATGCCGTAACTAAGCCATTACTATAACTACAGTAATATAATATGTTTGCCGTGCAATGGCCTAGCAAGCTCTACAGGGAGTACCCTGCCCGGTGCTGAATCGGGTGAGATGGGCACATTTTGGGTTTTTTTACACCCAAGCCTAGTGGCTCATCAGGCCGGTGCTCCCGGTTTCCGTAGCGTGAGGCTACCGGGAGTTCAACTCCTCCTGGATGGGATGCTAGTCCATCACACGTTACCTTCCCAGTATATTTTTACTGGTTTCCATTTACACTGCTGGGTGAACAGAGGCACACTTGTGGTTGAGACCTTGCCCAGGGGTCTTAGTGCAGTGGGGGTCTAATTGAAATTCGAACATACAACCTCCCGATCATGAGCACAGCACCCGAACCACTACGCCACCGGCCCCTATGAGATGGGCGCGTACTTAGGATTAAACAGTTCAGGAAATTAATGAATGAATTACATAAACCATTATAAAATTTTAATGTATTAACATAACTCATTACTAATCCAAATCATTTATAATTTTTCAAATTATTAAATCTGAGTCTTTCATAGGAAATGAATCAACACTTTCTAACTAATCATGATCCAAAACAATGCAGCTCAACATTACTTTCATGTAGTTGGGTCTGTATATAAATAAATATGTATAAAGTACGAATGCAGCCGTGAGGGAGGGGCACAAGCCAGTGTCTCTCCCTCACGCCGGTCCCAAGTTTGGATAAATGCAGAGGGTTGCGTCAGGAAGGGCATCCGGCATAAAACAAATGATAAATAAAATATGCGAGTCTCAACAAAAAATTTCATACCAGATCGGTCGAGGCCCGGGTTAACAACAACCACCATCAGTGCTGTTAACCAACAGGGTGCTGATGGAAATTGGACTACTGTTGGTCAAAGAGGTCGAAGAAAGAGAGGCGGGAGGCGTATCCGTAGGCAGAGAGAGAGAGAAGAGGAAAGGCATGAGTCTAGGACTGAAAGTAGGGACTTTGAATGTTGTAACTATGACAGGAAAAGGTAGAGAGCTGGCTGACATGATGCAGAGGAGGAAGGTGGACATACTGTGTGTTCAGGAGACCAGGTGGAAAGGTAGCAAGGCTAGAAGCTCAGGAGCAGGGTTTAAGCTATTTTATCACAGTGTGGATGGGAAGAGAAATGGAGTAGGAGTCATCTTGAAGGAGGGATTTGTCAGGAATGTTCTAGAAGTGAAAAGAGTGTCAGACAGAGTGATGAGTCTCAAGTTAGAAATTGAAGGTGTGATGTTCAATGTTGTTAGTGCTTATGCCCCACAAGCAGGATGTGAGCTAGAAGAGAAAGAGAGAGTCTGGAGTGATTAGATGAAGTGATGCAGAGTACCCCCAGAGGTGAAAGAGTGGTCATTGGTGCAGACTTCAATGGACATGTTGGTGCAGGAAACAGAGGGGACAAGGAAGTGATGGGCAGGTTTGGTATCCAGGACAGGAACGCAGAAGGACAGATGTTGGTAGATTTTGCAAAAAGGATGGAAATGGCTGTGATAAATACTTTCCTCCAGAAGAGACAGGAGCATAGAGTGACTTATAAAAGCGGAGGTAGGAGCACACAGGTAGACTACATCTTGTATAGACGATGTAATTTGAAGGAAGTCAGTGACTGCAAAGTAGTAGCGGGTGAGAGTGTTGCCAAACAGCATAGGATGGTGGTGTGCAGGATGATGCTGATGGTGAAGAAGGTAAAGAAGGCAAAGTCAGAGCAGAAGACAAAGTGGTGGAAGCTGAAAAAGGAAGAAGAGTGTTGTGCTGTCTTCAAGGAGGAGTTGAAACAGGCTTTGGTCAGGAAGTGCTTCCAGATGACTGGACAACAACAGCAAATGTGATCAGGGAGACAGCTAGGAGAATACTTGGTGTGTGATCTGGAAGGAGAGGAGATAAGGAGACTTAGTGTTGGAATGAGGAAGTGCAGGAGTGTGTACAAAGGAAGAGGTTAGCTAAAAAGAAGTAGGACATAGAGAGAACTAAAGAGAGTAAACCGGAGTACAGGGAGACACAGCGTAAGGTGAAGGTAGCGGAGTCAAAGACCAAACAGAGTGCATATGATGACCTGTATGCTCGGTTGGAAAGTAAAGAGGGAGAAAATGATTTATACAGGTTGGCACAGCAGAGAAATAGAGATGGGAAGGACGTGCAGCAAGTGAGAGTGATAAAGGACAGAGAGGGAAATGTCTTGACTGATGACAGAAGTGTGCTGGGAAGATGGAAAGAGTACTTTGAAGAGCTGATGAATGAGGAAAATGAGAGAGAAAAAAGAGTAGAAGGGGTGACCGTTGAGGACCAGGAAGTAGCAAAGATTAGTAAGGGTGAAGTGAGGAGGGCATTGAAGAGGATGAAGAATGGAAAGGCAGTTGGTCCTGATGACATACCGGTGGAGGTATGCAAGTGTCTAAGAGACGTAACAGTAGATTTCCTGACAAGAACTTTCAACAAGGTCTTAGAGAGTGAGAGGATGCCAGAGGAATGGAGAAGTGTGATGGTGCCCATTTTTAAGAATAAGGGAGACGTGCAGAGTTGTGGCAACTACAGAGGGATACATTTGATGAGCCATACCATGAAGTTATGGGAAAGAATAGTGGAAGCTAGACTAAGGGCAGAGGTCAGCATTTGTGAACAACAGTTTGGTTTCATGCCAAGAAAGAGCACCACAGATGGAGAGTTTGCCTTGAGGATGTTAATACTAATAGTACAGAGAAGGTCAGAAGGAGCTGCATTGTGCCTTTTTGGATCTGGAGAAAGCATATGACAGGGTGCCAAGAGAGGAACTGTGGTATTGCATGAGGAAGTCTGGAGTGGCAGAGAAGAGTGGTGCAGGACATGTATGAGAGATGTAAGACAGTGGTGAGGCGTGCTGTCGGTGTGACAGAAGAGTTCAAGCTGGAGGTAGGACTGCATCAAGGGTCAGCTCTGAGCCCCTTCTTGTTTGCTATGGTGATGGACAGGCTGCAGACGAGGTTAGACAAGATTCCCCATGGACTATGATGTTTGGAGATGACCTTGTGATCTGCAATGAGAGCAGAGAACAAGTGCAGGAAAATCTAGAGAGGTGGAGGTATGCCCTGGAAAGGAGGGGAATGAAGGTTAGCCTCAGTAAGACAAAATACATGTGTATGAATGACAAGGATCCAACAGGAATGGTGAGGTTACAGGGAGCAGAGATAAAGAAGGTGGAGGATTTTAAGTACTTGGGCTCAACAATCCAGAGCAATGGAGAGTGTGGAAAAGAGGTGAAGAAGCGTGTGCAGGCAGGTTGGAATGGTTGGAGAAAAGTGTCCGGTGTGATGTGTGATAGGAAGGTATCGGCAAGAATGAAAGGAAAAGTGTACAAGACGGTGATGAGGCCAGCGATGTTGTATGGTTTAGAAACAGTGGCCCTGGGGAAAAGACAGGAGACAGAGCTGGAGGTAGCAGAGATGAAAATGTTGAGGTTCTCTTTGGGAGTAACGAGGATGGATAGGATCAGGAATGAGTACATCAGAGGGACAGCACATGTTAGAGGTTTTGGAGACAACGTCAGACAGGCTAGATTGAGATGGTTTGGACATGTACAGAGGAGGGATAGTGAGTATATTGGTAGTAGGATGCTGAGGTTGGAGGTAGAAGGTACCAGGTAGAAGCCCAGAGGAAGACCAAAGAGATGATCCAGGAGATATTGGACTGAAAATACATCAGTGGTGCAGAAGAAGAATGAATAGATGGACAGATTGATATCTCTGCTGTCTCACGGCTCAAGGGTTCTGGGTTTGATCCCGAGCTTAAGCTAGTATCTAGGCGGACCTTCATGTGTTCTCTGTCTCCGGGTAGATTTTATTTCGTCCTCTAGAACCTGAGCATTATTTATTTATTTCTCTATCTTACTAATTTTTAGATGCTGTATTCATGCTACCAAAGGGAAATTACACTATGCTTTTAACCCACCCAGTCCAGTGAACGCCGAGTATGAACACGTACATCCTGAGCAGTAGGCCGCTGCGTTGTGGCATCCGTGAAGTGGTCGAGGGTTACATGCGTTGCTTTAGGGCACTTCAGCTGTAAGAACAGAGATTCATTCAGTCCCAAAGCTTCTACACTAACCTTTTGGATCATGACCACTAGAAATAAGAAATGAAGGCAAATAAACAAAAAGACAAATTAACAGGCACAAATTTACACATGAGACGAAGAGAGAAACATGGAGGATGAAAGAGAGATAGAGTTCCATCGTTCTTTTCTTCTTTTAATCGTTGCATAAAAGAGAGCATATTAAACAAAGTAATTCATTCAATCTCTAAGACGTGTAATTCTAATTAGGGTCACAAGTAGGCTGAATCCTATGTTGGCCAACTTTGGGCGAAAATGGGGTACACCCTGAACTGCTCCTTAAGACTTCACAGGTGCAACACACAACCTCAACAACACACAAATTCACACTCACTCCAAGGGGCAATTAGCCAATTAGCAAAGGGAACAGCCAATTAGCCTACAGCACATATTTTTGTACTGTAAGAGGAAACCGGAGAACCTGGAGAAAACCCATACAAGCACAGGAAGAACACGCAAACTCTACTCAGAAACGTGTCCAGCATGGGACTCGAACCCAGGACCTTCTGGCTGTGAGGCGGGCGTGCCAACCTCTGTGCTACCTAAACAAAGAAATGATAAATTAATAATCTAATGCATAACACAGGAAACAGAAGGAAGGAGTTTTTTCATATTTATTTTTAATTTTAGGTTACACCTCTCTCTCTCTCTCTCTCTCTCTCTCTCTCTCTCTCTCTCTCTCTCTCTCTCTCGCTCTCTCTCTCTCTCATTACTCTCTGTGCATGCATGTCCTTTTGTATGCTTTTTTGATAATAAATTTAATTTTAAGAAAATATTTTGTAGAGAGTTTTTTAATAAATGTTTTACTGTCCACATCACTCACTGCTAGACAGGGAGAGTACTACTTCCTGTCTTATTTCCTGTCAAAGAAAATTGAGAGAAAATAACTTAGTTTGGGTATAATGAATGTTATTTCTTTGAGTATGAAGAATCTGTAGAAACTGATGATGAATGATTGTTTGTGTCACTAATTACACACCTATTACTAATTACTCATCTATCTAATTATACATCTATTACTAATTACTAATCTATCTAATTACACACCTATTACTAATTACTCATCTAATTATACATCTATTACTAATTACTCATCTATCTAATTATACATCTATTACTAATTACACATCTATTACTAATTACTCATCTATCTAATTATACATCTATTACTAATTACACATCTATTACTAATTACTCATCTATCTAATTATACATCTATTACTAATTACTAATCTATCTAATTACACACCTATTACTAATTACTCATCTAATTATACATCTATTACTAATTACTCATCTATCTAATTATACATCTATTACTAATTACACATCTATTACTAATTACTCATCTATCTAATTATACATCTATTACTAATTACACATCTATTACTAATTACTCATCTATCTAATTATACATCTATTACTAATTACTAATCTATCTAATTACACACCTATTACTAATTACTCATCTGTATAATCACACATTTATTACTAATTACTCATCTGTATAATCACACATTTATTACTAATTGCTCATCTATATAATCACACATCTCTTATTAATTACTCATCTTTATAGTTACACATCTATTGCTAATTACTCATCTATGTAATTGCACATCTGTTACAAATTACTCATCTATCAATCACACATCTCTTATTAATTACTCATCTTTCTAATCACACATCTATTACTAATTACTTTTAAATGACATTTATTACTGTTAAAGGAAAGATGAAAAATAAAAAGGCAGAAAATAAAGACAGATTGAAGAAAGGGGAGACAGAAAAAATGACAAAATGATGGATTGATGGAAAGAAGGTAACGGACCTAACAAATGGAAGACAGACTAACTAATGTGAGGAAGAAATTCAGAAGGAAGTACTGCATATACAGATGACTGAAAGTATAGAAAGAAAGAAGGAAACATGGAGGGAGGAAAGGGGGAAATGACGGAAGGAAGAAAAGTATAAAGGAAGCTATGGCAAAGGCAAATGGAAGGTTGGAAGGCTAAACAAAAAGACCGTGGGATGAGTGGAGACACATAGACAATGACAGACAGAGAGATGTGGATTGCAGGAGACACGTGGACACAGTGAAATGTGATAGGGGGCTGAAGGGGGTGGGGTGGGGGGGTGGGGGGCTCAGAGGTTACTGAAGAGAGATGGATGACAGGCCGTGTCTGTGCTACCGGGTTTTATTCACTATCAGTACTTTTATTATCAGCGGTGTCGGTGTTGTTTACAGTGTTGTTTACATCATTAGTATTATAGTTGGACTCAGTGTTCACCTCTTTGATCTCAGCCTGTGGTGTCTCGATGCTCTATGAGTTATTTTCCTTGAGCTTTGGACCTGTTACTCTCCGACTGACTGTCTCTGCCGGAGCTCTGTCTCAGCTGAGTGTCCCCCCCCCACACACACACACACCCCACCACCACCACCACCACCACCACCACCACCCACCCCCGAGCTCCCTGACTGCATAGCAACGTTTTAACGTTTTATTTCTCTGCACTCCAAACAACTCATCAGTTGCCTGTAGCATCAGGTATTTGCTATTTTTATGCTTCCACTTGTACTGGCGTCTTCATCTCAGAAATCAAAAAAATATATAAAGAGTCGGTCTGTGAAACGAAGGGTTCTGCATTCTGAGTTCTTAGAACTGAGAGGAATCATTTTATTGAATCTTTATGAACAAAGTGTTGTAGAAAGAGACAGAGACAGAAGAGACAAAGAATGAAAGACTGAGATGGACAGCCACGTTCTGAGCAAGAGAAAGAGAGTAAGAGAGAGTGAGTGTGAGAGAGAGAGAGAGAGAGAGAGAGAGAAACAGAGCAATATTTCAGATTTTTTTGTATTTTATTTTGCTGTGAAATATTTAATGCCGTGTGTTTTAAAATCTTTGAACTTTAATCCCTCTGAGGTGAGAGCATTTAACCTATTTGTCGCTAACAGTACAGCGCAGTGAGTGAGTGTTCATGCCAATGGTTATTGGTTCTGATCCCTCAGGGTTCAGAGGATCTATTTCACGATCCATTTCCTTAGGAACAGAGATGGAGTGAGTGAGGATAAAAGAGGAGAACTGACGGATGAATTTTTCTCTTCCAGAGAAGCAGATCGCCTCAAGACTTGGCTCCATCACTGATGCTCCTGTTTAAGAGAAGTGTTGATTTCAACAGTTCATTCGAACACACACAGAGTTGTATTAAAAGCTTGTGTTCTGTTGGACCCTTTATAGAGCTACCGAGGCATCAAGAGAAATCAGAGCAAGAGAAAAAGGTCTGCATATTTACTCCATGAGCAGTTTATCATAAATAACATTTTTTTTAGAAGTGAAAATCTGATTATCACGGTGATTCATTAGCACGCGTTAAAAGCTCCTTACATTTCAAAACCACGACAGTGATTCACTTACATTATAAACGACTCTTTTGTTCGTTTATTCACATCTTCAAACAACTGCTCTGTGATTCATATACAGATGTAAAAGACGACTGTAGTGATTTCCAAACATCTCATACAGTGATTCACATACGCTTGTAAATGACTCCTTTTGTAATTCACATTGACAGCAGTAGCTTGAGTTACGAGTGTCCTTTATAATGAATTTTCCATGATACGAGCTTCAATCCACCAAAAATCTTCCCCATCAAACCAGCAAAATTTTGATTGACGAGCTCTGCCGGGGAAATGGCTTTCCCGGGTCGATTAGCCTTGTATTCTTATTCCTCTGTGCTCCGAGAATGTCTTGTGCAGTTCACAATTATTTTCTATGATACCCTCTATAACAGTGGTCCCCAACCACCGGTCCACGAACCGGTAACGATCCGTGGCTCAATTGGTACTGGTCCGCAGAAAAAAATAATTAATTATTTCCGTTTTATTTATTATCTAAACCTGAATGATCTTTAATTGTGAAAAATCTTTTATTTTGGAAAATGATTGGATTCTCTCGGTTCCATGTCGGTCATTGGTCGGTCATGAGCGCTAAAATGTAACCCACAAGGGGACAGCACATGAACAGAGGCGAGCTGGACATGTTTCAAACAATAGTGGGGATTTTGGGTGAGACTGAGACTGAGCCTTCATTCTCCCAGTTGGTGCATCATCACCTGTGTTTTTTTTTTTTTTTTTTTTTTTTTTTGAAAAGTTCAAGCTCTACTTCCCAACCAACTTTATTTCAGCTGTTGAAAAATAACATTCATGGAGTGCTTATTATTATTATTATTATTATTATTATTATTATTATTATTAACAATAATAATAAATTTTAAATAATAATAATAATAACAATAATAATAATATTTTCTATAAATAAATTATATTTACAATATAAACAATCTATGACAACGTGCTCCCCCTCCTCCCCCGGGTCCGCGGTTAAAATTGTCAAGCGTTGACCGGTCTGTGGTGAGAAAAAGATTGGGGACCGCCGCCCTATAGGAAGAAAAAAAACATTTCATGCCCCCTCTAGAGCCCCACGCGACTATACATGGTGTTTACTACACTTCATATCATTTTCTCAGTGCTTTTCTCCTACACTATAGACATGAGAGCGCCACCGCCACCTAGTGTAGAGGATGTGCAATTACACTTAATTCCTATACAGTATGGCAAAAAAGCATGTTCCCCAGGGTCATATGTGCCCCTCGTGGCATCACACCATGCCCCCCAAGGGGGGTGCACCCCACTATTTGAGAAGCATTGGCCTTGTGGGAGCTCACCACGAGCCTTTCCTTGCTGGCATTCGTATCGTGCGCATGCTTAAAAATCTCCTCCTCCTCCTCCTCCTCCTTTGTTACTGTTATGGTCTGTGCTGGCTGGCGGAATTAATTCTTTCTTTAGTCATTGCAGGCGCTGGTGAGGGGCATGGCTGTTGCCGGTAGGCGAGTTCCAGAAGAGCACACCTGGTCCCACTCCGCAATCAGCAAGCAGCCAGCTATAAATGAGAGTGGCATGCTTCCCTCTGATGTCAGAAGATTGTTTTCCCCATGATTCCGCTCCTCGGCTTTCTCTTTGACCCCTGGTATCTTGCTTTGTGCTCGACCAGTTACATTGACTTAGTATTCCCGTGATTTCCAGTTCCTAGTGCTTAATAAATTGTTGAACCTTCTTATGGTCTCCTGCATCTCTGGGTCCAATGCATACAATCCAGGCATAACAGTTACACACCACCTTCTGCCTGCCCATGTGATATTTTCACGCCCACATGACATCTTCGCCACAGTTGATGATCGGCAGGGTTAGACTTATTGTTTATTCTTCTTTTATTATTATTTATTATTAATTATTATTAATGTTAATGTCCATGTATTATTATTATTATTATTATTATTATTATTATTATTATTATGATATATTTATTGTTTTTACATGTTTATCTTTAATATATTAGGTGAAATATATGTGTTTGTGGCAGGTTATTTGAGTTTGCAAGGGGGGTTGGAATGGATTAATTGGTTTTCTATTATTTCCAATGGGAATTTTTTGTTTTATATAACAAACATTTTGATTTACGAGCTCGCCCTCGAAACGGATTAATTTCATAAGTCAAGGTACCACTGTATTTGATTAGAACTTCACTTGTGTTTCTAAATGATTCCTGATCTGATTCACATACAGTTGTAAACAATTCCTCTTCTTATTCATTTACATTTCTAAATGATTGTTGGTGTGGTTCACATACATTTGTTTGAAAAAATATTATTGTTATGATTTACATACATTTGTAAACAACTCCTGAAGTGATTCATTTTTCATTTACAAAACATCTCCTGCAGTTAACACACACTTGTAAATGACTCCTTCTGTGATTCTGTTACATTTCGAAACAACTTCTGCAGTGATTCAAATAAACCTGTAATTATCTCCTTTTGTAATTCTTATATGTTTAATAACAACTTTTTTACTGAGTCTCAACGATTCCTGCTGTGATTCACATATAATTGTAAATAACCCCTTCTGATTCATTAAAATTACAAAATGACACTTTTTCTGATTTCCTTTGATTTGTAAGGACTCATGTAATGATTCATTTACGTTCCTCAACATCTCAGCTTGACAGTGGTTTGCGCTCTCCTAGTGCTCTTGTTTATCTGTTTCTGAGAGGGAGAGGAATGTCAAAATGTCAGCGAAGAGCTACTGATGATCGTATGTGTTATATATAGTCTTGGTGCAGTCTCCTTACACATGCTTTATTAAGTGCATGCTGTAAAGTGATGAGCGTTAATGAGCTTTTCATCTTGACCAACGCATGAAGTTGTTATTGTGTACAATGTGGGTTTAATGAGGACTGTAGGATTAATCCTGCATATTATTTTCATGTCATATCTGTAATTTTGCTGATTAAACATTGAAGATGAAGTCATTTGGTGCACTATCTTTATCTTTCTCTGTTTTCCTTTACTCCTCTGTCCTCCCACGTGCTTTAGCACTCTGTTTAACTCATGTGCAGGTCAGAATTCTCAGCTGCCCACATGGTCCTGTTTTTTTAGGGTTTTTTTATCTCCCCATTCTTTTATTTTTACACATTTATTCAGCTTTGGACTTGAAACACGTGATTTCTTTCTGTCGGTCTCTGAGCATCATAAGGAAAAGAATCTTTTCAGTCTATTAAGTTCAGCACAAACACAGTCGGGTTGCTGTTTACTATCTCAAATCAATACATCACAAAAGCTTAAACCCGCTATAACTTCACTTTCCAATGAAGAATTGCTTCTGAAACTCGAGAAAAACAGCAGTAAATAAAGTTGCATAACAGTTATGAGAGTGATTCACACACACACACACACACACACACACGCACACGCACACTTACACACACATAAACAGCACCCTATTTATCCACTTACTTTTTACTGATTCATTCTTTAACATTTTTCTTGAGTGACTCCTTAAATGATTCATTAATTCATTTTCTGAACAGCACAATCCTAATTCGGGTTGAATGGAAGGAGGCTGGCACCCCCATCCCAGCCAACTCCGGGTGATCACAGAGTACACCCTGAACAGCTTGCCTAGTCCATCGTAGGACAGAAACATGCTGTCAGCAACACAACGACCGTTTCTTTTACGTGAATCTCTCACCACAGTCACTGAATGATATGACTGGTCTTTGATAACCCAGTTAGCTGGCCCAGTGGACATCAGTGACAGTGTGGTGATTGTGGGACTTGAACCCGCAACCTTTGAATCAGTAAGACAGCACCCTATCACCGAGACACTACGCAATCTGATTTATTATTTGAATCCAACCAAATGAATTATTTATTTATATGGGGCAGTGGTTTCTTCATGGATAAGGTGATAGGTTATTGATCTGAAGGTCAGTGGTTCAATTCCCACTGTCACCACTATTGGGCCCTTGAGCAAGGCCCTTCACGCTCAAGTGCTCAGTTGTATAAAAACGCTAATTGTAAGTCGCTCCGGATAAGCGCGTCTACCAAATGCTGTAAATGTAAATGTAATTATATTTTAGAAGAGACTCTGCCGGTAAGTCACGATAAAATTTAGAAACGTTTCTTTTTGAAAGTTGATAACATGAAATCATGAAGGACTGGAAGTCACCTACATTCATAAATGACTCCTTTAGCAACTTCTTTAGTCAGTTTAGTATAACTTTTCCTCTCATTTTAATTTATGAATGACTCTACCAGTGAGTAGCCCAGCGGCGTACGGTGATGTAGTGGTTAGCATGTCCACCTCACAGCAAAAAGTCCTGGGCTTGGGTTCCTCTGTGTGGAGGTTACATGTCCCCCTCGTGTTTGCATTGCTTTCCATACACATTAGATCAGTTGGCTGTCTAGTTGCCCATAGGTTGGACTGATTGGTTGTGTGTATTGGCCATGCGATGATTTCAAGCTGTTCGGGTGTGCCCAGCCTTTGACCAATGTCAGATGACTCTAGTATGATTAAGCAGTTTTGCAAATTAATGAGAAATGAGAGTGAGTCATTTGCATTCATAAATTATGTATCTAATGACCTTGCTGTGATTCCTCCAAGACATTGCTGAATTTATTTTAATTGCCAGTTCTGTCCCTTACATGTATGAATGATTCTTTCAGTGAATCGATTGTACTTTTAACAGATTCTTTCAGTGACTCCTCTTATGAGCCATTAATGTTTACGAGTCATTTTTCCTGAGTCATTTGCATTGTATAAATGATTCCTCCAGTGAGTCTTTTTTTTCGTGTATACAGTAAATGTTGTTTCATGCATACCAAGTCGTTTACATTCATGATTGACTCATCCAGTGAGTCAACTGCATTCATATATGTACAACTCCTTCAATGAGTCGCTTATGAAGATAAATGACTCCTCGAATGATTCACTTGTGTTTATTAATAACTCCTCCTGTGTGCCACTTACATTCATAAATTACTCATCGAGTGAGTCACTGATGTTTATAAGTCACTTATGTTTATAAATGACTCATATATTGAGTTGATTAATTTTTTAAAATGCCGAATCAGTTCAGTCACTAACATTTATAAATGACTCTTCTGGTAATTCACTTACATATAGAAATGATGACAGTTTTTTCCTTTATTTTATAAATGACTCTGGTGGTGCTGTGACTCAGCAGTAAACCATATCATCTTACAGTGAAAATATTGTGGGTTCAAAGCCATGGGACTATTTGGAGTTTCCATGCTGACCTCATACTGGCACAGGTTTCCTCTGGGTCGTCCAATTTCATTCTACAGTCCAAAGCCATGCACATCAAAATAACTGGCTGTCCCATACTCCCCAAAGTTTTTAATGTAAGTGTGAAGAGTTGTGTGTGTTTGTATAAGTCCTGGAATAGACTGGTAATGTGTTCAGGGTGTAACCCCGCCTGTCACCTGAAGTCACCTGGGACGGGCTCCAGCTTCCCCATGATGGATAGATTGATGTAAAACCTCACCAGTAATTCCTTTTGATTTTTTAATAATGAATTCGATGGATGTCATTAATAAATGCATTTGACTCACCAGAGTGGTATTTGACTCCTCAAGTGATTCGTTTAAATGTGAAAAAAAAATTATTTTGTGTGTTTTGAAGAATTTTAGCTTCTCTGGGCAAATTGATTAAATTTGAATATGGTTCTCTGGCGCTTCCCGTTACATTTGTGAATAGCTCCACTGGATCACAGAGCCTATTTTGGATAGTGTGTAGGTGTATAAATTTCATGTTTTCTCTAGTGCACTGAACAGAATTATGGGATTGTTGACTCTGACAATGTCACCCAATGCAGCTGTGGCACATCAGTAAACAATTTATAAACTATTCTCAGAAATCCACAAGACAACATTTTGCTTTATCCGTATAATTACCAGCATCATTAAAGTAAGACTAACATTTAATAATATCGAACTGAATTGAAAATGAGCGAAAATTTCTGAATGGAGAATCTCAGAGTGTAATTAGGTTGCATGTGAATGTTAATTGTTATGAATGTAGCATAAGGACAGAGAAGAGGAAAATATGTCTGATGTGTCATTAAAAGTTGCACTCAGACACATCCTTTTAACCTTAAGAAATCAACTTTATATTCAAAAAACGAGTAAATAAAAATTCAAAACATGTATGCACTTTGGAGAGGACAAAAACAACATGGAACAGTATGAAATGGCCATGAGAGACAGAGAGAGACAGAGAGAGAGAGAATGAGTGCGAGAAAGTAAGAGACAGAGAGAAACAGAATGTGTGTGTGTGTGTGTGTGTGTGTGTGTGTGTGTGTGAGAGAGAAAGAGAGAGAGAGAGAGAGAGAAAGCGAGAACAAGGGGGTTGTCTACCCCAGTTGTGACACTGAACGTTTCCTGGACTTTTTTCCCAGGAAGTGCTTGCTCTTTTTTTCGTGATGTATAAAACTCAGAATAATAAAACACAGCCACAGGAAGTGGAAGTGCTGCAGAAGAGTGAAGAGTTTAAACCTTACTGAAATCGGAGTGGGCGACAGGATGGCGTGGTGGTTATTATGGTGTAGCATTTTCGCCTCACAGCAGGAAGGTTCTGGGTTTGAATCCTGGACTCGAGCGTTTCTCTGTCTGATTTCGCTCTGTTGCTTGCGTGGCTTTCCACCGTGTAGCTCGGTTTTCTCCCACAGTCCCACAGGAGACATGCACAGTACGATAATTGGCTGTTTAAATTTTTTTTTAGGTGTGTGCATGTTGGCCCTGCAATGTTTTAGGGAGCTGTTCAGGGTGTACTCTGCCTTTACCCAGTGTTGGATTAAATAGGCTCCAGCCTCAACACCACTCTACAAGTAAGGTTAAACGGTTCAGGAAATGAGTGAGTGAGTAAAATAAAACTTTCATTTTAAAGTGATGATGATGATGATGATGATGATGATGATGATGATGATGATGATGATGATGATCATGATCATGATCATGACATATCGCCTGCTCCGTGTGACCATCACAAACTGTCAGTGTCTGTTATTTTGATTCAAGCATCATCCACTCAGAATAATGTCTAACATCACATTATATAGACAGCCAATCAGATCACAGGGTTCCACTGTAATATATGCCATATGTTATCATTTCTACAGTTACAGCTCATTCACAGGGAAGCGCACGGTTAAGGTTTCATGCATAAAGATTTTAATCATTATTATTATGGTGATGGTGACATGGCAGCACAGTGGTTAGCACATCTGTCGCACAGCAAGAAGCTTGGGCATTTTGTGTGGAGTTTGCATGTTCTTCACATGCTGCCACGGGTTCCCTTGCATGAGCTGTCTAGAATGTACCCCACCCTCACCCAGAAAAGGCTGAGATGGGTTCTAACCTCCCCATGACCCTAATTAGGATCAAGCGGTTTAGAAAATGAATTAATGAATGATAAGGCGTTGTTTTCTTTAGGGTAAGATGGTGTTTATTGTGAGTTTATGAAAGGACTTTATGTTTTGTTTTGTTTTACTGATATCTTAAGGATATAAGATTTTTTTAATGATTAACAGCTGCAGATTCTCTTTTTTTTTGTCTCATTAACTGCTCACTCACTCACTTGCCAAATAAGATCATGGACAGGCTGGAGGATTTTCCAATCATCAATGTGCGATGGTTGGGGGAAACACACACAAAACTATTCACTTCCACACATCGGCCAATTTGCAGCAGTTAATTAGCAAAATGGGTTTTTGAATTGTGGGAGGAAATCGTCTAATTTGGAGAAAATCCACACAAGCACACGGAGAGGGCAGTGGTGGCCTGGTGGTATAGGGTGCTGGATCACTGATCCTAAGTTTGGGGGTTCGAGTCCCACTCTCCACAAGGTTGTCACTGTCCCTCCAGTGGGGCTAACTGGGTTATCAAAGGCCAAACCATTGCTGACTTTCGTAAAGAAGAGCTGCAAAGCCGTCAGCGTGTTTCTCTGCCTTGCTAAAGGGTTGTGTCAGGAAGGGCACCCAACGTAAAAACCTATGAACCAAATCAAACGTGCGAATCATTTGCTATGGCGACCCCTGAGAAAAGGAAAAGCCGAAAAGGAATCTCAATCTCTCACACAACCCCACGGAGAACTTACAAAGTCCAGACAGAATCACACCTGCAGTGCCCGGGACTCAAACCCAGCACCTTTTTGAGGCAGATGTGCTAACCACTACTCTACGTACCACGCCATTAACTCTGAGAGATAAAGAAAGTGTGTTGAAAAGCTATTTATAGTTGCTGTAACATAAGTGACAACTGGAAGTAGCTTTTGTACATAACATTAAATGCAAATAAAATAAAGAAAGGACTGGTATGTAGTGGATTACTTGTTTATGTGATGTATCTGCTCTACTCATTTCCCTGTGAACGAGACGTTACTATAGAAACAATAACCAATTAGAATGAGCGCATTCATATAAACCTGTGATTTGCAGCTGTGCTGCTGTCAGACGTGACTAATGAGTTTCTTCAGATTTTGGAAATTCGGCCGTGTTGCGGTAGAAATCATTGTAATCAGCACATATTCTCTGTTAAATGAAAAATGATTTGCGGATCATTCATTAAACAAATCACTCTTTTCTTGGCTAAAATTATTGAAAGTAATCACTGCAGATGACATTCAGGGAACACGACTGAACAGAGCCATGTTTTAAACACTAATTCTGTCTGAGATAGTTTATACCAGGGAGTTCGAAAGTCATATTAGTTGTGACAGATGATGTGTGCTGCTTCAGAGAGTGGGATGATGATGTGGCATGCTTTGTGATGACATATACATACAGTACTCACCTACAGAGAGAGAAAGAGAGAGAGAGAGAGAGAGAGAGAGAGAGAGATACTGAGTTGGAATTATTGTGTTATTGATTCATGGTGGCGGCACGGTGACGTAGTGCTTAGCATATTCTTGTCTCAAAGCAAGAAGGTTGTGAGTTCGATTCCCACCTTGGGCCAGACCTGGTGTTTCGTGTGGAGTTTGCATGTTCTCCCCGTGCTTGTGTGGGTTTCCTCCAGATACTCTGGTTTCCTCCAACCACACAAAAACATGCACAGTAGGTTAACTGTTTGTTCCAAATCGCCCTTAGGTGTGAGTGCATGCATGAATGGTGAGTGTTAGCCCTGCAATGGCCTGGCGTGCTGTCCACGGTGTACCCCGGTGTCGGCTGAGATGGGCCCCAGCCTCCCCACGACTTTAATTAGGATTAAGCGTTTCGTAAAATGAATAAAGAATGATTCATGTCTACAGTGTTGAGTTGTGACCAGAGGGGGCGCTGTGATCCTTCTCATACACACTTAAGACTTTCACTGCAGAGAAACAGACTTTGTCATATCCACCTGTGATTATGCACACCTGCATAGAGACCGACACACACACACACACACACACACACACACACTCGAGATTGAAAGTAAAAGAATACAGACTGTTTAAAAGCGATAACTCCAAATTACTGAGCGAAAGAAAAACAGAGTGTAAATAACAGCTGTATTCAGATAGAATGGGGCACGTACGAGAGACATTTATGGAATGAAACACACGTACGTATATATATATATATATATATATATATATATATATATATATATAAAGTATATAAAAGGGGGCAGTGGTGTATAGGGGCTATTATTATTTGGTGGTGTATTGAGGTTCTGTCTCCCACCTCATCGTTTGTTTCCTCTTCTACGCCTTCTGCTTCTACCCGTGAAGCTCCGAGGAGAGAGAGAGAGAGAGAGAGAGAGAGAGAGAGAGAGAGAGAGTGCGCGCCAGGGCGCGCGCGCGCGTTTTCTCGTGCTCTCTTTGCGTGCCCGCTTTCCGCGCGCGCACTTTTGCATGCGTGCGTGTGTGTGTGTGTGTGTGTGTGTGTGTGTGTGCGTGCGCGCGCGTGTGTGTGTGTGTGTGTGTGTGTGTGTGCGCGCGTGTGTATGTATGTATGTGTGTGTGTACCAGTTTACCAGTGTATGTACAGTGCTGTGTGTTTTCCGGTGGATTGTATTTCCCTGCGCGCATCTCCCAGTCTCTTCTACTCCCGTGTGTCTGTGGATGGTCGCGCGCGAGGATGGCGCTGCTGGCGCTCAGCGTGTCGGTGCTGTGGCTCGCGCTCTGGCACCCGGCCCCGGCACACGCTGACTCAATCATCCACATCGGTAGGAATTTGCGTGTGTGTGTGTGTGTGTGTGTGTGTGTGTGTGTGTGTGTGTGTGTGTGTGTGTGTGTAAACAAAAGTTGTTTATTTGTTTTCCCAAACAATTAAATATTAATGCAGTTAAATCGATGCACTCGTTACTAACTGTTGGCGTTCATACTGTGTGTGCGTGTGTGTGCGTTCGTGCGTGTGTGCGAGCGTGCGTGCGTGTGTGTGTGTGTGTGTGTGTGTGTGACGTTGAAGGTGTCTGCGGCCACACACACGGAACTTCATCGGTTGGTTGAACTCGGTACATCAGGAAATTTCGCGTTTGTACCAACCAATCTATACCATCAGTTCAGCGCGCGCATCTTTCTCGAGCTTCTGCTACTGATGCGCAAAGTTATTGGCTTTGTTTATGCAACTTAAATATTTATATCTTTAAAATTAAAAGTGAATGAGAAGTCGTGGTTAATTTATGCAAAATAGATGAATAATGTATTTCGCGCTTTACTCGTCTCAGTGTTTCGACACGAGCGTTTACTCTAAACTGAACGTGAGGAAAATGATAATGTGTGTGTGTGTGTGTGTGTGTTTGTGTGTTTGTTTGTGTGTGTGTGTGTGTGTGTGTATGTGTGTGGGTGTGTGTGTGTGTGTGTTTGTGTGTGTGTGTGCGTGTGTGAGCGAGAGAGAGTAGAGAGAGAGAAAGCACATCCAAACGCTGCTGTATGCCATGAAGTCAGTAACAGGTGTGTGTGTGTGTGTGTGTGTGTGTGTGTGTGTGTGTGCGTGTGCCTGTGTATGCATGTATGTGGAGGTCACCAAAGCTTTATTAACAAATTACCCAGTGTACCATCAATCTCAATAGAGAGAAAAAAATACACTCTTCATCCTCATCAAGGCGTTTCAAGACAATTACACATCTGAGACACACACACACACACACACACACACACACACACACACACACACACACACACAGAGAGAGAGAGAGAGAGAGAGAGAGATGTGGGATATGAAACACCTACAATAACTTATTAATATTTCATTGTACACTTTGTTCATTTTTTGTGTGGATTTAACTTTCATCTCATTCGAGTATGAATCTTAAAATCAGAGAACTGTGCCACATACAAGTTGTAAGGAGTACTGAGAGGGGGAGAAAGAGGGAGTGAGAATGAGAGAGGGGGAAGGGGAGAGAGAGAGAGAGAGAGAGAGAGAGAGAGGGTGGGAGAAATATATATAGAGAGATTGTATTAATTAGTTGCGAATGAAATGTAGTGAGTGTTTTTAGGATCATGGCTGATTTGTTTTTAATTCAGAGAAAGAATTTTGATGTTTTTTTCTGAGGTCTGATGTTTTCCTGAGCTTCCAGCCACATTCCTTCAAGTTTGTGTATGAAATCAAACATAAACATTCAGAGGTTAGGAATTACTTTGAATTTTTCTTCTCTTATCTTGGATTTGAAAGATTTTTTTTTTTTTTAAATAAAAATGTTAATTGATGCGAAACACTCTAGATACTGTTAGCATTGTTCAATATTATGGACAAACCAGTTTCTCAAGCGATATCTGCATATGTGTACGAAGGCCCATTTTCAGCAACTAACTGACGTGTTTCAGTGGATTAGATATCAGATTTGCGATGATTCTGGACCAGATGAAAACTGTTAATGCTGATTAAAGAAAGTATAAAATGATCTTTCTGTCGGTTCAGTATTTGGAAAATCAGAATTTTTTTGGTTGGATGATAGACTCAAAATGACCAGAAAAAAACCTTTCTTCTAAAGTACACCCGTCTATATTTGTTCTGAGAAATGAAGACTATTCCATATGAGAAACTGCCAAGAAACTGCAGAGGTCATCCAACAGTGTATAGTATTCCCTTCACAGAAAAGCACAAACTGGAGAGAGAAAAAAAAAATACAAGTCTCAGGCCGCTGGTTCACAACACAGAAACGCTACAAGTACATCTGAGTTCTTCATTTGGTCAACTGGCAGTTTCATTATTAGTAATTAAAAATACTCTCAACTTCAATCATGAAGAGGTGACGCCTGGATGAAAAGCTTCTTAGCAGAGTTAGAAAAGAAACAGCTCCATTTCAGACTGGTCTATAAATGGAAATGATTAAGATGGACAAAAGGACACAGCTATTGGTTTGAGGACGATTTAAAGATGTGCTACAGAAAGACGAATCTACACCGAAGGTGCGTGGATCACGGAGAACAATATGTTTTAAGGAGCAGAACAAATGAAAAGATGCTGGATTCCTGTTTAATTCCATCTGTCAAGCATGGAGGGGGAAACGTGATGGTGCGGAGATGTTTTGGTAAAGTTACAGAAGGTAAGAGAATCTTAAAGAAGCAAAGCTGTCGTTCCAGTGTGAGACGCCACACCACACCCTGTGGATGGTGCTTGACCGGACCTGGTTTCCTCCTTCTAGAGGAGAAAACTTCAAACTATGCAATAACTCTGTAGAGGGGAAGAAGTCCACTGCTATTCTATCAATAACGGAGAGGCCAGTGAAGTCACTGGATCTCAATCCTATGAAGTTCTTGTGGGAGGAGCTTGACTTTGTGTCAGGGAAATAATGGCCATCATGGCAGGGAGGAGCTTCAGGACTCATGGGGTGAAATTTCTTCATTTTATCTCAACAGAGTGACAGCGAGAATGACAACTATCTGCAAGGATGAAATGGGAGTTTTAAAAAAAAAGTCATCATTATTATCATCATCATCATCATCTTCCGCTTGATCCAGAATCGGGTCGCAGGGGCAGAAACCTAAGCAAAGAGGTCCAGATATCCCTCTCCCCCCGCCACTTCCTCCAGCTCTTCTCGGGGGACACTGAGGAGTTCCCAGACAAGCCGAGAGACATAGTCCCTCCAGCGTGTTCTAGGTCGACCTTGGGGTCTCTTCCCGGTTGTACATGCCCAAAACACCACACCAGAGAGGCGTTCGGGAGGCATTCTGACCAGATGCCCGAGCCACCTCAACTGGTCCCTCTCAATGCGGAGGAGCAGCCGTTCTACTCTGAGCTGTATTCGGATGGTAGAGCTTCTCATCTTATCTCTAAGGGAGAACCCCGCCGCCCAGCGAAGTAAGCTCATTTCAGCCGCTTGTATCCGCGACCTTGTTCTTTCGGTCATTACCCAAAGCTCGTGACCATAGGTGAGGGTTGGAACGTAGATCGACTGGTAAATTGAGAGCTTCGCCTTGCAGCTCAGCTCCTTCTTCACCACAATGGACCGGTACAGGCTCCGTTTAACAGCAGACTCTGCAGCGATCCGTCTGTAGATCTCCCGCTCCATCCTTCCCTCACTTGTGAACAAGACCCCAAGATACTTAAACTCCTCCATTTGGGGCAGGACCTCATTCCCAAGCCGGAGGGTGCATTCCAGCCTTGTCCGACTGAGACCATGGCCTCGGATTTGGAGATGCTGATTTTCATCTCGGCCGCTTCGCACTCAACTGCGAATTGCTCCAATGAGAGCTGGAGATCCCGACTTGATGAAATCAAAAGGACAACATCATCCGCAAAAAGCAGAGAAGAGAAGATGGCCACCAAACCAGAACCCCTCAATGCCTCGGCTGTGCTTAGAAATTCTGTCCATATAAATTATTCGAAATTATTCGACTTGTTGTTACCAATACGGACCAAACTCTGGCTCCGGTGATACAGCGATCCAATGGCCTGTAGCAACTGGTCTGGAATGCCGTACTACCAGAGCATGCCCCACAAGATAGTTAGAGGGACACGGTCAAAAGCCTTCTCCAAATCCCCAAAACATGTGGACAGATTGGGCAAACTCCCATTGCCCCCTCCAGGATCCTGTGGAACGTATAGAGTTGGCCAAGAGTGCTACGGTCAGGACGAACATCATATTGTTCCTCCTGGATCCGAGGTTTGAATGTCAGATGGAGCCTCCTCTCCAGTACCCCTGCATAGACGTTCCCAGGTAGGCTGAGGAGTGTAATTCCCCGATAATTGGAACACACCCTCCGGTCACCCTTTTTAAAAAGGGGGGACTACCACCCCGGTGTGCAATCCAGAGGTACAGCCCCCGATGACCACATGATATTGCAGAGACATGTCAACCAAGACAGTTCTACATCATCCAGAGCCCTGAGATATTCACCCCAGGAGCCCGACCACTG
>CM045732.1:68413495-68420995 GCA_024760905.1 Plotosus lineatus
GTTCATGTAAAAGAACCATTGCTGATTTTCGTCAAGAGGAGCTATATAGCAGTCAGCGTTTTTCTGCCCTGTGATGGCCTGGTGGGCCGACCAGGATGGACTCTGCCCTCGCTCAGAGTTGGTTGAGATGGGCGCCAGCCTCCCCGTGACACAAATTAGGATTAAGCGGTTCAGAAAAAATGAATGATGAATGAATGAACTCTTTCGACAAGAGTAGCTGCATAGCCATCAGCGTGTTTCTACCCTGTAATGGCCTGGCGAGCTGTCCAGGTTGTACTCTGCCCTCACCCGGATTCAGCTGGGACGGGCGCCAGCCTCCCTGTGACACTAATTAGGATTTAGCGGTTCAGAAAAAATGAATGATGAATAAATGAACTCTTTCGACAAGAGTAGCTGCATAGCCATCAGCATTTTTCCGCCCTGTGATGGCCTGGCGAGCTGTTCAGGGTGTACTCTGCCCTTGCTCGGAATTGGCTTGGATGGGCGCCAACCTCCCCGCGTCCCTAATTAGGATTAATTGGGTCAGAAAATGAATGGATGAATGAATCAACCTCATTGGCTCAGTCTGTAGAGTGAAATGTCAGCATTTAGTGAGCTCTGTACTGATGACTCTGAGCTGAGGCTTCTCTGTCCAGACTGAGGAAATGAGTTGCATGTATGCATTGTTTGAGAAATGCATTAGCCTCCCAGTTCAAAAATGTCAGAAATGTAAATATTATGAAAGGTTTATTATAAATTACCATTAACTCGTGTCTTTTTAAGTTGTTGAAGCAAAATGCTGATGTCACAGCTGCACGCTGCAGGGCTCGTTATTCATCTTGTCAGCAGCCACTTCCGGGTTGACTTACCGAGTTGCTGGTAAAGTTTTTTTTTTCCCATCATGCACAGCAGTGCAGCTGTAATCCGTTACAATCAGGAAGTGAACGAACAGGATGCTGTTCACTTAACCACACTGCGGTGTATTACACCGAGCCACATGCCTGTCGTGTCCTCGAGTTTCACATTTGTTTCCCGTGGTTCGTGTTTTCTTTTGCTCGGTCGTGTATCTTTTCTTTCTGTATTATTATTATTATTATTATTATTATTATTATTATTATTATTATTATGATTAAACTCCTTGTTTTGCGCACACATCCTGCCTCCAAGTTCCCAGCATGACAGTTAAATTCGGTGTTTTTCAGCCTTCTCGCTGTGTTATGTTTTACAGATTTTCCCAAAGTTTGTGTTGTACTCTGTTTCACAAGGTTTGTAAATGTTTTAAAATTTGTGTAATTAATTCAGTATTCGATTAAATCCCGTGTTTCTTCATGTGGATTCAGATCACAAATCATTATCAATCCCAGTGTTCCTGAACGCTGGTTTGTTGTCATTCATTAATTCATTTGTTTTATGAACTGCTTAATCCTAATTAAGATCGCGGAGAGGCTGGCGCCCCCTCAGCCGATTCCGTTCAAGGGCAGGGTACACACTGGACAGATCACTAGACCACTAGAGGGCCAACACTCAAACCTAGGGGTGACTTGAAGCAGCAAATGAACCGAGTGTGCATGTTTTTCGACCCTTCTTGCTGTGAGGCAGAAGTGTTAACCACCACTGCGCCACTGTGCCGCCGCTATTGTTGTTGCTTATAGTCTTAGTACCGAATACATTCAAGCCTAACCCACAGGAATACATTAGGTTTAAGTGATGGAGACTATCTTCCTCTTCATCTTTACCTTTTGGCTGGTCTCTTCAGGGGGCGCCACAGTGAATCATCTGCCTCCATCTCACCCTATCCTCTGTATCTTCTTCTCTTACTCCAACTACCTTCATGTCCTCCTTCACCACATCCATAAATCTTCTCGTTGGTCTTCCTCTAGACCTTCTGCCTGGTAGTTCCAACCTCAGCATCCTACTACCAATATACTCACTATCCCTCCTCTGTACATGTCCAAACCATCTCAATCTAGCCTCTCTGACTTTGTCTCCAAAACCTCGAACATGTGCTGTCCCTCTGATGGACTCATTCCTGATCCTATCCATCCTCGTTACTCCAAAAGTGAAGCACAACATTTTCATCTCCCTATCACAGAGCTACCTCCAGCTCTGCCTCCTGCCTTTTCCCCAGCGCCACTGTCTCGAAACCATACAACATCGCTGTTATGTAATAATTGGGCAGATAACAGGAAGATGATCTCAAATTGTTCTTGCTTGGTTACCAGGATGCTGCAGATGTTCTTTTGAGCTTTTTTGTATTACCCCCCACCCTCACTTCCCCACCTCTGGAGCTCTGACCACTACTGGAACAATGTTTGTTTTTAATACCCACCTTCTTGTGATTCCGGGTATTTACATTTTCTTATATTATGCATATTTTTCTATTTTTAATTTATCCAAATTCTCAACATGTCCCGTGTAAATGTTTGATTGACAGTGAATATCAATGAAGTGAAAAAGGAAAACTTAACTGCATTTGTATTTTATGTTTGTTCAAGTTGAAGTGTATGAGAAAATGTGAACAAACGTGCAAATAACTTCAAAATATTGATATTGATTTTTCGACATGGCCAACTCGGACTTTGTTGATTTTGGTTGCCATTTTGCACACACACATTTGAATTAGCATATGAATTAGCATAAAGTCCAATATGTGAAATCACACATTCTGCTTAGCTCTTATAACTCAAGTCTTTTAGGCAAATGAAGTCAGAGCTGCAGATTCTGAAAAGGCAGACATCATTAGCTCTTGTTATGATTTTTTTGTTTATATATCTATATATATGTGTGTGTGTGTGTGTGTGTGTGTGTGTGTGTGTGTGTGTGTGTGTGTGTGTGTGTGTGTGTAGACTCCAATTTTGTTCCTGTTAGTGTTTGCCTATGTCTCTCTTTGAGAGCTTTAGAAGATCAGCAGTCAGAGGCAGACGTTCCCCTGTGAGCGTGCAGGTTGAAGAGAAAAGAGTGTTAGTAAGCAGTATATCAGCACAAAAGCACATTCAGCAATTCTCTGTATGAGACTTTAGGCAGGAGCCAGGAAAGGCAACGGCATCTGTCAGCCCTGAGATGTCTCCAAGTTGCATGAATTCAAATCACAACTTTATGAAAAGTCACAAAAAGTAGGATCAAGAGCCATGTTCTGAGATCACAGTAAGATCCAGTGCAGATTGATCCTTACCTCTTCCAGGATACTTTGTTATGAAACACAGAAGTTATCATTCCATTACTCCATTTCTTCCTTCGCTCATCCTGCCATTTCTCTCCATTCATGTTCGTTTAGGCTTTTCTCATTTCGGGATTTTCTTTTTATGTCACCAAACATCTGCAGCTGATCCAGAATGTAGCTGTGTGCTTTGTTTTTAAACTTCTCATTCCAGTCTTCCCTGCATTTGCCTCCTGTGCACATCAGATTTCAAACCAGAAATGGACCTCCAGTCATCTGAAGGCTCTTAAGAAACCTCTCACTGCACCAAATTCTCTTCAAGCCATCAGCACTGCTCAAAACATTTTGACTAGCTATCAAGATTTTTATTGATATCTTCATATGATTTAAATAACATTTCTTTGTGTTAGATATAATGTCTGTCTTGAGTGTGTTAATTAGGAGTGGATAGTATATCATGAATATCTGTGAATCATATATGTCTATTCATATGATATGTATATATCTATATACACATATCATATGAATAGACATATAGGAGTCTTCTTTGTACTCTGTGCTGATGTTGGAAGAGTTTTTTGTACTGATGGTGGTGATATTCCTAGCACTAAGCAGTATTGTCTTCTGTGCTGAACAGTGCAATGATGGCGTTGTGTGCTTCTGTCTCATTCATTTATTCATTTTCTGCCCATCTCAGCTGATTCTGGGTGAGGACACAGTACATCCTGAACAGCTCGCCAGGCCATCGCAGGGCAGAACCACACTGACAGTTATGCAGTCTACTCTTTACAAAAGTCAGCAATGGTTCTTTTACATGCCTCTGACCATAGACAATGAGAGACACAGCCAACCTTTGATAACCCAGTTCGCTGCACTGGGGGAGTGCTGCTGTGTTCAGTTCAGTTCATTTTCTGTAACCGCTTCATCCTAATTAGGGTCACGGGGAGGCTGGTGCCCATTCCAGCCAACTCAGGGCGAGGGCAGAGTCCACCCTGGACAGCTCGCCAGGCCATCGCAGGGCAGAAACACGCCGACGTGCAGCCTACTCTTGTCGAAAGTCAGCAATGGTTCTTTTACATGCCTCACACCATAGACAGTGAGAGACATGGCCGGCCTTTGATAACCCAGTTAGCTGCACCGGAGGGGGGGGGCAGTGACAACCTTGTAGAGAGTGGGACTCGAACCCCCAACCTTTGGATCAGAAGCGATCCGGCGCCTTATAGACCACCACTGCCACGGCTGTGCTGCTGTGTCCAGTTGTAAATAGTGGTGCTGATTGTGGCGCTGTCCTTGGTACTACCATTGCCACTGATCTCGGTGCTTATCTCGGCGCTGTCCTTTGTAACAACCTTGCGACGACCAAGGCGCTATCCTTGGTGCTGATCTGGGCTGCTATCCTTGGTGCTGATCTGGGCTGCTGTCCTTGGTGCTGATCTCGGCATTCTTCCGGGCTTGCTGCCGACTGAGGCACTGTCCTTGGTGCTGATTCTGATTTGATTTGGTGCCGCCTTGCCAGTGAAAGAAGCGCTGTCATGGGCACTGCTTTCAATTCCGATCTCAGCGCTGTTCTTGGCGCTGATTAATGCGCTGTCCTTGGTGCTGATTTCGACACTTATCCTCGTGACGACCCCATGTTGTCCCTGCTGGTTTCGATGTTTTCTTTGGTGCTGATCAAAGTGCTGTCCTTGCTGCCGATTGAGTAGTTGTAATTGGTTCTGACCAAAGCGCTGTTCTTGGTGCTGTTCTTGGCCCTGATGATGATATTGTCCCATACCTGTCAACCCTAGGCCGTTGGTGATCTTACAAATGGCTACTTATGCCCTTACAAAATAGCAACTAATCTTACGCGTCTTATTATCGCGTGCAACATGAAACAAAAATTAAACTCTATTTTTAATATAATATGAATTTATTGGTAATGTTGTAACATATAACCTGGTGCAATCAAATAAAAGAGTAATATCTTCAGCTGCATGATTAAGAAAATTTAACAGTGATCTTTATTATAACTATATGTAGCACTTTTGGCACTTTCAATCATTTCTTTTGATGGCTTCACTTCATGGCACTTGAGCTCGCAATTAAGTTTGACTTGAATGATGACGGAAGTGAAAGTGCTTGATCACGTGGTCGGAAAGAGCAGGACGATAGCAGGCGATAACGAACGCCGCGATTCTCGCGAGAAAACGGCTACAGACCAATTCGGCGTATCGTCTCTTTACCGAAACGGTGACACAAAAAACGGAGTTAAAAAAAAAGACGAAATGATCGAAAAACGTACAGATTTCGGACGTACGGCGTACACATTTAAAAATCAGTGCTCACTTGTACAAATTACGCCAAAACCGTACAACTTGACAGGTATGTTGTCCTCGGTACTGATGGATGTGCTGTCCTTGGTGTTGCCGATAGTGATGCCTTTGGCTGTAATTGTAGTGTTAAGCTTGATGCTAAACTGTTCATTATTGAGATGGCATTTTTGTTCCTCATGCTGACGATTACACTATCCTTGGTTGTGACAGTACTATTGACTTCAGCACTGATGGACGTGATGCTGTTAGTTTTGATTGCACCATTGCCCTCAGTGTTAAGTGGTTGCACTACCCTCTCCATATACCATTGTCCTCAGTTTTAATAGTGGCACTGCTTTTGTTCTTATTGATGGTGATGTTCTCAATGTGAAGGTGATTGCTCTATTTTACCTTTGCCAAGGAGATTCTCTTTTACCCTTGATTCGAGTATTTGATTTTAAACAGAATTACAGTAAAAGTTATGCACAGATTTTCATTATATTTCCACCAGTCAGGCTTTGAATACGGTAGCTGCAATTTGATTATCCATTATCAGATTATACAGCCGGGTTTTTTAAGGATGCTTTAACACTGTAAGACAGAAAAAGTAAAAGTGATGGTGATCCCCGCCTGCTTTTTTAAATGTTTACGATTGTTAATTTGTGTAGGTTAGTAAAGACTAATCCAGTGTGTGAAGCCACAACAATCAATGTAATGCCCTTTAATAATACGTTGTGAGGGTATTTGTTATGCAAATTGATGTCAGGTGGATCTGACAAGTTAGTGAATATTAGCAGTTAATATTTTCTGACAAATAAATCGTAAAAATTGTATAAATCCTTATATAAGTGTTACAGACTTACTATTCCCGAAAAGATAATTTCTATTCATGGACTCTGATGTATGAGATGCTCCAGAAGAGTGAAAATTTACTGGAAAATGGACCTGTGATGTAATTGCGATCATTGTGATTTTGTTGGTTTTATTTGATGAATTGTTGTTGCGTTCCTGTACAGGTGCGATCTTTGAGCAGGATGCTGTTCGGGACTCAGAGGTGTTCCAGCTGGCTATTTCTGATCTGAGTCTGAGTGATGATATCCTGCAGAATGAACGTGTCACACACTCCATCAAACTCATCGAACCTGACAATCCATTTCAGGCTGTGCAGGAAGGTGAGTAAGAAATGATCTGTTGTCCAGTAAGTAGGTCTGAGATTTCCACGTGTGTGTGTGTGTGTGTGTGTGTGTGTGTGTGTGTGTGTGTGAGTTCAATTCCTGGAGTTTCTTTCAGAGGTTTGATGGAAAGTTTAAGTTTAAAAAGTTTAAGAGTTTATACAGTCTTTGCAGATGGAATGGTGTGATTGGAACCTGGCAACTGCTGGTGCATTAAAGTGGTGAATGCGTGTAAAAAAAAAAAAAAAATCAACATTGTCACCATACATTGTTGTGAAAAGTACAAACATCCCAGAATTGATGTTTACTGTACATCCATTCACTGTTACAGTGAGAGCTTCAGTTACGTATCTCATGTTGATTCTCAGCATCGTCCACATCAGTCTCTGTCTCATCATCTCACTGAATTTACTGCTGCTATCTCTTCACTCCACTGATCTCCAGTGCTCCGACCTCAGGAGGAAAATAAGCATTGATTCATTGAGTCACTTTGTTTTGATGATGATGATGATGATGATGATGGTAGAGGAAGAACATGACAGACACTTTTTGAGCCAGTAACTCATCATCAAAATTTACGCTCAGCCAGCGCTGTTTTCGATGTCTTTATTCAGGCTAATTATTTTAACTGCACATTTAACTCTGCATTGAGAGGAGTCAGTTGAGGCGGCTCGGGCATCGGGTTAGAATGCCCCCGAACGCCTCCTTGGTGTGGTGGTTTGGGCATGTCCAACTGGGAAAAGCCCCCAAGGTCGACCTAGAACACGCTGGACGGACTATGTCTCTCGGCTCGACTGGGGATGCCTTGGTGTCCCCCCGGAAGAGCTGGAGGAAGTAGCTGGGGAGAGGGACATCTGGACCTCATTGCTTAGGTTGCTACCCCTGCGACCCAACCTTGGAA
>CM045732.1:68423495-68443495 GCA_024760905.1 Plotosus lineatus
AGGTTTCCCCTTCAGGTACTGCGTTCTGATGACCTCATTAGCAGCTCAGCTCTTATTCTTCTGCTAATTATGTGCTTTTCGGAGCTTGGAGGAAGCAGACAGACAGCAGTCTTACACACTGAATGATGAACAGATAGACGGATGGATGAAGATGGATGAGAGAGGAATTGATGGATAGTTGATGTCACTAAAGTGTCCGATCTATGCACTGATTGATGAATAGAAAGAAACGTGGAAAACTGGATCAGTATGCCGACAGAAGTGTTGATTGAAAGATGTAAATCAACACAGACACGTTTTCTTGTTCCTACTTTGATACTTTTGATTGATTGATCCGATGATTTGATATTTGATATGTTTTTATTGTAACACTGAGCAGCACACAGTGGTTAACATTTCTGTCTCACTACAAGAAGGTCCTGGTTTTCAGTCCTGCGCTCAGCAAGAATGTTTCCCTGTGGAGTTTGCCTGTTCTTCTCCTATTGGTGTGGGTTTCCTCTGTGTACTCTGCTTTACTCTATTAGTTCAAACACATGAACATTTGGCTAATTGGTTCCGGATTGCCCCAGGTGTGGATGTGAATGGTTGTCTGTTTTGGCCTTGCGATGGACCGCCAAGTTATTCAGGGTGGCTCCCAGCTTTACCCAGACCCTAAAAGGAATAAGTGGTTTAGAAATGAATAAATGAATGATTAAGGACAGTGCTGGCCCGATGGTAAGGTGCTTTATTACCCATCTCAAGGTCGGTGGTTCAAGTCCCACTATCACCGGGTTGTCACTGCTGTCATCCCAGTGCAGCTAACTGGGCTGTCACAGGCCGGCCATGTCTCTCCCTGTCTGGGGTGAGAGGTTCATGTAAAAGGCCTTGTGATCACCTAGAAAGCTGTCCAGGGTGTACTCCACCCTTTCCCAGAGTCGGCTGAAATGGACACCAGCCTCCACGTGACCCTAATTAGGATTAAGCAGCTCAGAGAGAAATATAGGACTTTAGAGATTATTTAACTAATTTTGTAATGTTTATTGTCATGTTTTTATTCCATATAAAAGGTGAATTACTACTACTACTAATAATAATAATAGCTAGCATGGTGTTGTATTGGTCAGCATGTCTGCCTCACAGCAAGAAGGTTCTGGGTTCGATTCCCAGCTGGGGCTTTTCTGTGTTGAGTTTGCATGTTCTCCCTGTGCTTGTGTGGGTTTCATCCAGGTACTCCGGTTTCCTCCCACAGTCCAAAAGCATGCACAGTAGACTAATTGGCTGTTCCAAATCTCCCCTTGGTGTGAGTATTGGAGGCCGGCACCTATCTCAGCTGACTCTGGGTGGATGCAGGAAGGACCATGGACAGCTTGCCAGGCCAATGCAGAGCCAACACTCACACAGCTATTCACACTCACAGCTAGGGATGATTTGGAACAGTCCATTAGCATGCTATGCACATGTTTGGACTGTGGGAGGAAACCGGAGTTCCTGAAGGAAGCTCACACAAGCACGGGGAGGAAATATAAACTCAGTTACAAACCAGTGGGCGTGATTGATGTTGCACAATCTTTGCAATTTTCTTCACTGTTTGTCTCTGTCAACAGTTTTCCGAGAAGTCAGACTCCATTTCCTCAGATCTCAGGTAACCAGTTCTTGGTAATTCACAGCTAAGTGCAAAGCGGCTAGGATGACATTCAGGACCTCCAAGTCCGAGGCCATGGTTCTCAACCGAAAAAGGGTGTAATGCCCCCTTTGGATCTGGACTGATGTTCTGCCCCCTAGTGGGGGAGTTCAGTATCTCGGGGTCTTGTTCATGGGTGATGGAAGGACAGAGCGTGAGATCGACAGGTGGATCGCTGCAGACTCTGCTGTAAAGCGGTGCCTGTACTGGTCCGTCGTGGTGAAGATGGAGCTGAGCTGCAGGGCAAAGCTCTCAATTTACCAGTCATCCTACATTCCAACCCGCACCTATGGTCACGAGCTTTGGGTAGTGACTGAAAGAACAAGAACGCTGTTCAATGTGAACAAGTGGCTGAAATGAGCTTTCTTTTCTGGGTGGCGGGGCTCTCCCTTAGAGACAGGGTGAGAAGCGCAGACATCTGGGGAGAGCTCGGAGTAGAACAGCTGCCCCTCTGCACTGAGTGGAGCCAGGTGTGGTGGCTCAAGCATCAGGTTAGAATGCCTCCCGAACGCCTCCCTGCTGTGGTGTTTTGGGCATGTCTAAACGTGAAGAGACTACGAGGTTGACCTATAGCACGCCAGAGGAATTATGTCTCTTGGCTGGTCTGGGAATTCCTCGGTGTCTCCCCAGAGGAGCTGGAGGAAGTGGCTGGGGTGAGGGACGTCTGGACCTCATTGCTTAGGCTGTTGCCTATGACCCGACCCCAGAGTAAGTGGAGGAAGATAATGATGATGATGATGATGATGATGATGATGATAAGACTAAAAAGAAAGTAGGGGCTTTATTTAAAACATGACAGGATTAAAAATCAGTTCAGCCTGCCCCATGGACTTATGAGGATTGGAGGGTCAGCGGAGCTCAGGTTCCACAGGAGAATTTGGCGAGTCAATCAGTGGGAAAATCAACTCAGGGCAAAAGTTAGTGGGTGAATCTGGGTCATAGATAACGAAAATGTCTGAAGAGGAATATTTAGGACAAAGAAAGTGACTATAGGGGGAGATCAGAGGAGGGGGAGGGGCAGTGGAATAGTCTGGAACAGGCCTGTCTGGGTGAACTGGTCACAGGTCTCTGGTTGAGACTGATTGGACTGCTATGTTTATGTAAACATTCACTATATGTCCCTGTTAATAAAGTGTCACTACCCAACGAGAGCTGCAATCACACAGTGTGAGGCGCCGCCATCAAATGAATTATTATGGCTTGGCATAGTTGTAATAAAATGTCTGGCTCTAGTGGGCTTCTAATCTTGTGGATTTGGGGGATTTTTTTTCAGTGTAGTTCCATGCACGGGTCACTTCAAAATGTAATAGTCTGTTACTGATACGGTTCCCGACCCTGAGGAAAATAATCATCCAAATTTGTACATAACAAACAGTCAGAAGTGAAAATATAAACTCCTGACAAAGTAAGAAACAACATATAATCATAATAATATGTAATATAATATAATATAATATAATAATAGACACGTTAACAGAAAAGGAACCAACATGAAATCTGACCATTCATAGTACAGAATTCTACACTGCTCTGATCTTCTTTTCATTTCGGCTTGTCCCTTTATCAGGGGTCGCCACAGTAAATCATCTGATTGGCATGTTTGATTTGGCGTAGGTTTTTATGTTGGATGCCCTTCCTGACACAACCCTTTTGCGAGGGGCAGAAATACGCCGATGGCTATGCAGCTCCTCTGTACGAAAGTCAGCAATGGTTCTTTTACATGAAGCTCACACCATAGATCAGTGAGAGAGATGGCCAGCCTTTCATAACCCAGTTAGCTGCACTGGGGTGCGAACCCCCAACCTTAGGATCAGCGATCCAGCACCCTATACCACCAGGCCACCACTGCCCCCCTTGTACACTGCTCTGATATAGATCAAATATAAATGGCATGTATATCTAAAAAAAAAAAAAACAAGTAGTGCTCAGTCGTGATCATGAATGGAGACTTTTTATGGGAATGATTTCGGTGATATTTCAGTACTACACCATAAACTTTGAGAGTAAACAAGTTTTAGACTAAACAAGTAAACAAGACAATGTTTCTCTGTCTTTTTCTTTTACATTTTCTGGCAAAATCCCAAAAGCTTATAAGATGACAGTCTATTTTTTTCTTACTTTTGCATCAGAAAATGAGGCACAGGGTCACCCAACAAGGACATACTTGGATTGAACAAGAGGACTTTGATGCCAGAGTCACTCTGTCTTCATTAATATTAATTTATTAAGTAATACATATTTATTCCTCAGATACTACACTGTGCATTACAAACTAAATTTACCTCATATCGCCAGTTCTGTTCTGTTCCCATCTGAGACATCGGCCTCTAGTTTAAAAATTCATTTATTAATGAAACAATCCATGTTTTTATACTCATGATGGTCTTGGTGATTGTTTATTGTTTTTAAAACCAAAATAAATTTGGTTGCTTTTATACCTACAGAGACAGAAAAAGAAAAGCAAACACCTGAGAGGATTTGATGAAGTGACTCGAGTGTGATGTGAGCAGAAATCTTGGGAACAGTCACATGACAAACACCACTTCTGGCTTGTGTTAACGGGCATGTGACTTATTGACGTGGTTATTTTATTCTGTTGCTAATTTCACCTTTTAACCAAACAGTAATTAGATCTGAAGAAATAAACACGTTGTGATCAATCGGAAATGCACAAACAGAAACAGAAGTTGTTTACATTTAATATAAATAAGGTTGAAGAGTATAAAATACAGTGGTACCTGACTTTACGAAAGTCTCACCAAACGAAAAATTCAGGTTACGAAACGCATTTTCCTAAAATTTTTGTCTCTGGATACGAAACAAATTCACGTTACAAAAGCACCATCTTAAAAATTTAAATGCGCTATTCAAACATTCAAACAATGCTCGAGCTGCTCTCCCATCAATGACATTCAAACATCTCGCCCCGCTGGCCTCCCATTGGCTAGGAGGGATGACACAGCTACATTGACTATTATGAAGCTGCATCTACCATAATGCTTTTCGTGGAATGGACAGAGTTACTGTTGTTTCAGGCTTTATTTCTTGACTCTGGCTTTTAACCTTCCATAAACATTTGTAAGATTAAGTTAATGAGCCATACGATGAAGTTATGGGAACGAATAGTGGAAGCTAGACTAAGGGCAGAGGTCAGCATTTCTGAACAACAGTTTGGTTTCATGCCAAGAAAGAGCACCACAGTTTGCTTTGAGGATGTTAATAGAGAAGTACAGAAAAGGTCAGAGGGAGCTACATTGTGCCTTTGTGTATCTGGAGAAAGCATATGACAGGGTGCCAAGAGAAGAACTGTGGTATTGCATGAGGACGTCTGGAGTGGCAGAGAAGTATGTTAGAGTGGTACAGGACATGTATGAGAGATGTAAGACAGTGGTGAGGTGTGCTGTTGGTGTGACCGACGAAGTCAAGGTGGAGGTGGGACTGCATCAAGGGTCAGCTCTGAGCCCCTTCTTGTTTGCTATGGTGATGGACAGGCTGACAGATGAGGTGAGACAAGAATCTCCATGGACTATGATGTTTGCAGATGACATCGTGATCTGTAGTGAGAGCAGAAAACAAGTGCAGGAAAATCTGGAGAGGTGGAGGTATGCCCTGGAAAGGAGGGGAATGAAGGTTAGCCTCAGAAAATCAGAATACATGTGTGTGAATGAGAAGGACCCAGGAGGAACAGTGATGTTACAGGGAGCAGAGATAACGAAGGTGGAGGATTTTAAGTACTTAGGCTCAACAATCCAGAGCAATGGGGAGTGTGGAAAAGAGGTGAAGAAGCGTGTGCAGGCAGGCTGGAATGGTTGGAATAAAGTGTCCGGTGTGGTGTGTGATAGGAGAGTGTCAGCAAGAATGAAGGGAAAAGTGTACAAGACGGTGGTGAAGCCAGCGATTTTGTATGGCTTAGAAACAGTGGCCCTGGGGAAAAAACAGGAGGCAGAGCTGGAGGTAGCGGAGATGAAAATGTTGAGGTTCTCTTTGGGAGTAACGAGGATGGATAGGATCAGAAATGAGTAGATCAGAGGGACAGCCCATGTAAGATGTTTTGGAGACAAAGTCAGAGAGGCTAGATTGAGATGGTTTGGACATGTACAGAGGAGGGATAGTGAGTATATTGGCAGTAGGATGCTGAGGTTGGAAATACCAGGCAGAAGGCCTCGAGGAAGACCAAAGAAGAGATTTATGGATGTGGTGAAGGAAGACATGAAGGTTGTTGGAGTCAGAAAAGAAGATGCAGAGGACAGGGTGAGATGGAGGCGGATGATTTGCTGTGGCGACCCCTGAAGGGAGCAGCCGAAAGGAAAAGAAGAAGAAGAAGAAGAAGAAGAAACATTTGTAAGATTATAACTCTGTTAAGAAGACATGGTCATCACGCGCGTTTTCACGTGTGATTTCCAGTGCAAGTGAGAAGAAGAAACGGGCTCGAGTGATATCACAAAGGAATATGGCCAAACCCATCTACCATTGGTATGATATTGAAGCAGAAGATCTTAAAAGGTATGCTTTTATCATTTTTAAAGGGCCTAGGGAGTAGTATTGGGGGCCTTAGAATGAATCATACAAAAATCCAGGTTAAGAAAAAGGCTCTGGAGCGGATTAATTTCGTAAGGTGAGGTACCACTGTATGAACATTTTTCACTGAGAATGACTCAACAGGAGCAGGTGGCGTAGTGGTCAGTACATCCACCTCACAGCAGGAAGGTACTGGGTTCGATTCCCAGCTTGGGCATTTCCGTGTGCAGTTTTGCATGTTCTCCTTCTGCTTGCGTGGGTTTCCTCTGGGTTCTCTGGTTTCCTTACAGTCCAAAAACATGCACTGTAGATTAATTGGCGCCTCAAATCACCCCGAGATGTAAATGTGAATAGTTATGTGAATGTTGGCCCTGTGATGGCCTGGAAATCTGTCTAGGGTATACCCTGCCCTTGCTTAGAGTCAGCTGAAATGGGCACTGGCCTCCCCGCAATCATAATTAGGGTTTGGTCTACAGAGGCTTTACTGGGAAATAACACCTAAGAAGTAAAAGACTTTGTATTGACTTTCAGGTTAAAATCCTGATATGAAGTTGAAAAATATTCAGAAGAATGACTCAGATTTAAAAAAATATCACTAACGGTGGATATAAAATTTCTTATTCAGGCTTTAAAAATGTCAGTAATCGGTGTGTAATTGGTTTCAGAGAGACCTGATAAAAGCAGGAGGATTAAATGGGTTTATTTATTCAGCCTCCTCATTATTTCTTCATGATGCCACCTGTAAACAAAATCATCATTTAAACAGGGTTAAATCCCGTTCAAAAATATTCAGATGATAAAAGGAAAAAGAACAAGGGCTTGAGTTTATAATTCCCATAGTAACAAATATTTCAGTTAGATCGGGTGATCTGCTTATTATTAATAAAATACGTATGCATCAAAGTAGGCAAAACACAAAAAAGATAAATAAATTATGGTGAGTTTAAAAATGTGGCATTAACTTGAAAATTACATTATACATTATATATAATTACATTATAAAAGTACAGTGGTATACTTTTATAATGAATTTTCCATGATACAAGCTTCGATCCACCAAAACTCCTCCCCATCCAACAAGCAAATATTTGATTTATGAGCTCAGCCGAGGAAATGGATTTTCCGGGCCGATTAGCCTCGTATTATTCCACGTGTATTCCTCTGCTCTCCGAGAATGCTTTGTGCAGTGCTTCTCAATTATTTTCTGTGATTCCCCTATAGAAAAAAAAAAAAAATCACGCCCCCCCCAGCACCCCGTGCGTGATTATAAATAGTGCTTACTGCACTTCATATCATTTGCTCGGTGCTTTTTTGCTACACCATAGGAAACACTGAGAGTGCCACTGCCACCTGCTGTAGAGAATGCACAATTACACTTAATTCTAGTACAGTATGGCAAAAGAGCATGTTCCCCAGGGTCATACGCATACACCCTGGCATCAAACCATATCCCCCAAGGGGAGGCGCACCCCACTATTTGAAAAGAACTGGCCTTGTGGTAGGTAACCACAGCCTTTCCTCACTGGCATTCATACCATGCATAAGCACAAAATTTGCACAAAATTCTCCTCCTCCTCCTTCTCTGTTACGCACCACCTCATCCTTGCTCATGTGACATCTTTGTTAGTTGGGTTATTGGGTTATTAAGGGTTAGTTGACTTATTGTTTATTCTTGTAGTATTATTATTTATTATTAATTATTATTAATGTTAATGTACATGTATTATTATTATTATTATTATTATTATTATTATTATTATTATTATTATTATTCTGAAATATTTATTGTTTTTAATATATGAGGTTAAATATATGTGTTTGTGTCAGGTTATATGCATTTGGGAGGGGGTTGGAATGGATTAATTGGTTGTCTGTTATTTCCAATGGGAATTTTTGTTTTTTCTAAAATGAACATTTTGACTTACGAGCTCGCCCTCAGAACGGATTAATTTCGTAAGTCAAGGTACCACTGTATAATAATCTCTTCCTGTCTTATTATCTTCTTATAATTAACTCTAAATCATCAGGAGCACTTTATGGAGAGAAACCAAAAAAACAACAACACAGAGATATAGAGAGAAAGAATGACAAGAGGACAGAATGGAGATAAAAAAAGGTTTATATAAAGATTATAAAATGGGGGGAATGGACACAGACAGAGAGAGAGAGAGAGAGAGAGAGAGAGAGAGAGAGAGAGAGAGAGAGAGAGATATGTAGAGATGGTACTTGGTTCCACTTGGTTCCATTTGGTTCCACTGGGTTCCACTGAAGTCCATTTTCTGAATCCGGTTCTAATCAATGCTTTTGTGTGCTGTCGTTTACAACCTCAGGCTGTCCCTGTAGGGGTTCTGCTCCGTCTGAAATTCTTGTTACATCTGAGGTCTCTCTGTCCTCTGCTGGTGTGAACTGATCTCCACCTGGAACTGTTACAGTGCACACTGGGTCTTCACAGTCCTGCAGCTCCTCATGCACTGTTCTAATGCTGTTCAGTGGTTTTGTTGACATATAAAGAAGTTCACATTTATTTTTCTTCAGTCCTTGGCTGTCTTGTGTTGTCCTTGGTGATGTTTGTCTGTGTTCTGATGTGAGTTCTGTAGGTTCTCCTGCTGCTGTTCTGCTGGGTCTGGGATATTATTAATGTTCACATTAGCGGTCAGGGTCACTCCCTACTTGCTACAAAATGAACATCTGCAGCAATGAACATCTGAAGCAGTGTCAGGCCTAAAATTGATCTGTATAGGTGTAAACATAGTGCCTGTTGTCCCTGCCTTTGCTGTGTGACTTCTCTGTGTATTATCCAGGCTCTGGTTCTTCTGTCAGCTGTCCTCATACTGATGCTGCTGCTGCTGCTGCTGCTCACTGGCTGAGTTACTTTCTGTGATCCTAGGATACATAGCTTTGGAATATTTTTTCCTGATGCCCGGTAGAATTTCAGGTTTTCCATGCAACCAGTACAAACTGCTGTCACCAATCTTGCACTGAACGTTTAGGACCTTCACTGTCTCACCATCGTTATTTAGAAGCATCAAAGTTCAGCGCCGCTCCAAACTTTATCGAACCACAATAATATCATCTTGACACTGTGATGATGACCGGCATTGACCGACACTGTCCATCACTAACCACAAGATTTTAAAATGTTTGAAGTTTTAAAGCACCTTCATATACTGTGCATCATCATCTGGCTGCCTTGTAGCTCCCGTGTTGTCTAATTTTGCAACATTTCTGAACTGCGTTCAATCCAACCTCATGTACAACACCACCATCATTTTAAACCGTCTTCAAACCCACACCCATGTGAGGTGGTTTTGCAATACTAGCACCGTATTATGATGGCTCAGTGTGGGTTTGGAGCTGTGCTGAACATGTGAGATCTGCTTAAGATCTTCTCAGTTCTATGAAAGTGAGCCAGTTCCTTCATGTTCACGTCATCTCTGATGCTCTCACAGCCAACCTGCTCTTTCACATTTAACGTTCACAGCCCCTCCTCCACCTGAAAGTCTCCTCTATACGCCGGACGTACACCTGATACTGTGCAGGTCTCAGACGCCGTGCCAGTGACTGCACTCTCTTCTTTCTATTATTACCTTGCTTGAAATATTAAATGTTTAAAGAAAAGAAAAATTAAATTCAATAGCTAAGAAAACTGTTGAAAATTGAGGTACAGAGACAATTCTGACTTTTTAAATACGGTGGTACCTCAGTTTACGAAATTAATCCATTCTGGAAGTGGTTTCGTAACCTGGATTTTTCGAAATTGAACTGCATTTTACATGTAAAACGCGTGATTCATTCCAAGACCACACACACACACATGTGTGTGATTCCCGGTGCACGTGAAAAGAAGAAGCGGGCTCGTGGCATGCAGTTGAGTGATATCGCAAAGAAATAGGAATATGGCCAAACCCGTCGAACATCAGTATGATGGAGGTCTTAAAAGGTATACTTTTATAATTTTTAAAGGGTTTAGGGGGTAGTATTTGGGGTCTTGGAATGAATCACGCGTGTGTTGACCATGTCTTCTTAGCAGAGTTATAATCTTACAAATGTTTATGGAAGGATAAAAGCTTGAGCCAAAAAAGAAAGTTGCAATGAGCACACTCGAAAAACTCATGAAACAACAGTAACTCTGTACTTTACACAAAAAGCATATGGGAGATGAAGCTCCATAATAGCCAATGGGAGGGAGCTGCGTCATCCCTCCTAGCCAATGGGAGGCAAACGAGGCAGGATGTTGGGAGATAGCCAATGGGAGAGCAGCTCGTGCATTGTTTGAATATTTGAATGGCACATTTCAATGTTTGGCGCGTTTCGTATACAGAGACAAAAAATTTTGGAAAATGTTTTCTGTAACCTGGACTTTTTGTTTGCTGGGACTATCGTAAGATGAGGTACCACTGTATAAAAAAGTGATTTGAAAAATGTATATAAGATGATGAAGGTAACTTAATTGTTTTTAAATCTTTCCTCCCCTCCGACCTTAAATCATATGCACTTGCACCGCCCTCTGTGCCCCCATCAAGATCACACAGGTAGCCCATAAATGAGGTGATTCACTTTTAAATCCGTCTTTTACTTACACTCAGAGCATTTTGTCAGCATCTGGAGTTCCACCCGCTGCATTTGCTTTGTTTTCTCGTGAGCCAAACAGCCAGCTGACATTTTATAAAATTTCATACAGCAGATTTTTGTTTTGAAATGTACTATAGCCCAAATACATACAGGTGTTCTTCCCATGTGACCCCAAGCCCTCTGCTGCAGTTTGAGAGCGGTGAGAAAGGTCTGCTGAGACTTTAGCGGAATAAAACCTGGAGATCTTTAATAAATCGTTTCCAACAAGGAACTCTGGCTCCCAAGGTGCATGACTATTAACCCAGAGATCACGAGTTCAAGTCTGGGTTAATGCCCCGGCCATCCATGATCCAGAGTCCTTGGGAGCTAATTGGCTCAGCTCTCCTGGGAGAGAGGGATGACGTACGCTCCCTGTTACTCACAGTGGTCACCAGTCAATCATGGGGGTCTGCTGAGCTCATCTATGCAATGGGGCAATAGTGTTTTCCCTCTGTGTGTGTTAGACCGTCCCCGGATATGCACACGCCACAGTTCAAAGGTGACTATGGTGGGGAATGTGCATGATTACGCCTCTCTGGTTGGTGGTTGATGTGTGATAGAGCAGGTGTTCCGAAACCCCGGTCTAAATATCTGTCTGTGGATCATTTGATACCGGTACGCAAACAAAACCTTTCATGGTACAAATTATAATTTGTTTGTTTTTTTTATTAGAGCTTCCGGATCTTATTTTGAAAAATGACTGGTTTTGACATTGTCACATCAGCACTGAAAGCCCTTCTTCCATTTCCAAGCACATATCTTTGTGAGGCGGGGTTTTCTGCGACGACAGCTACCAAAACAAGACTACAGAGTAGACTCTAACCGGTCCGCGGGAACATTTTTATGCATAAAACTGGGCCCTGGTGCAAAAAAAGTCGTAGACCGCTGTGATGGAGAATTCAGTACGACTAAATTATGGAAGAAAAAAGGAAATCTCACATGGGGCACGAGGAATGATGTTAGTAGTTCCCAGTTATTCATTCATTAATTCATTTACAGCATCATGGCAGCATAGCACATTCGCCTCACAGCAAGATTGTATTGGGTTCAATTCCCGGGCTCGAGGCTTGGGGCATTTTTGTGTGGAGTTTTCATATTCTCCTCGTGATTGCATGGGTTTCCTCCGGGGACTCCAGTTTCTTCGCACAGTCCAGAAACATGCACAGGAGGCTAATTGGCAGTTCCAAATTGACCCTAGGAGTGTGTGTGTGTGTGTGTGAGTGTGTGTGTGTGTGTGTGTGTGTGTGTGTGTGTGTGTGTGTGTGTGTGTGTGTGTGTGTGTGTGTGTGTGTGAATGGTTCTATGTGTGTTGGCCCTAAGTGGTGAGATGTCTGTCTCTCCACAAACCTAGTTCAGATTAAGCTATTTAGAAATGAATGAATGAATTATATATTACTGAACCTCTTAAGCTATTTTTTATTCAGGTCACAAAGAGGCAGGGGCCTATCTCAGCCAATACTAGGCTAAGGCAGTGGTACACCCAGGGGATAAGTCCATTATGGGGACCACACACACACACACACACACACACACACACACACACACACACACACGCACACACTCACACACACACACACACACACACACACACACACACACACACACACACACACACACACACACACACACGACTTAAATTCACATACTAACTGTAGTTTGAAAAAGTTAATTAGCCTAATGAGTATGTCTTTGGTCTGTGGGTTACATTCACCAAACCCAGGATTCGAACCTAATACATTCTTGCTGTGATGTGGTGAGGCGGACATGCTACACACCACTCCACCCTCTTCCTAGTTAGCTGTGTCTACTAAAATTTTACAAATAAAAAAGGGAAGAATGTAAACAAAAACACATAAGTTACAGTACACCATGTGTCTGTTTGTTGTCACAGTGCTATACAATCTGCCACTGGAGATCAATTGTAAACAATTCTATTTTTGTTTGCACCGACCTCTGCAGGATCATTGTGTGGGCATATCCGGCACAATAATTCTGACCAATGGGACGCCTTCAGTCCTCACAATCATGACACAGGTTCCATACCGAGCTTTTTCCAGGCCCTGACATGTGTTGTTTTGTTTGTTATGTTTGTTTGTAATGACATAAGAGCGTCATTTCTCTCGCTGTTAATCCTCCACTGCTGCAGAAATGAGTAACCCTCATGCTTGCCCTTCCCCATGGAGCAGCGTCTGTGCTGTTAGCAGTCGGAAGGTTCTGACCCAGAAGGACAGCTCAATTATCAGCAGCAGTTAAAGAAAAAACGGCACAACTCCAATTCAGTCCGGTCCAGAAAAGAGGTGATGGTGAGCAGTGTGTCTGTGGACTCCAGAGGGTGGGATGACACTCCGGCACCGAGGAAATCAGGATACTGGTGATCAGTACGCGCTACTGTAGGGCATGACCCATCTTCTTCACCACTCCCACCCAATTCTTGTTTTGAAAGCCTTTTGTTCCTAAAATCACGTCATGATATTTTAGATCAGGCGGCCTGATAAAGAGTAAGATCCCTGTCTCCACCCCTTCCCTGTTCAAAACCCACTACATCTATCGTAGTTACTATTTGCTGAAGCTGCTCCATCATAACTAGTTTTGGAACAGGTCAGAGCTTCAGAGGAATCATCTCACATGTCATCTCATCATCTGTAAATGCCGTCGACACCAGGTTTCCCTGCCCATGACTAACAGCTATTCCGTGTGACCAGATGGCTCGGACCCGAAGATATGAAAAATTCACTGCAGTAAAATACTTTCCCTCAAATGAAATTCCAGCAGGGTGTCGCAATAGCAAGAAGGTCCTGGGTTCAAATCCCAGGCTCTGGCATTTCTGCATGGCGTCTGCATGCTCTCGTTGTGCTTGTGTGGGTTTCAATCAGGTATTTTGGTCTCCTAGAGTCCAACAACATGGCTGTTCAAAATTGCCACTAGCAGTGAGCCTCAGTGTGAAACTGCCCAACAATGGTCTGGCATATTGTTCAGGGTGTACCTTGCCTTCACTCAGTGTTGACTGAGATAGGCTCCATTCAAAAAGAGACCAGCTATAGGACTATGTTACAACAAGAAGGTTCTGGGTTCAAGCCACATTCCTTGCCAAAGTTGTGTTTGTGTGGAGGTTGCATGCTCTTCTTGTGCTTATGTGCACTTCCTCCGAGTGCCACGGCTTCTGTCCAAAGACATTCATTGAACTGGTTAATACTATTATGGTCAAGGCAAGGCCTCTCTCAGCAGACACTGGGTGAAGGCAGGTTAAATTCAGGAAAGCGAAGAGAAAGATAATTTAATTTGTTCAAACTACTACAGATATAATAATCGACCAGTTGCTCTTTACTGCTGTGGTGAGCAGAAAAGCGTCTCAGCGTGTACAACACATCAAACCTTGAGGTCAAGGAGCAACAACAGCAGCAGGTCTTGTCGGGTTTCACTCCTGTCAATCAAGAACAGGAAGCTGAGGCTGTCACGTTACAGAAACTCAAAGAAACTACACAGCTGAATATTAGAAGGAAAAAAAAACCTTTTTCTTTTTCCAGACTTCAACTGTCCAGTTTCTGTAAGTCTGTGTCCATGATAGAATGAGACAGAAACACATCCCGAGACAGAGACAAGGAGGGAATAAACGAATGAAGGTAAAAGAGACAGAAATAAAGAGAGCCAGAGGTGGAGACAGACTGACAGACTGACACAGACGGTGCAATTGCAGAGCTCTGAGATATTTTTTGGCAGCACACAACATCCTTCAGTAACTAAATCTAAATCCAGTTTGGCAGAAGAGAACTTTAACATACGGATAAAATATTTTAATCACTTTATATATATATATATATATATATATATATATATATATATATATATATATATATATATATATATATATATATATATATAAAACAGCACAGGACCCAAACTACATGTTCAAAAATTAAGAAATTTAAAACAAGCTGCCATAATGCACAGGAAGCTAATTACACCGCACCATCAACTCTAACACCCCGGCAGGTCAGACTCGGTTTTAAATCAATACATCCAATAAACAACCAATTTTCTCTTCTTTCATTCCATGTAATTCTGAGCACCTCATTTCTATCCAATCCAGATGCATGAGGCATATTCTTTAATTTATTCATTAACTTGCCAAACTGCTTAATCCTACTGGGGTTGTGCGGAGGCTGAAGTCTAACTCTGCCGACTCTGGGTGAGGGCGACAACTTTTCAGTCCATCACAGGGAGTATGAATCTGGAGAACCGAGAGGAAACTAGGGTACTTGGAGAAAACCCACACAAGGGCAGGGAGAACATGCAAACTTCACATAGAAATGCCCTCTCCGAGCCAGGGACTTAAACCCAGGACCTTCTTGCTGTGATGCGAATGTGGACATCAGTACAACGTTACATCAAAATCCATTTCACAATTGATTCCTACATTTTCTGAACTGCTTAATCCTAATTAAGGTCACAGGGAGGCTGGCACCCATCTCAGACGACTCTGGGAGGAAGTGTGGTACACCCTGGACAGTTTGTCAGGCCATCAGAGGGCCAAAACAATAATTCATACTCACACTCACATCTAGGGGTGATTTGAAAAAGCAAATTAACCTACCGTGCATGTTTTTGGACTGTGGAAGGAAACCGGAGAACCTGGAGGAAACCCATAGAAGCATGAGGAGAACATGCAAACTTCACACGGACACACCCGAGCTGGGAATTGAACCGAGGACCTTCTTTGCTGTGAGGTGGATATGACAACCAGTATGCCACCAGGCCTCCTATTATTATTATTATTATTATTATTATTATTATTATTATTATTATTATTTGTGGTTTCCTCCCACAACCCTAAAGACATGCACACGAAGCTAACCTGCTGTTTCAGATTTCCCCCGAAGTGTTGGTGTGAATATAAATGGCTGTGTGCTGCTATAGACTGGTGGTTAGATGAGTGGATAAATGGATGGATAGAAAAAAAAAAATCAATGTACATGAATAACAAGTTCGGTATAAAACTGAGCAAGAATATAATAAATTTCTTTCCGCAGGTGTGAAGGGTGACTCAGGGCTGCTGCTTAAGACAAACATGATTTAAAATATTGATTGATGGATTTTAAAGCAACTGCAGCACCTGATTTTCCTCTACATGTCTCAAAGGTCAAATTCCTTGTGAACGCAGCACGGAACACCGATACACTGATTTACAACAAACACCGAGTTCCTGAATAATACTAAAGCTAATTTACAATGTTTATAGCGAGATAGCTTTCATGCTAACACTTCTTTCTAATTATTGTAATGATTCTAACTGTTGTTTAATTATATTCTCTGCTCGTCTCTAATCAAATGCTAGGCATTGAAAAATATGAATTCTATGCTAATTATATGTTCTAGTGTAATAACCATGAGGTTTCATCATAAAAAAGTACATTTTCTGTTATGCTACCAGTCTGAACTGGTTTCCTGTAGGTTTATTTGACAGAGAAAATGAACACCAATTAGCCAAATGTAGCTTTGTTTACATACACTTTGTTTACATACACCTGCATTTTGGGAACTGCACCTTGAATTTACTTTATTCTGTATCTTTGTATAAAACCAATTCATTTTAATACATTATTTGTAAAAGTTATAATCACAAATTAATCAGGTCTTGATTTATTCATTCATTCGCCAAACCGTTTATTCCTACAAGGCCCGCGGCGGAAGAATGGTGGATCTCGTTAAATAAACCTGGTGTACTGACTGTAGATTATCTCCAAACCTTGCTCTGAGAATGTGGAACATCTAACTTTGAAGTTGCGGCCATTTTGTTTATCCAGAGAATTGTTCATTTTTTCCCCAAACAAAATAATGGGCATAATATAATATAATATAATATAATATAATATAATATAATATAATATAATATAATATAATATAATATAATATAATTTAGTGCAATTTCATGTATTGCTGTTATCTACTGATTATTTATTTATTTATTGTATTATTATTATTATTATTATTATTATTATTATTATTATTATTGCCCGAGCCACCTCAACTGGCCCCTCTCAATGCGGAGGAGCAGTGGATCTCCTCCGAGCTCCCCACGGATGGTAGAGCTTCTTACCTTATCACTAAGGGAGAACCCCGCCACCCGGCGAAGGAAGCTCATTTCAGCCGCATGTATCCACGATCTTGTTCTTTCGGTCACTACACAAAGCTCGTGACCACAGGTGAGGGTTGGAACGTAGATCGCCTGGTAAATTGAGAGCTTCGCCTTGCAGCTCAGCTCCTTCTTCACCACGACGGACCGGTACAGGCTCCAATTAACAGCAGAGGCTGTAGCGATCCATCTGTTGATCTCCCGCTCCATCCTTCCCTCACTCATGAACAAGACCCCAAGATACTTAAACTCCTCCACTTGGGCAGGACCTCAGAATGCCTCCCGGACGCCTCCCTGGTGTGGTGTTTCGGGCATGTCCAACCGGGAAAAGACCCCAGGGTAGACCTAGAACATGCTGGAGGGACTATGTCTCTTGGCTTGTCTGGGACTGCCTCGGTGTCCCCCCGGGAGAGTTGGAGGAAGTGGCTGGGGAGAGGGACGTCTGGACCTCTTTGCTAAGGTTGCTGCCCCCGCGACCCGACCCTAGACTTAGCGGAATGTGATGAAATGAGAGATGAGATTATTATTATTATTATTATTATTATATTGTTTACTGGGTCTGTGTAAGGTCCTTTTAAATATAGAATTTTTATGTATTTATTCTATAGCAGTTTGTGTTTTTGTTGATTTGAGCCTTCTTTTCTGTTTTGTAATTTGACTCTTTGAACAACTGCACAAGAATTCCTATGTGTGTAAAAAACACAAATGGCGATTAAAAATCCTGAATTCTGAATCCTGAAAGACTCATGTTGAGCCTGGGACAGTGGGAAAAGATGGGGTACACCTTGTACAGTTTACCTGAAACGCCTGCACTAAGACCAGGACTTGAGCCCAAGATCTTTTTGCTGTGAGACAGATGTGCGAACCAGTTTACTGGCAGAGCGGAAACCTGTGTCAGTATTTGTGTCAAAACTGTGAAAAAAAAAACTTCCCTGCAGCTCTGTTAATCTGCCCATCTTGAATCGATAAAGGATCCGGGTTCCGATTCTGACCTTCCGCATCACATGACTTCAGCAAACCTGACACTGACTACATGGCACAATATAATTAAAGCGCTACGTTTAATTGCAGATTGTAAAATATTTCCGCTGTGTGTTTACCAGCATGCACCGAGCGTTTGATCTCAGTGTTTACTATTCTGTGTATGATCTTTAATTGCCTTCTCAGCTTTGACTCTGCGCCTTGTTTCCGATGTTGATATTCTGTGTATAAACTTTGCATGTTTAAGGTTCTGCCTTGTCCGCTCTGTGTTGTTCGTCTGATCACCTGACCTCAGCTTGATTACTGTTTTTGAGTGTGGACTGTGTGTACCCTCTGCAACACCACAGGTAAAGAACAGGAGATCTCCAACTTGCATCCTGCTTAATATTTACCATGCAGTGCTATTCCAATGGGATGTGCATAAAGAAAAGATAAAAGAAAATCAGCACTAACATAAAGTGAAGAATGCTCGTTACAGAAGGTAGAAGTGGCATTTTCTCCTCGTGTATGTGTGGGTTTCTTTCGGGTATTTGGGTTTCCTTCCATTGTTCAAAAACATGCACATTAGGCTAACTGGCTTTTCCAGTTTGCTGCTAGGTATGATTGTGACTGTTCATGTGTGTGTGTGTGTGTGTGTGTGTGTGTGTGTGTGTGTGTTTGTGTGTGTTGGTTTGGTGAGTTGTCCGAGGGTGTCACCCACCTTTGCCTAGTGTCGGATAAGATGTTGAGGCTTTCTGTGACTCTAACAGTATTAATCAGTTCATCAAATTTTGATTTGATTTTGATGTACATATATGAATACAGTGGTACCTTGACTTACAAGTGTCTTTTATAACACATTTTCCATGATACGAGACCTTGGATCGACCAAAAATCTGCCCCATCCAACGAGCAAAATTTTGATTTACAAGCTCTGCTGGGAAAAGGGCTTTTCCGGGCTGATTCGCCTGTTAGTCTTCCGCATGTATACCTCCGCGCTCCAGGAACGCCTTGTGCAATGCTTCTCAATTATTTTCTCTGATGCCCCTATTGTAAGTAACCCCCCCCCCCCCCGAAACCTGCACATGACTATAAATAGTGTTTACTGCACTTTCTATCGTTTGCTCGGTGCTTTTTCCCTACACCATAGGGAACACAGTGAAAGCGCCACTGACACCTACTCTAGAGGATGGGCAATTACACTTAATTCTAGTACAGTGTGGCAAAAAAGCATGTTCCCCAGGGACATACGCGCACCCCCTGGCATCACACCGTGCCCCAAGGGGGTCGCACCCCACTATTTGAGAAGCACTGGCCTTGTAGGAGCTCACCACAAGCCTTTCCTCGCTGGCATTTGTAGCGTGCACATGCACAAAATCCCCCTCCTCCTCCTTCTCTGTTACACACCACCTCATGCTTGCCCACATGACATCTTTCCCACAGTCGATGATCGGAAGGGTTATTTGACTTCTTGTTTATTCTTGTTTTATTATTATTATTTATTTATTAATTATTATTATTAATGTTAACGTACTTGTATTATTATTATTATTATTATTATTATTATTATTATTATTATTATGGCATATGTATTGTTTTTACATGTTTATCTTTAATATATTTGGTACCAAAGAGAAGATTTATGGATGCAGTGAAGGCGGACATGAAGGTCGTTGGAGTAAGAGTAGAAGATGCAGAGGATAGGGAGAGATGGAGGCAGATCATTTGCTGTGGCGACCCCTGAAGGGAACAGCCGAAAGGAAAAGAAGAAGATCTTTAATATATTTGGTGAAATATACATGGTTGTGTCAGGTTATATGAGTTTGGGAGGAGGTTGGAATTGATTAATTGGTTTTCGTTTATTTCTGATGGAATTTTTGTTTTATATAACAAACATTTTAACTTACGAGCTCACCCTTGGAACAGTTTGTTGAGGTTCTCTTTCATTTGCAGACTAATTTGCATTTTTTGGGTTCTTGAATGTTTCTTTAGCATCACAGTGGGTGTGACATTTTCCCTGCTTGGCCTGGAAAAATAAATGAAAAGAATATAAAAATATATACTAGCAATAAAAATTATTTTATTTTATTTCCCTTTGTTTCAAGAAATCTTTCAGAAAGG
>CM045732.1:68445995-68450995 GCA_024760905.1 Plotosus lineatus
TTTTTATGTCTGTAATTAAAAATCCAGAGCATGTGTGGAGCAGTTTCAATGCATCATACATATCATACACATCATCCACATCATACATATCATACAAATCATACATATCATGCACCTCATACATATCATACATATCATACACATCATACATATCATACACATCATATATATCATACATATCCATACCTGTCAACCCTAGGCCGTTGGCGATCTTACAAATGGCTACTTATGCCCTTACAAAATAGCAACTAATCTTACGCGTCTTATTATCGCGTGCAATATGAAACAAAAATTAAACTCTATTTTTAATATAATATGAATTTATTGGTAATGTTGTAACATATAACCTGGTGCAATCAAATAAAAGAGTAATATCTTCAGCTGCATGATTAAGAAAATTTAACAGTGATCTTTATTATAACTATATGTAGCACTTTTGGCACTTTCAATCATTTCTTTTGATGGCTTCACTTCATGGCACTTGAGCTCGCAATTAAGTTTGACTTGAATGATGGCGGAAGTGAAAGTGCGGTCACGTGGTCGGAAAGAGCAGACGATAGCAGACGATAAACGCAACGCGCGATTCTCGCGAGAAAACGGCTACAGACCAATTCGGCGTATCGTCTCTTTACCGAAACGGTGACACAAAAAACGGAGTTAAAAAAAAAAGACGAAATGATCGAAAAACGTACAGATTTCGGACGTACGGCGTACACATTTAAAAATCAGTGCTCACTTGTACAAATTACGCCAAAACCGTACAACTTGACAGGTATGCATATCATACATATAATTCACATCATACATATCATATATATCATACACATCATACATATCATGCACCTCATACAAATCATACATATCATACACATCATATATATCATACATATCATACACATCATACATATCATACATATCATACATATAATACACATTATACATATCATATATATCATACATATCATACATACAGTATGTCAGAATGGAACATGGCTTGAGCACTTTTTTGTCACACACATTTAATATTGTAATACTTTATTTGACATAACAGTACTGATTGAGAGCGCATCATCACACTTCACATTAAGTGTATGATTTGGTGGAAGCCGTCAGAGATCCGAGCAGAGTGTGTGAATATGAACAGTGATGTTGTTGAAATGCAGATGTGGAGCGGATGCTCGATCCTGACTCAACACTCCTGTAAGTTCTCACTGCTGAAAACATCTTTTGACTGCAACTTGAAATGTGAAGATTCAGAAATGAATGACAATGACTGTGGCGAGCCCCAATGCTACAGTTCCAATTCCTACACCTTTGAATGCCGCAGATATGGTACAGCAGCTCCTCATTTCTAGGTGTTTGGCCTCCTTTTAAATCCTTATAAAGGCCTTTTTTATACACAGGGATCGCTCGCTACTTCCTGCTTCAGTTCTTGCGACTTCAGTGCATCGCGGATTTTTCAAGAATATTCATCGGAAAATTTAAAAATAAGAAATTTAAAGAAAAATAGGGGAAAGGTTAAGGAAAATGCCGTGAAACAAGGACAATTATGCAAAAAAAAAAAAAACAAACAAAAAAAAAAAAAAACACAAACAAACAAAAACAAAAAAAACCCAAAACCCCACCAACAAAATTACTTAAATTTTTATGCGCGCATTTGTGTGTGTGTGTGTGTGTGTGTGTGTGTGTGTGTGTGTGTGTGTGTGTGTGTGTGTGTGTGTTTATATTTTATCTACATCTTATGCATCATATCAACTGCAGCCGTGAGGGAGGGGCACAAGCCAGTGTCTCTCCCTCACGCCAGTCCCAAGCCCGGATAAATGCAGAGGGTTGTGTCAAGAAGGGCATCCGGCATAAAACAAATGCCAAATAAAATATGCGAGTCACAACAAAAAATGTCATACTGGATCGGTCGAGGCCATCAGTGCTGTTAACCAACAGGGTGCTGTTGGAAATTGGACTACTGTTGGATGAAGACGTTGAAGAAGGAGAGGCGGGAGCCATGTCCGTAGACAGAGAGAGAAGAGGAAAGGCATGAGCCTAGGACTGAGAGTAGGGACTTTGAATGTTGGAACTATGACAGGAAAAGGTAGAGAGCTGGCTGACATTATGCAGAGGAGGATGGTGGACATACTGAGTGTTCAGGAGACCAGGTGGAAAGGGAGCAAGGCTAGAAGCTTAGGAGCAGGGTTTAAGCTGTTTTTTCATGGTGTGGATGGGAAGAGAAATGGAGTAGGAATCATCTTGAAGGAGGAGTTTGTCAGGAATGTTCTAGAAGTGAAAAAAGTGTCAGACAGAGTGTTGAATTTCAAGTTAGAAATTGAAGGTGTGATGTTCAATGTTGTTAGTGCTTATGCCCCACAGATAGGATGTGAGCTAGAAGACAAGGAGAGATTCTGGAGTGAGTTAGATGAAGTGATGCAGAGTACCCCCAGAGGTGAAAGAGTGGTCAGTGGGGCAGACTTCAGTGGACATGTTGGTGCAGGAAACAGAGGGGACGAGGAAGTGATGGGCAGGTTTGGTATCCAGGACAGGAACGCAGAAGGTCAGATGTTGGTAGATTTTGCAAAAAGGATGGAAATGGCTGTGGTAAATACTTTCTTCCAGAAGAGATAGGAGCATATGGTGACTTATAAAAGCGAAGGTAGGAGCACACAGGTAGACAACATCTTGTGTAGTCGATGTAATTTGAAGGAAGTCAGTGACTGCAAAGTAGTAGCGGGTGAGAGTGTTGCCAAACAGCACAGGATGGTGGTGTGCGGGATGACGCTGATGGTGAAGAAGGTGAAGAAGGCAAAGGCAGAGCAGAAGACAAAGTGGTGGAAGCTGAAAAAGGAAGAGTGTCGTGTTGTCTTCAAGGAGGAGTTTAAAATGGCTTTGGGTGGTCAGGAAGTGCTTCCAGATGACTGGACAACTACAGCAAATGTGATCAGGGAGACAGGTAGAAGAATACTTGGTGTGTCATCTGGAAGGAGAGAAGATAAGGAGACGTGGCAGTGGAATGAGGAAGTGCAGGAGTGTGTACAAAGGAAGACGTTAGCTAAGAAGAAGTAGGACATAGAGAGGACTGAAGAGAGTAAACAGGAGTACAGGGAGACACAGCGTAAGGCAAAGGTGGTGATGTTAAAGGCCAAACAGAGGGTGTATGATGACTTGTATGCTCGGTTGGAAAGTAAAGAGGGAGAAAATGATTTATACAGGTTGGCACAGCAGAGAAATAGAGATGGGAAGGATGTGCAGCAAGTTAGAGTGATACCGGTGGTGGTATGGAAGTGTCTAGGAGAGGTAGCAGTAGATTTCCTGTTAAGAACATTCAACAAGGTCTTAGAGAGTACGAGGATGCCAGAGGAATGGAGAAGAAGTGTGCTTGTGCCCATTTTTAAGAGCAAGGGAGACTTGCAGAGTTGTGGCAGCTACAGAGGGATAAAGTTGATGAGCCATACGATGACGTTATGGGAAAGAATAGTGGAAGCTAGACTGAGTGCAGAGGTCAGCATTTGTGAACAATAGTTTGGTTTCATGCCAAGAAAGAGCACCACAGATGCAGTGTTTGCTTTGAGGATGTTAATAGAGAAGTACAGAGAAGGTCAGACGGAGCTGCATTGTGCCTTTGTGGATCTGGAGAAAGCATATGACAGGGTGCCGAGAGAGGAACTGTGGTATTGCATGAGGAAGTCTGGAGTGGCAGAGAAGTATGTTAGAGTGGTGCAGGACATGTATAAGAGATGTAAGACAGTGGTGAGGTGTGCTGTCGGTGTGACAGAAGAGTTCAAGGTGGAGGTGGGACTGTATCAAGGGTCAGCTCTGAGCCCCTTCTTGTTTGCTATGGTGATGGACAGGCTGACAGACGAGGTTAGACAAGAATCTCCATGGACTATGATGTTGGCAGATGACCATGTGATCTGCAGTGAGAGCAGAGAACAAGTGCAGGAAAATCTAGAGAGGTGGAGGTATGCCCTGGAAAGGAGGGGAATGAAGGTTAGCCTCTGTAAGACAGAATACATGTGTATGAATGCCAAGGACCCAACAGGAACGGTGAGGTTACAGGGAGCAGAGATAAGGAAGGTGGAGGATTTTAAGTACTTAGGATCAACAATCCAGAGCAATGGAGAGTGTGGAAAAGAGGTGACGGAGCGTGTGCAGGCTGGTTGGAATGGTTGGAGAAAAGTGTCCGGTGTGATGTGTGATAGGAGAGTATCGGCAAGAATGAAAGGAAAAGTGTCCAAGACGGTGTTGAGGCCAGCGATGCTGTATGGTTTAGAAACAGTGGCCCTGGGGAAAAGACAGGACGCAGAGCTGGAGGTAGCAGAGATGAAAATGTTGAGGTTCTCTTTGGGAGTAACGAGGATGGATAGGATCAGGAATGAGCACATCAGAGGGACAGCACATGTAAGACGTTTTGGAGACAAAGTCAGAGAGGCTAGATTGAGATGGTTTGGACATGTACAGAGGAGGGATAGTGAGTATATTGGTAGTAGGATGCTGAGGCTGGAACTACCAGGAAGAAGGCCTAGAGGAAGACCAAAGAGACGATTCATGGACGTGGTGAAGGAGGACATGAAGGCAGTTGGTGTAAGAGAAGAAGACGCAGAGGACAGGGTGAGATGGAGGCAGATGATTCGGTGTGGCGACCCCTGAAGGGAACAGCCGAAAGGAAAAGAAGAAGAAAATGTACATTTTATGCATTATTTTTTAATGTTTAATTGTTATTATAAGCATTTATAGTGTTGAATATGTATTTAGTGATATTATATACTCATATACATGTACGTATACGTTCGTCTGGGTGATTGATCCTACTTCACAGAAATTTGGAGTTTGTGGATGGCCTTAATCTCCATTAATCGTGAAAAGTGAAGGTTCACTGTACACTGCTTATGTGGCAAGATATGAGGCAATGTGATAATAACATAATAATATAGAGTGGGGGCAGGGCAGGGGTGGAGGTGGAGTTTTAACAGGGTAACTGTTGGGACTATAATGTACGATGGTGGTGAAGA
>CM045732.1:68460995-68468495 GCA_024760905.1 Plotosus lineatus
GTTTATTTTGTGTGTAATTGTGCTTTTAAATCTTGTAGAACAAAAATTAGAAGTATTAACTGATTGATTTAGAAAAGTTTCTGTGCAAATGCTCATATCTTTGTAATGGTCTTGTTATTTAATTATTTAATTAATCAATTAATAAAGTAAGTCCTGCATTATATTCATTCACTCATTCATTCATTCATTCATTTTCTGAACTGTTTAATCCTAATTAGGGTAACGGAGAGGTTGGCACCCATCTCGGAAAATTCTGGGCGAGGGCTCAGTACACTTTGAATGGCTCACCCGGCTATCACAGGGCAGAAACATGTGGATGGCTATGCAGCGCCTCTTTATGAAAGTCAGCAATTGTTCTTTTACATGAACCTTCCACCATAGACAGTGAGAGACATGGCTGGCCTTTGCTAACCCAATTAGTGCACGGGGGGGGGGGGGTAGTTATTATTATTATTATTATTATTATTATTATTATTATTATTATTATTATTGTGCTGGTGGTGGTTCAGTGGCATAGCGGTTATCAAGTTCACCTTACAGCGAGAAGGTCCGAGGTTCAAGTCTTGGGTACGACAAGGGCGTTTCTGTCTGGCATTTGCATGCACCACTTTGCTTGTGTGGGTTTCCTCTGGGTACTCCGGTGTCCTTCCACAGTCCAAAAAGATGCACATTAAGCCATCTGTCTCTTTTAAATTGCCCCTATGTGCGAATGTGATTATGAATGAGTGTGAGTGTGTTGGCCCTGTGATGCACTGGTGAACTGTTCGGGGTGTGCCTTCACCCACTGTTGGCTGAGATAAGTTCCAGCCTGTAGTAGGATTAAATGAATGAAAGAATATTTATGTGTGTAAATGTGGGTAAAAACAAACAGTATATAAAATATATAAATGCATTCCTCAGAGGATACGTCCTCACAGTGGAAAGCTTTTAAACTACTGATGGACTGAGTGTGAGGTCTGCACTGAGGATCTTCAGCCTGGGGTCTTCAGCGCAGAGAAAAATAAAGACTGAAATTCCTCTGTACTGAAAAAAGGTTAATAAGCAGATTAAAAATGGTGGCTTTTAAAAAGTCACGTCTGGAACTGCGCATGGCGTCTTCATTAGTGAGTGTGAGGTCTGTAGGAGCTTTCTGATGAGCTGCAAGAACTTTCCAGGACTTCATCAACTTTTTATTCCTTAGAATATTTTCTGGAGACTTTTCCACTTCAGGAAAATGTTGAATGTGTCTCTGACAGCTTCTAAACATCAAAGCTCACTGGACAGCTCGCTCAGAGCTAATTAACCCATCAGCTATACACCAGTCCATATGTCATACTGTCCGTGCCTGGACCAATCCGATTGCACTGACTGTCATTGCCATATTATTACGTATTTTTCCAGTTATTTTTAATCTTTATTCATGCACTCATTTTCTGAACCACTTAATCATAATTAGGGTTGCGGGGAGGGTGACGCCCATCTCAGCTAACAATGGGTGAAGGCTCGCCAGGACAGGACAGGAACATGATGCAGCTTATGCTTTACTGGGGTCTCACCATAGACAGTGACATCACAGACGGCTGTAAAACAGTCAGCGGCACTGGGGGAGAGCAGTGACAACCTGGTAGCTTGAACCCCTGACCTTCAGATCAGTAATCCAGCACCCTACTGTCAGGCCACCACTGCCCTGTAATGCGCTTCATAATGAGTGCTGATACTTTTATATTTATGTGTTTAATTTTATCTCTGAACTCCATTTCCATCTGACTTTATTTACACAACAATCAGAAATGTCACAGTGATGTGTTACGGATACATGAAAACCTTTTTAGAAATTTTTTTGTATTTCTCAGCCAGTGGGACACATACATGGGGACACACACGCCCACACACACACACACACACACACACACACCCACACACACACACACACACAGCCAGTGCACACACACACACACACACACACACACACACACACACACACACACACACACACACACACACAAATACACATGAGCGTGCACACACACACACACACACACACACACACATACACACACACACACACACACACACACACACACACACACACACACACACACACACAAACACCGAGCTGAGAAATAAATTAGTTTTTTGATCTTTGAGCCGTACTCTTTTCAGACAGTGATTTACTTCAGAATAAACAGATTGAAAATATAAACATCGATAGCGTTATAGAATTATCTTTTTTTTACTCTGAACTTTTCGTATTCACATCTCTGTTGTTCATAATTGCAGGGGGTTTTTTATTATTTGATTCATACATTTTTATTTTAAGCACTTTGAGGTTCTTTTCATATATAATTTTTTCTTCTCCTTTCTTTTTAATTATTTGTTTATTTATTAAACCTGAAAGTCATTTCATTAACACAAATCACAAGATTAACTTAAATACATTAGATTACCTCTTTTTTCAGTCTCCTCTTCTACTTTCTCTTTTTTCCTCTTTTTCTTTTTCTTCTCTTTTTTCTTTTTCCCCATCTTCAACTTCCTCTTTTTTGTATTTTATCTCTCTCTCTCTCTTTCTCCCTCTCTCTCTCTCTCTCGCCCTCTCTGTTGCGCTTTCTGTCTTTCTATCGCTCTATCTCTCTCTCTCTCTATCTTCTTCTTCTTTTCTCCTTTTCTTTTTTAACTTCATTATTCTTTTTTTTACTAAACCTGAAGATCTTTTGCTTCCTAGTGATCACATAAATAAATAATTACTTTCTGAGAGTCCCTATTGCGTTTTTGTGCATTTTCTTTTTCTATCCTTCCTTCCTCTACTTATATGTGTGTGTGTGTGTGTGTGTGTGTGTGTGTGTGTGTGTGTGTGTGTGTATATGCATATATATATATATATATATATATATATATATATATATATATATATATATATGTGGGGGTTTTTTTTGTTTTTTTTTAATTTTTCATTAGCCATCATCTTGTGACTCCCTGATAGCAGCTGTTATGTTTCTGTGTGTTTTCTACAGATAAACATTTACCAGGCTTAAATAATGAGACTTTTTATCCTTTATTCATCAGCATGCTCTGTTCATTCATTTACATTAAGCGTCGCCTAAAATATCATTTCTGCCCTGATTATCCCGCAGCTTCTCTCATACACACTTTACCAATCAAAGAAAATAAATAACGCACAGCTGGTAAACAGAGATAAGGCAGAACGCAGGACTGTGGCTCAAGTCATCGAGTTCTAATGAGGGTTAATCATCTTTAATTAACCGCACATGATGATACAATCATTTCCTCCAGCACAGTCCATGACCTTTGCTCTACTGTTAATCTCTGAGTTTCTGTTCAGATTCTGGTGATCTGCTGAATTATATAATACAATGCAAAGTATCCTCTGAGTTTCCTCTTCCTCTCCAGGGCAACTTTCCTGCTAATATCACAAGCTGTAACATACACACGGTTACCATGACAACATTCTCACCAGTTCTAGCTACTTTAAGCTACACATATTCCTTTTTTATGAAGCCGTTAATGAAGCTGTTAATAAGGATTAATGAAACTTTAATATGAAAAAATATATTTATTGAACGTCAGGTAAGGTCCAGTAAGTCCACTGTGGTTTTACACCCAAGCCCGTACTTATCTCCGGTCCACAACGTAAAACTCGTCCTGGATGAGACTCGAGTTCACTGTGGGTTACCTTCCCAGTATTTCTCCCGATACCCATTTATATAGCAGGGTGGGCAGAGGCACTCTTATGGTGAAGACCTGAGCACAGTGGCGGCTTTGAATTCATGAACTTTTGATCATAACGGGAATTCAGACCCATGATCTCGCAGTTATAACAGGGATTTGAACCCATGACCGCTTGATCATAATCCCAGTATCCTAGCCATTAGTCACTTCACACTAACTAATCCCTGTTGGAGTTGAGTGAGCCAATCGGTGGCATTCACCGAGCCTGGGATGAGTGTTTTAGTTTATATAACATGCAAAGACATAAAGCTCAATGCAACAAGACTTATTCATCCATTCATTCATTCTCTGAACTGCTTAATCCTAATTAGGATCATGGGGGTGTGGCAGCACGGTGGCATAGTGGTTAGCATGTCCGCCTCACAACAAGAAGGCCCGGGTTCGATTCCTGGCCTGGGCGTTTCTGTGTGGAGTTTGCATGTTCTCCCCGTGCTTGTGAGGGTTTCCTCCGGATACTCCGTTTCCTCCCACAGTCCAAAAACATGCACAGTCGGTTAACTGGCTGATCTAAATCGACCGTAGGTGTGAGCGAGTCCGTATGCGGCCTTGCTAACCATACAGTAGATCATTGTGATCACAGCCATGACAATCCCTGTATGAGCATCATTCAAGCTTCAGGGATCAACGTCCATTCCTTGTGATTGGATGTAGACACAGAGAGAGAGAGAGAGGGAGGGTCATGGGGAGACCGGCACCCATCTCAGCCTACTCTGGGCGAGGGCAGAGTACATCCTGGGCAGCTCGCCAGGCCATCACTGGGCAGAAACACGCTTGACAGCTATGCAGCTACTTGTGATGAAAGTCAGCAATGGTTCTTTTACATGAACCTCCCCCCACAGAAAGTGAGAAACATGCCCGGCCATTGGTAATCCTGTTAACTGCACTGGGGGGGACAGTGACAACCTATTGAAAGTGGGACACGAACCCCCAGCCTTGGGATCAGTGATCCAAGACCATATCATTAGGCCACCACTGCCCTGCAAGGCTTATTTATTTCTTAATTTCAGGGAGGATGGAATACAGTGGTAGAGTAATCAGCACATCCACCTCACAGCAAAAAGGTTCTGGGTTTGAGTCCCAGGCTCTGCGAGGGTGTTTTGTGGGGAGTTCCTTTTTCCTGTGTGTTTCAATAGGTTTTCTCTGGAGGTTCATCCCACACCTCAAAGATATACACATTAGGCCTTCTGGCTGTTGTACAATGCCCTTAGTGTATGTGTATGTGTGAGTAGTCGGGTGAGCTTCTGGGTGTAACCTGCCTTCAAAAATAGTTGGCTGAGATAGGCTCCAGCATCCCTGTGACCATAGTAGGATTAAGTGGTTCGGAAGCTGACTGAATGAACCACGGCAGATGCAGGTGCTTTGAGCTGAAGTAAGTGCTGTGTACTGACCAGTGTCTGTTTAACCACCTCGTGTAGTATTTAGTACACACTACACCCTGTAGTTTTAGTATATAACACCCGGAACCACAAGAAAAACGAACTCAACAGGATTTTTATGCTTTCTTTTTTATTTTAAACTGTGATGATGACCACGCCTCGACTGTCTGTGACAAACTTAGAGTTTCCGTCATTTTTATTCAAGCAATATTCTTTCAGAGTAATATTGATTATCCCATATATTGTGGACCAATCAGATCATACCATTCCTGTGTAATATATTCCAATAATAACTATACATTAAAAGGTTCCCTAAAGTTTGGAAGTTCTGTGTTGTTTATATATTTAGATGGAAGCTTTCCAGGAATCAAACGGGAATAAATCAATAAGAACCAATTAAAGCTATAAAGCCATAAACTACGTTGACGAAAGGATCGTAATTGTCTTCATCAGTTTCGCTAGCGTTATCTGACGCCTGCAGACGCCTACATGTGCTTCAGAAACACACTTCCTCCCTCTTTCTTTATTCCACTTCCTCTATGAGATGCGTGTAAGTTCTCTCTCTCTCTCTCGCTCACGCGCTCTTTATTTTACCTCTATTAAATCTTTCACTTCATTCCTCGACTGAGTTTCACATCTGCCTTCATATCCTCATCTTTCATCTCCATTCTCTCTCTCTCTCTCTCTCTCTCTCTCTCTCTCTCTCTCTCTCTTTCTCTCTGTCCCTCTCATAAAATATTTGATTACTTCATTTGCTTCTCTAAAGGGAATAAATTGCTTTCTCTGTGGAGAATTCAGATATGATGGCGTCTCAGGAATATTGCAACTCTCACTTATGTCTCTGCTGGAGAAACAGTCCCTGACTTCGATATAAAATATACATAAAACAATTATAATATTTTTGGTATATACAGTAAAATTATTTATATATATATATATATATATATATATATATATATATATATATATATTGTTTATATATATAAAATAATTCATGTCTTTGATCTGATTGCTATGATTCACGGGACGATCTGTTCATTCATGACCATTAATTTGTCCATCGCGAGGATTTTTCGGTTCCGCTGTCTCAGGATGAATACGCACAGCAGTGATTTATTATTCATTTGTGTGCTTTCTTGGATAATTGCACTGAGTTCCATGGAGAATTTTCGGAAATTAAAAACTTTTACTGCCTTTCTGTTTTCACTCTGCGGTTGATTATTTTTGTTGAAACTATTCCGACATTTTTTATTCTTGTTTACATCAGAAAAATAAACAAACACTCACAATCTCAATCTGTTCCATATACTAATGCTCTCATTTCTATGGTAACCATATATGGTTATTACACAAATATGTACCGTCTCTTTATCCCTTTCTTTTTTATATATATTTTTATTGCTTTTTGTCATTTTATATTTATTCCCGTCTTTTGTTTCCTTTTAGTTTCCTCAATTTCTTTACTTCCTGTTCTTCCTTCCTTTTTCCTTTCTGCCGTTCTTCCTTTCTTTTTTCTTTACTTCCTCTTCTTCCTTCCTTTTTATTTCTTCTGCTTTCTTTCTTTCTTTCTTTCTTTCTTTCTTTCTTTCTTTCTTTCTGTTCTGGTCACTTTATGATTTACTGACGAACTACATTTCCCATGGTGCACGGCATAGTATTAGTAGGCGATAATTATGAAGAGAATATAAAGCCTCCTCCTGCATCTGCCCGTCTGGGGAATGTTACATCAGTTATTAATCATCACAGATTTTTATATTTTGTCTCTCGTGTATTCTCACTAGTTTTCTGTCATCTAATATCTGTCTAGACATGTTGATAACTTTTCATTGCTGTTACTGCTTGGCCTTCAGTGCCGCTACACTCCTCATCCAGAGTTTGGATCCATCTCCACGTGTACCTCGTAACTCCTTTGTTGTTTCTTTCTTTTTGTATTTACGCCCTTATTTACTTTCTTACTTTCTGTCCTTCTTTCTTATTCATTTATTTACTTATTGCTTCCTTCTGGCTTTCCTAATTTTCTTCTTTACCCCCTTTTGTTCTTTCTTTATTTCTTTCTTAGTCTCTTTCTCCTTCCCTCCATCACTATCAGTTCATTGCAGCTCAGCGTTTTTGTCTAATTTCCAGCACGTTTGAATAGTATTTATATATAGCCTTTCATTCATTCATTTTCTGAGCTGCTTAATCCTAATTAGGGTCTTTGGGATGCTGGTGCCCATCCCAGCCGACTGAGGGCGAGAGCAGAGTACACCCCGGGCACCTCACCATACCCTGGACACCTCACCAGGGCAGAAACACACTAATAGATATGCAGCTACACACTCAGATGCGCACCTCACAAAAATGTAACTCGTTGTGATCGGAGGTTTTGGGTTGTTTTTTGTTTTGTGTTTGTTTGGGT
>CM045732.1:68473495-68513495 GCA_024760905.1 Plotosus lineatus
TCGGCTATCAGCAGTCAATCAACCAGCCTACAGTCTACGGATCTCTCCAAAAATCCCGTGTTCTTATTAGAGCCTGCATGGGCCAAGCCAACGCCCGCCCCGGAAATTAGAATTGTGGCCTGCAGCCTGCCCCACACATTTACTCTCGTAGGTCAGCCCGCCCCGCCCCACAAGTGACATTCTAACCTGGCCTGCAGCTCGCCCCACACAAAATACTTCAGTCTGCAGCCTGCCCTGCCCTGCCCCGCAGTGAGTTTCTAATTCTGAGCCCACACCCGCCCTGCAGCCCGCCCTGCGCAGGGCTCTAGATATAGCAGTATAAATTGTTGAAGTGCTCTTTCGCCCCGCAACAGCCCGCATGAATCCGTGACATGGCCCGCAGCCCGCCCTGCAAAACTTGGATAATTGTCAACCCACCCCGCCCCACATAAGTTTCAAATTGACCTGCCCCACCCCGCAAACTAAAAAGTCTCACTTTAAATTTGTGCCCGCGGGCTGCGGGCTGAAACCTGACCCGCGCAGGGCTCTAGTTCTTATAAACGTAATTGTGCTGAGTCAGCTTCCTGTTTTAGATTAATTTCCCTTTATCTTTACCTTTACCTTTTTTTTTTTTTTTTTACCAGGTTAGTCCTTCCTGTCTTAATTTACATATCTTTTCTATTTCCCACTATTGTTCATAGTACAGTACTCCTTGTACCATCTCCAATCTGATGTTATCCCAACCCCGGTGATGTCATTTCCACTCATACTTTGTGTGATTATTTTCCAGCCTAATTTGGATTTCGGAATAAAAGTGGTTCTTCCTTCATAAGTCTGAAGTTCTTTGTTTGCCGTTTTTGGCTACCGTTTCTCGTGCGGTACCTTTTATGGTCATCTCAACCTCGCTCACACCTTCTTGCCACTATTTGTCAGTATCTTGCTCTTCCCCTCTATTTTTAGGACACGTTTCAGTCTTCCGCCGCTCTTCTTTGGTTATACTGTGATGTGCTCGTTATATTGTGTGTGCGTGCCGCAGTAATCTAATGGTTCTTAGCTGTGTGCCACTCACTGCTCATCTCATGGTGTGGAGCATATCCTGGGCTTCAGGCTTTCTAAGTGTTCCATTATATTTGTTTTGCCTTACACAGGATTACAGTTGATCATATAGTCACATGACCTGCAGCTCATCCACTCATCTTCTTGTTATTTTCCCTGTTTCAGCTCACTTAGCCCACCGTGCACTTTTAAGACAGAGAAGGAAAGCCATAGAATGTCGTCAACCACCTCCCATCCATCCTGTCTGCTGACCTCCTATATTTTCTGAGATTTCCAGCAGACACCGAATTCCAGTCTGCACCTCCTGTTACCCACGAGCAGGTCGTTCAGTCCCAGCCAGGGACGTGTGACCAGTTCACCCGGACTGATGATCTTATTTCCGGTGGATTCTCTCCCGCTTCATTTTCTCCTCCAGATTCCTCCTTCCATCCTTTGTACTCACCTGACTATTCTTCTCCAGTACCCTCTCCTCTGCCTTCCAGTGCTTGTGGCCCTACGAACTGGCCCGAATCACCATCTAGTTACTCCCCATCACGTCAGCGGAGCCAGTTTCTCGCTATCCCAATGCAGCTGTTGTTATTGCTTTGGGATGGACTGACTGAGTTGCAATTTTACAATTTATTTAGTAATAAATATCTCTTCTTTTTCCTACTTTAAGTCTTGGTGCGGATATTTCTGTCAGTGAGCTAGTTCAAAGCTGGTCATGATTGGTATGCAGATTATAGGTGCTAATTAATACTTATATCAATTACAGTTAAACTATAGTTATCTTATACTATCTTATACATTTTCCCTAAAAAGTAAGTGTGATTAAGCAAAATATTAATTAACCTTAGTTCAGCTGATTGGTTCGGCCCTCCACAACACTTTCTGTTTCTCATGCGGCTCCTTGGTAACACTTTTGATTGCCCACTTCTGGTTTACTGGAAAGGACTTACACACCATAGTGTGCCACATGTCTACTTCCTGTTTTCTTTTATCTGGATGGATGGATGGATGGATGGATGGATGGATAGGTAGAATAAATGACCGAGACAAACAAACAAATGTATTGACAGGTATAAAAAGGAAGAGACAAAGAAAGGTTGTGACAATATAAAGATGGAAAGATAGAAATCAGATTGATGGACAGACAGACTGTCACAGGGAACAATGAGTGGAACACACAGGTCAGGGGTGCAGACATTGACAGAAAATTGATAGATGAAATGACAGACAGATCGAAAGGGGAGAAAGACAGAAACACACAGTCAGAAAGGGAGACAGACAAAAAGAAAAAGACACACAGACATAAAGATAAGGAGAAAAAACAGACAGAAAAAGACAGGCAGACAGAAGATAACAAGAAAGGCAGGCAAACAGATAGAAATGCGAGCCAGCGAGACTGGAAGAAAACAGACAGGAAGGAGAGGCAGACGAATATCTTAAAAAGTGTCCAGGAAATAAGTAGAGAACCACAGACGTTAGTGGTTGCCAGTTATATCGAGTTTGTGTGTGATAGTAAAACAGCTGTTGATCAAACTGACCCCCAGCTTTCCGGAGAGTCAGTGTGAACTGCATCCAGGGACATCCTGCACTATACAACACTTTACGAGGAGAACACAGTGTTTTTGTTTTCACTGTAGTGTGAGATCAACGCGGTCATTTCCCTTGATGGGAATCAGTAGGCGTGTGCTCAGCGTGTGAATGTTGTGTTGCCTCAACAAATAGCAGCCACATTATTGACAATTAGATCTGACTCACTCCCATCTCAGTAGTTCCCCTTATTGCAAAGCTCAAGCAGCCCATCCAGTGTTATACGCACATGTTGTTCTGTGGGGAGGAAGGAAGGGACACATCTAACCTGACTGGTGTTATTCTCCAAGGAGAGCTGTGAGACCCTGAAGATTCCTTCTAAACCCTACACCACAATGTAAGGTAAAGTCCATTGGGCTTTTTTACACCCGAGCCATAGTGGCTCATCAGGCTTGGTGCTTATCCCCGGTTTACGTAGCGTGAAGCGACCAGGAGTTCAACTCCTCCTGGATGCAACGCTAGTCCATCACGGGTTACCTTCCCAGTATAGTTTTACTGGTACCCATTTATACTGCTGGGTGAACACAGGCACACTTGTGGTTAAGACAGTACGTACTTCTCAAATAGTGGGGGTGGGGGGGGGGGTGTATGACCCTGTGAAAATGTTTTCTGGAATTCTCTTCTTTTCCTTTCGGCTGTTCCCTTCAGGGGTCGCCACAGCAAATGATCTGCCTCCATCTCTCCCTATCCTCTGCATCTTCTACTCTTACTCCAACGACCTTCATGTCCGCCTTCACCGCATCCATAAATCTTCTCTTTGGTCTTCCTCTGGGCCTTTTGCCTGGTAGTTCCAACCTCAGCATCCTACGACCAATATGCTCACTATCCCTCCTCTGTACATGTCCAAACCATCTCAATCTAGCCTCTCTGACTTTGTCTCCAAAACATCTAACATGTGCTGTCCCTCTGATGTACTCATTTCTGATCCTATCCATCCTCGTTACTCCCAAAGAAAACCTCAACATTTTCATGAGAATTAAGTGTAATTGCAACTCCGCTCCACTAGTTGGCAGTGGCACTCTCATTGTCACACTATTGTGTAGTGGTTTTTCGCACGAGCAAACGATAGGACGTGCAGTAAACAACCCTGAAGAAACAACATGGAAACATTTCTAACAGGAACGAAGAGAAAGGTGGAGAGAGACGGAGATATTAAGACATAAGTAAGTAAGTTGAATGAGTTTAAATAAGGATGCATTTTTTAATTTCAGGCACATTGGTGCACTTTAAATCTTTTCTATTACAGATTAAAAAAACATGTTAATGACGTTTTTTCCTTATTATAAGTTGAGCTGTGTTTCTTTCTTTTTTGTTTTTAATGTTAATAAAGATACAATGTTATGCAGAGGTGTACTAATAACAATTTTATAGACAAATACTGTAATACTATGGTGTGTGTGTGTGTGTGTGTGTGTGTGTTTGGGGGGGGGGGTTCTTCTGGGGGGGCGCCACAGTCTTAGCACAGTAAGGTTTTAACTGGGATTTGAACACACAACCTCCTGATCACGAGCACAGCACCCTAACCACTACTCCACCGACCCCTACAACACAATGAATCCACCAAAACAAAAAGGTCTAATCAGGAACTCGATCATCTTCCAGCTGCTATACACATCTACTGTATGTTTAGGAAACTGCTCCATCTGTACATCAACTCTGACATGATCTACAAGTGAGGATGCAAGAACTTCAGCAGATTCTGGATGGTCATCTGTACCTTTAAAGTCCCCAGGAAAAAAAAAAAAAAAAAAAAACAATGATCCTGTCTTTGGGGCAACCTGGCATGGCAGTAGTCGGCTTGTTGAATAAATGGTCTCGATATTAAACAACTAAGAAGTGTGCGTTGTATTCTCTCAGCACCATTACAGTGGCAGTCAGCTGGCTCTGATATTGTTCTGAGATCAAGACAACAACACCTGCACTGGTGTTAGCCCCGAGGCTTAAAAAGACCTGGGTTTTCATTCCCCCTGGCAATCAGCCTGATTTCGTACGTTTGTGTGTCTTCCTTGTAGCAACAGCACTTTCAAAATTCTTCAAAGATATAAAAATTAAAGAGAGAAACCTGTTTCATTTCATCTCAGCATCCACTGATATTTAAACAGCGGAAAGCTAAGAAAGAGAAAAAATATGAGGCGCTGAACAGGATTCAGGCTTCGTGTAACTTCTTAAGCCTTTGAGCTTTGTGTAGCTTAAGCGGTTACCCTACACCACATGCAAACTTTTACAAATAATAGCACTTTGTTAGTCAAAGTTTGTCTAAAGCCTCATTTATTCTAAATGTTAAAGATGGATATGGATGTGTATACATGCAAAGCCTTCTATCTGGGCTCTGCCTTCATTTTTGCTTGTTTGTTTGTGGGAAGATTGCGGCTGCATATAGAACAGAGCAGTACCACCAACAACCGCCACCGCCCATTCTATCCAATAGTTCAAGAGATTCACGTAGAAGAAGGAACAGAGGTTCTGTGGGTTTTATAAGAAGCTATAAGCATCTTCGCATGGGTACAGGGAAAAACATTTGATAGAAATCATGTGGGAGGAAATTTGATGTAAGGTGAATGAAAAATGTGTGAGAATGATTCGTTCACGCCCAAAAAAGGTCCTGAGAAAGTGAAGCAAAAGAATTCTCTGAAACCGCGAGCTCTTATTACAGCATCCAACACCATCACCATATTCCTGCCCCCTAGTGGATAGACTGCTTAACATTTCATTTTCTGTAACCACTTCATCCTAATTAGGGTCGCGGGGAGGCTGGTGCCCATCCCAGCCAACTCAGGGCGAGGGCAGAGTACACCCTGGACAGCTTGCCAGGCCATCGCAGGGCGGAAACATGCTGACGGCTTTGCAGCCTACTCTTGTCGAAAGTCAGCGATGGTTCTTTTACATGCCTCACACCATAGACAGTGAGAGACATGGCCGGCCTTTGATAACCCAGTTAGCTGCACTGGGGGACTGCTTAACATCAATGCCGTAAGATGATGGGCAGAGATCCCTCACTTTACGCGGTTAATGGGGACTGAGACCCCCCCTCCCACGACGGCTGATTTCCGTGAAGTAGGATTGATCCCCCTGACTGACGTGTACGTATATGTATATAATATCAATAAATACATATTCAACTCTATAAAAATGTAAGTAATTTTGTTGGGGGATTTTGGGTTGTTGTTGTTTTGTTTGTTTTTGTTTGTTTGGTGTTTTTTTGCGTAATTGGCCTTGTTTTGTGGCATTTTCCTTACCTTTCCCCTATTTTTCCTTAATTCCTTAATTTCCTTATTTTTTAATTTTTCGATGAGCATTTTTGAAAAACTCGTGATGTACTGAAGCCGCAGAAACTGAAGCACAAAGTAGCGAGGGATCACTGTATAGAAATATATGGAGAGCCTCATGGTGGCAACACAACTGCCTCGAAGCATGAAGGTCCCGGGTTTGAAGCGCAGGTTTGGTGAGGTTGTTTCCACGAGGAGTTTGTATATTCTCCTGTGATTGCGTGGGTTTTCTCTGGGTACTCTGTTTTCTTTTCACAGTCCAAACACACGCACGTTAGGCGAACCGGCTGTTCCAAATTGCCCATAAGTGTGAGTGTGAATGATTGTGTGGGTGCTGACTCTGTGATGAACTGGTGTTCAGGTTGTACCCTGCATTTACCTGCAATCGGTTGAGATAGACTCCAGCGTCCCAGGATCTTATAGGATTATGCCTTTTGTTGAATGAATGAATGAAGTATGAGCATAATGTCAGTTCCTTTTTTTTTTAATGAAAACGGCGTAGAAAGGAATCCAAAAAAAGAAGAGCTGATTTGCTCTACAGTATATAATCACTTCCTGGATTTTGTGACTTATCATCACCAAAATCCCCCATGTCAATATCTTCATTATCGAAAGCTTCCGATATCTACCTGTCCTTTAATGGCCCTCTGCCCATCCTGAGACTCTACAGCTCTATTCATATGCTTTAAAATATCTGCATTAACAACAGTTTCACGAGTTTGACCAGTGGTGGGTGTTGGTCGTTATCTTCTGCTAAATCCAACACGGTCTGGCTGGTGTCATTTGAGTCAGGTCCATCATTATCATGCTGCTGCAGAACTGCTGCTCTCCTCCGCTGCCTTTTCTGTGCTTCCCAAGCTGCCTCAGTTGATGGATTCAAATAATTTCACAGGCAGTTCTGTAGTACTCTTACTCACCACACACATAGCACAGCATTGTCTCTGAACTAATAAAAATAATATATTTCTAGTCATCAATCATCGCTTTCACTGACACATTTAAGGATTAAACAAGGAACTAAGAATCGTAAACATATGGTGTCTGAATGATGTGAAGTTTTTCATTTCATGATTTTTGCAGCTAAGCAATATTATTCTCGAAGGGGTGGGGTAGGACTGGAAGACAGACAGGTGGAGATGAAGACAGAGAACATGACAGGCAGAGAGAAAGAGAGACAGATGGAGACAGAGAGAGAGAGGTAGAAAGAGAAGATAGATAGGAAGCGATTGAGTGAGAGAAAAACAGATAGAAAAAGAAAAAAAAAACAGCAATAGAGGGATGAAGTGAATCAGAGAGCGACAGAGAGGTAGAAATACAGCCACGACCCTGCTCAGCTTCACCCCCAAAACTCAGGACCATAAACTATTAATCCAAATCCTACCTTGATTGCTATAAAGTTCACTGCTGTGTGAGCGTCCACTTTATTTCAGTCTAATGAATTCCCACAATGCACTGCAAAGGCTCAGTATCGAAATAAAGAAATGTTAGTTCAGTGGGCTGAGTGAAGACGATTCACCATCAGCAGGTGAATAGGGGGTGTGACTTGGGCTGCATCTGCTGTGGTAGTCATGCTGATGAGGATGAGTATTGCAGGGATGATGATGAAGAAAACAAGGATGATGAAGATGAGGAGGAGGAAGATCGTGATGAAAATGATAAGGCGTGTGCTTTTTACAGCTGACATGTGGCACAGCAGCTTTACACAGTAAAGGTAGGAGTTTACAAAGTATAAAAGAGTAAATATTTTTTACAACCCTAAACATTCATCATGAGCGTTGCCCATAGCGACGGTGGCAAGGAGCAATTCCCTCAGTTGGCACAAGGAAGAAACCTTGAGAGGAACCAGGTCGAAAATGTGAAGCCCATGTTGTCTGGTTGGTTATATGACTCTAAGTCCTAAATAATTGTGGGCAAAGTGTTAATAATATGATAATAAAGATGATGATGATGATGATTATAATGTGACGGTGTTGATGACGATGAAAGTTGTGATGATGATGATGATAATGAAGTTGATAATGATGATGATAATTATGATTTAAGTTGATGAAGGTAATGATGATGATGATGATTATGTTTAATGATGATAATTATGTTAATGAGGTTGATGTTGACGATGATGAGGTTCATGAGTGTAATAGTGATGGTGATGATGTTGATCATGGTTATGACGATGATGACAATAAAGGTTGAGATGCTGATGATAATGGTGATTATGATGATGATCTTAATGATGATGATGATCATAATGAAGACTGTGATGATAAAGGTAGTGATGATGACAATTATGTTTATGAAGTTGTTGATGAGGAGGAGGAGGTTCATGAGGGTAAGGATGATGATGATGATGAAATTCAAGGTTGTGATGATGATGGTCACAGTGAAGGTTGTGATGATGATAACAGTGGTGATGGTGATGATAATAATGTTAATGAAGTTGAGATGGTGATGATGATGATCATGATCATGATCATGGCACTGATAATGATGAAGATGACAGTCTTGGCACTGATGATGATGATGATGGAGAAAGTGATGATGATTATAATGTGATGGTGTTGATGACAATGAAGGTTGTGATGATGATGATGAAGTTGATAATGATGATGATAGTTATGATTTAAGTTGATGAGGGTAATGATGATGATGATGGAGATGATGATTGTTTGATGATGATAATTATGTTAATGAAGATGATGATGATGATGATGGTGGTGATGATGATGTTCATGAGTGTGATGGTGATGAAGATGTTAATCATGGTTATGATGATAATGATGATGATGACAATAAAGGTTGGGATGCTGATGATGATGATGATGATGATCACAATGAAAACTGTGATAACGATACAGGTAGTGATGATGACAAGTATGGTTATGAAGTTGATGATGAGGTTCATGAGGGTAAGGATGATGATGGTGATGATGATGATGATGACGGTCACAGTGAAGGTTGTGATGACGATAACAGTGGTGATAGTGATGATAATAATGTTAATGAAGTTGAAATGATGATGATGATGATGATGATTGTGTGTGTGCGCATGTTAGCTGCTTGCATTAGCTCAGTGCCGAGTTCAAAATAAAACCTCTTCAGTAGTCTGTGACCTTTTGATGCCCTCAGTCTGGGTTTAAAACCTCTGTGCGTGTTGGAAGGAATGAGACTGTGGCATGAGGGGGAAAGTGTCTGAAAATGTGTGAAGGGAAAAATCAATACACTTTCAAGCACACACTCCTTCACACACAGTTAACTGTCTGTGCACACATCTGTTTGACTCTCTGTGATTCTACATACAAAACCATCGTCCTGAATGCAACCCATCAGCCAGGGATTCACTCGTGATGCGCACCGCATTCATGTTATACTGAAGCAATGACGCTAATGAAGCTAACTGCTAATGGACATTTATACACTCTCACTCTAGCACAGGGGTCTTCAAGCTTATCTACAGAACCAACACAAAGGAGACAGCTTCGTCAAAAAGAGACAAACAGAGATGGACACTGAAAGAAAAGAAGATACACAAAGAAAGATAAAATAAGAAATAGAAAGAAACACACACACACACAAAGAGAAAGTACCAAAGATAGGACTGTAGAATGAGACAGAAACAGAGAAAGACACTGAGAGAGATACAGAGAAATTAAGAGACAAAGACAAACCAAGAACGAGAATAAGTGAGAAACACAGGAGAGATACATAGAGAGAGAGAGAGAGAGCGAGAGAGAGAGAGAGATAAAGAGACAAGTGGAGAAGTTGTAATCTAGTCTCACGAAGCCTCACTTTAAACAAAACAAGTCTCACTAATAGCAAGCAGCTAAACAAGCTAACAAAGTGAGCTCATTACTGAGATCTCAATATATAAACATGTCTCTCTTTACATTTAGCACCTTCACCCTACAATATCCAAGCCAAAGCCATGTAAACTAGCACGAGCCGCAGACAGTATTGTTTTGACTGTCACTTCCAGAGATTATTCATGCATCCTCCAGGCTGCTTTGGCACTAGAAGCCTGGGGGATTTGACCCAATAATTAACAATGGGCCAGATAAGGCCAACTAAGGAGTCTGTAAGGAGTCTGAAAGGCATTTTTTAAACCCTGGCAGTGCCAAAGCCAAAAAAAAAAAATCAGCTGTACATTTTTCTTTTAAATCTTTTTTGGAAAGGGCTCTATAATCTTCATTTAACATATAAGTTTATATAATGCTATTTATTATGCATTCAATATAAAAAAATACTAATAATTTCACTAAAAATGCATTTCATTTTGAGCTTTAACACGAGGCGCTTCTTAAAACAGTAGTTTATTATTTTAGCTAAACAATGAAAAGATTTAGCCAAACATTAGTCTAAAGCTGAACTATTTCATGTATCTTTATTCTGTATATAGTAGGCCCTTGACCATTCGCAGTTTTACACTCACAGTTTGAGTATTCGCAGACTGCCAAGCAACTGACACTTCACTCAAATTCAGCCAATGGCTGTCCTCCTTCCTGCTGATTGGTTGAGATAATGTAACGCCCCTTTTTCCTCATTCGCGCACAAGTTGTCAATGACGGCTTTGCAGCTACTCTTGTTGAAAGTCAGCAATGGTTCTTTTACATTAACCCCACACCATAGACTGTGAGAGACATGGTTGGCCTTTGATAACCCAGTTAGTGCACTCCTGGGGGCAGTGACAACCCGTGGTGACTGGGGCTTGAACCCCCAACCTTAGGATCAGTGATCCAGCGCCCTATACCACTGGGCCACCACTGCCCATTTATGTGTGGACTCTCCATGTAAAAAGTTCTAAAAGTACTTTTATAAGCCGGACTGTGTTCCTGTTCTCTTGTCTGTTCCCCCTGCAGCATATTATGGATGTGAACATTTCGGTGCAAAAATAATAATGCATACAGGTTCCTGCATGAGGCTTAATGCTCCAAGCTACAAGCCCGAAATCACCCTGCACTTAAATGAGTTTAAAATAAACAGAAGAACCAGCTGGATAGATTTACAGATCCATTAGTGATCCATTAGTGACCATTTTTGTTTTCTGTAGTAATGTACCGACTCACAAATGGCATATATCAGAATTACGTTCTCACCTGGATCAGAGAAGATTGGTGGTTGTACCTGAAACTGTCCTTCAGTGTCTCTTTCCTAGGAATGCTGAGAGCTTTGTTACGGATGTATCAGAAGATGTAGTTGTACCAGTGGTGAGATTTCATGGAGAACTTGTAGAGAATTGAACCAAAAAAAGGTCCAACAAATCCCCTTTTCCTCCGAGGTTACAGATGGGTAAGTGGACATGCTCGGATGATTCCTTGTAATTAATTTCAATTGATCAAGAATCTTAAGTGCCAGTGAACTTCATAGAGGTGAAGTAGTTGTCTGTGTAGACCTTCTAATTCTGACCTTTTGGAAGTGTGACATCACCTGACAATCCATGTTATGGGTACACATAAAAGTCTGAGATTCCATTTCCTTTGATCGGGTCACTTTGCTTTCTGATGGGTCAACGAGCATTAGCCCACAACTGGAACACTAGTTCGGACTCGTGCCTCAGGGTGGAGTCTGTTCGTTTTTCTCCTGCTTGTGTCGGTTTCCTAGTGGTACCCTGCTTTTCTGACATGTTCCAAAAACATGCACATTAGGCTAAGCAAGTCTTTCAAATTGCCCCTAGGCACGAGTGTGAATGGTTGTGTGTGTTTTGGCCCTGGGATTGACTGGTGAACTGTTTATTGTGTGTGTGTGTGGGGGGGGGGGGGGCAATAAATGAATGTTACATGCACTTCTGTTGGAATATGTAAGTGCTGAGGACCTCCCAAAATTTTCAGGGTGTGGCTTTCATTTTCAGATAGGTTAGTTGCGGTGGAAATTATCACAGGTCACTGGATTAGTTCAACTCTTGGCGTGTGGTGATGTCTATGAGGCATCTATTACCTACTGGATGCTGCCACAGATTTCTGTTGTGGTAATAATGTATATGGGTCAGCACTTGCCATGTGTCCATCACATCTAGTGTGAGAAGATATGATGCATGTCATAGAAATGTGTATGGGGCAGACACTGTCATTTTTCTGGCATATATTTTGTTTTGAAAGGGCCCGCCCCCAACATTCGTCTTAATGGTTCCAGAATGAGGCTGGCCTTGTTTAACGTTCTCTTCCCTTTGTCATTTCTTTTCAATCCTTGTATGTGAAAGGTCCCCTGAAAACAAAGGGGAAATCAAACAGTAGCCACACTTTCCACCTGTTTCCACCAATCACTGATCATCAAAAGAAAAGTAAACAAAAACTAGACTGGACATTACTGTTTCAATTCTGAAGTGGGGCCATCTTGGTGAGATCACTTTGCTTTAAGTCTTAAGCCAAGGTAATCTCACCAAGATGGCCCACTTCAGAATTGAAACAATAGTGTCCAATGTCCAGTTTTTTTTCTTTTCTTTTGATAATCAGTGATTGGTGGAAACAGGTGGAAAGTGTGGCTACTGTTTGATTGAAGTGAAAACCTGCACCCATACCGGCCCTTTGTGGATAAGATTCTAGACCCATGCTCTACACCAACAACCGAGAATTAACAAGGTCTATCTGCTATTTCATTTAAATGTCAGTTCAACCTTGTTAATTCTCGATTGACGACACGCCTTTAAATCCGCTCAGAGAGAAACAAACTCGGATTTTAAGACGCTATATTTTAGCCCCAGAGTGAAGACCGCAGTGCAAGAGTGATGAAGCGTGTAAGGAGATGGGCGTTTCTGAGGGCAGATAAAGTTCATGTGTGACATTAATGTTGATGTCAGACAGGCCGTGTCTCATTTCACCAGCGCAGATGGATCATCTCATGAAATAAACATCATCACATCCTGAATCGAAGCTCGAATACGAGTGTCCTGCCTGTCAATGTGAGTTTGTGGCTGAGGTTTGCAGCTATAACGAAACCATCATCTGCACATCTGGTCTTCATCTGAATAAGCATGGCAGCCTGTTAATGCTTTGTTTTCTCTGAATACTGCAGAAGGACAGAAGGTACTGGCGTGTAATGCCCGCTACAAATTCAGAAAGATATGAACATGGCTGAATTTTTTCAGGGCGGTGTGGTTGGCACATCATAACAGAAAGGTCCTTGGTTCGAGTCCTAGGTGTGGAGAGGGTGTTTCTGTGTGAAGTTTGCATGCCCATGCTTGCATGGGTTTCCCCTGGGTATGCCAAGTTCCTGCCCACAACCCAAAGACATGCACATTTGATTAGATGGCTGATTAACTTGCTTCTAGATTTTTAAATAATTTTTCATGAAATATCTTTTTTGTGTACTTTATGCTTATAAGATAATTATTTTTATATTTTACCAAAAAAGTGTGTTTGTTGGTGTGCATGTGTTTGGTCCTCAAAGAAGGAGCAGTAAGAATAAATTGAAGATTGAGAGAAAATGGAGATTGGACTGAAGATATTCACTGTACATTACAGACAGACAGACAGACGGGAAGGGGGGAAACAGACAACAAGAGTGAAAGACAAATGAAAAGAAGTAAAGCTGTAATAGATGAACCATGAGATGGACAGATAAAGAGGAAAAGAAACAAAAATACAAAAAGAACTAAATGAACACACAGAGAGAGAGAGAGAGAGAGAGAGAGAGAGAGACAGGTACAAAAACAGTTGAATGGATAAACAGAAAATTATACAAATTAAAAGCCAGAAAGAGAGAAGACACAGAATAGAAAGAACAGAGTTGAAAAGACAGACAGAAGGACAAATAGAGATAGACAGAGACATAAAGCAGGAGACGGAATGGCAGATGGATTGACAAACAAAGAGAATAGTGACAGACTCATAGTGAAAGTGAAATGAATAATAGATTGAAAATTGATTATCAGATAGACACAAGGGATGAGCAGACAGACAGATGGAAAGACGAATACACAACCTAATAAACGATGTGTAGACTCTTGAGTGTTTTGGTATTTTAATGATATCAATTAGCAAGAGAAAAAAGTAAACACACACATGAACACACAAAAACAGACATATGCACACCCACAAACAGCACACACACACACACACACACACACATAAACACACAGTGAGACAGCTGTCATTCTGGGCAGAGTTCATCATCTAGCCATGATTTATCCTTTCAGTTTGATCTGCATTTGTCTCCTGATGACATCTCACATATGGCACACACCAAATACACAGACACCCATCCACCCACTCAAACACACACACACACACACACACACACACACACACACACACACACACACATACACACACACACGCGCATGCACACACACACACGCGTCCGTGCGAACAGTTTGCATGGTGAATAGCCAGATGGCCTTGTACCAACTGTTTTGTAGTTTTAACAGATGAGTGAGAGGTTTCACTGATGAGGTTCAGACTGGATAATAACTTGATTTCAGTCTCTTCTCGTTGGGGCATCTGGAAGAAATGTCCTGAACGGTCCTTAAATAGCCCCCACAGTGTCCCCAGACTATTAAAATTTGACCCAACTCCCCAAGTAATCACCAGACTGCCCCAAAAGAACATCATTGACCTGCCATCACTCGAGTCCCCTAAAGCCATCACCAAACGGCCCAAAAAACATCTCCAAACTCCATCAAAACCAACAACAAATTCCATCAAAACAACTAAAGTCCATCTATACCATCTCCAAATTCCATCAAAATCAAACTACCCTGGAAAAATCACCAAACTCCATCAAAATCATCAAACTCCATCAAAACCAGCACCAAACTCTATCAAAATCATCACCAAATTCCATCAAAACCACCAACAAACTCCATCAAAATCATCACCAATCTGCCTAAAAGATCTGCCATCCTTTCCCTAAAAATCACCAAACTGCTCCAAAACTCTTACCAATGTTCCTGAAAATACCATCATCTAGAAATAACCAAACCAAACTCCCTTTAAAAAAACATTGACTCGACAGAAAGAGATTTTGCTGAATGACACCAGAGTCTTCTCAAACGGCCCAAACCTGTACGTCATCTGTCCGTAACTTACCCTTCAACTCTGCTGTCCCAAACCGCCAATAAATAACCATCCAGAGCAAAACACCATATCCGCCCCAAACTGTCTTTAAATTGCCCCGACCTGTTTCCCTACTGTCCCCAAACTTTTTTGCTCAGTTGCCCTCACACTGTCGTCCTCAGGCTGATTTCCCGATTTAAAAACCGTTTCAAACCCCAAACTTTTCACTTATTTCCTCAAAATCCCCAAATATTTTCCTGTAGTGCTTCCAAATGTTCACATAACTGCCCCCAGACTAGCAATGCATTTTATTCACACCTTCAGGAAACTGCTTCCCAACCGCCACCCAATCATTCTTAACCTGCCCCAGAATTGTTTCCACATGGGTCACATAATTTCCCACTTATGTTCTCACACTGTTCCTAAGCTGTCTTTTTCACAAAACCATTTCCACACTACACCTCAATCTGCCCTTAAGCTGCCCCTACACCTTTTTGAAATTGCCCCATGGCCCTGTATACATGTGATGGTGTCCATGTCCTGAGCCGCAGCATTGGCCCGGTAACACACAACTAAACAGTTGGCAGAGAATCAGCTCAGTAATACCATCTGCTCACACACCTGCTACTTTCACAGAATTGCACTCAGAGGAGTTTGTGTGTGTGTGTGTGTGTGTGTGTGTGTGTGTGTGTGTGTGTGTGTGTGTGTGTGTGTGTGTGTGTGTGTGTGTGTGTGTGTGTACAAAAACACAGCAAGAACATCCATACACCACCACAAAGACCAGTTGTTTTTTCTTTATTTATTCACTTATAAAATGCTGCGATGTTAATCAGTAGAAACAATGGTGAGACTCCAGCAGATTTTCTTCATTGTATTTTTACAGATTACATCCTCATTCTGCTGCAGAAACCTTAAAGTACTATGAATAATGCATATGACCTCATCAGCATTAAGGGCAGGGGCTCTTTGTAGGTCCACACCATAATCTAAGGATCCGACATTCCCGTGCCCTTAGAGTCCATTGATTTTACCAAACAAATTTTATGCTCACAAATTCTGCTGGTCCAAACAGCACCATGTTCCAAAACTCAGAGGTGTTTTTTGGAGACTTTGTTCTCAATAGCTTGAATTCCTGTCTTCCCAAGGGCCCTGTTTTACCAGTATCAGAGGTCCCCAGGTGCCCCATGTTTCCAAAGTCTTGCATTTCCTTCCTCGTGTCTTCCCAAGGTTTTGTGTTTCTAGGCTTTATGGTCCCAAAATCCTGTTTCCTAATGCCTGCAGTTCACACTGACCCTGTGCTCCCAAATTCTTGTACAGTAAAACCTCCGCTGACGAACGCTTAAGCTCACGAACTTTTCGCCTCAAGAACATTAAATTTGCGAGCATATAGTCTCTGCTGACGAACTAGTTTTCGGCGGACGAACCAAACCACGCGGTCGAACAGCGCCACGGTGGCGGCCACGAGAAGCTGACGCACACTCATGGCGTCACAGTTCGTCACCCCCTTTCTTTGAGTGCGGACGTGGTTTGTGTTTGCTAGACATTTTGGACCATATTGAGTGTACTTTTGCTATTATGGGACCGAAAAAGACCCCACCACAGGCGGAGATCATTGAAAAACACGAACGAGGTGTGCGTTTGTGTGACTCAGCGTCCCAGTACCAGTACGCTAAGTCTACCATTGCTCCCATCCTTAAGAACAAGGAAGCTATTAAGGGTGCGTGTGTGGCTAAGGATGTTTCCAAACAGTAGGCGTTTCCAAACACTCCTTCCAAACAGTAAGTCCCTCCCTCCCTCCTCCTCCCACTCCATTCCATCAAGCCATCAACTATCATCACAAAGGTAAATAAAACGACTTTATTATACAGTACAGTTTATTTCTTTAATTACAATACAATAGCACATTTATTATACATAAAATAAGGTATATTTTTGTGTAGTTTTAAGGCTTATTTAGTAGAAAATTATGTTTTATGGGGACCTGGGAACGGATTATTCTCATTTTAATGGTTTCTTATGGGAAATAAATGTTCGGAAGACGAACTTTTCGCCTTACACACACTTTCTGGGAACCAATTATGTTCGTGAGCAGAGGTATCACTGTATTTCCGAACTATGAGGTTCCCAGAGGCCACATGTTTCCCAAATCAGAGATGCCCAGGGACCCAACTTTCTAAACGTTGTATGTTCCCTGGTAGTTATATTCTCAAAATCTCATATTCTTTGGGCCTACATTCTAAAAGTCTAATGTTCCCAGTTTTGTGTGTTTTCTGAACAGCTTGTCGTTCCAGAAGTTCTCCAAAATCCCAGAGTTCTCCAAAATCCTTTCAATGATCCCAGGTTCAGGACGCTGTTTTTCTAAGATCATTAGCTTATTTGGTTTTGTCCATGAGGGTCTCACAGAAAATTTGAACCACTCATGCCAAAAATGTCATGTAAAAGGCGGGGTTACACACTGAGCAATTGTCAATCATTCATAACCACATTCTCATCTATCGGTGTTTCTGAGTAGCCAGATCTGCATGTCTTTGATCTGGGGGAAGAAACCAGATAACCCAGAGGGAGCCTAGGTAGGTGCAGAGAGAACATGTAAACTCCACTCAGAAAAATCCAGAATCATTACAGGGGTTTGAACCCAGAACCTTCTTGTTTGATTTGTTTGATGAATTAAAGTCTGTATTGTTTGATAAACTATGAATGTCGCCGGGGGGGGGCACAAACCAGTGTCTCTCCCACACGCCAGTCCCAAGCCCGGATAAATGCAGAGGGTTGTGTCAGGAAGGGCATCCGGCATAAAACAAATGATAAATAAAATATGCGAGTCACAACAAAAAATTTCATACCAGATCGGTCGAGTCCCGGGTTAACAACAACCACCATCAGTGCTGTTAACCAACAGGGTGCTGGTGAAAATTGGACTACTGTTGGCCGAAGACGTTGAAGAAGGAGAGTCGGGAGGTGTGTCCGTAGGCAGAGAGAGAAGAGGAAAGGCATGAGTCTAGGACTGAAAGTAGGGACTTTGAATGTTGGAACTATGACAGAAAAAGGTAGAGAACTGGTTGACATGATGCAGAGGAGGAAGGTGGACATACTGTGTGTTCAGGAGACCAGGTGGAAAGGTAGCAACGCTAGAAGCTTAGGAGCAGGGTTTAAGCTGTTTTTTCATTGTATGGGTGTGAAGAGAAATGGAGTAGGAGTCCGCTTGAAGGAGGAGTTTGTCAGGAATGTTCAAGAAGTAAAAAGAGTGTCGGACAGAGTGATGAGTTTCTAGTTAGAAATTGAAGGCATGATGTTCAATGTTGTTAGTGCTTATGCCCCACAGCCAGGATATGAGCCAGAAGAGAAGGAGAGATTCTGGAGTGAGTTAGATGAAGTGATGCAGAGTACCCCCAGAGGTGAAAGAGTGGTCATTGGTGCAGACTTCAATGGACATGTTGGTGCAGGTTTGGTATCCAGGACAGGAACGCAGAAGGACATATGTTGGTAGATTTTGCAAAAAGGATGGAAATGGCTGTGGTAAATACTTTCTTCCAGAAGAGACAGGAGCATATGGTGACTTATAAAAGTGGAGGTAGGAGCACACAAGTAGACTACATCTTGTGTAGGTGATGTAATATGAAGGAAGTCAGTGACTGCAAAGTAGTAGTGGGTCAGAGTGTTGCCAAACAGCACAGGATGGTGGTGTGCAAGGTGACGCTGATGGTGAGGAAGGTGAAGAAGGCAAAGGCAGAGCAGAAGACAAAGTGGTGGAAGCTGAAAAAGGAAGAGTGTTGGGTTGTCTTCAAGGAGGAGTTGAAACAGGCTTTGGATGATCAGGAAGTGCTTCCAGATGACTGGACAACTACAGCTAATGTGATCAGGGAGACAGGTAGGAGAATACTTGGTGTGTCATCTGGAATGAGGAAGTGCAGGAGTGTGTACAAAAGAAGAGGCTAGCTAAGAAGAAGTGGGACATTGAGAGGACCGAAGAGAGTAAACAGGAGTACAGGGAAACACAGTGTAAGGCGGAGGTAGTGGTGTCAAAGGCCAAACAGAGGGCGTATGATGACTGGTATTTTCGGTTGGAAAGTAAAGAGGGAGAGAATGATTTATACAGGTTGGCACAGCAGAGAAATAGAGATGGGAAGGACGTGCAGCAAGGTAGAGTGATAAAGGACAGAGATGGAAATGTATTGACTGATGACAGAAGTGTGCTGGGAAGATGGAAAGAGTACTTTGAAGAGCTGATGATTGATGAAAATGAGAGAGAAAAAAAGAGTAGAAGAGGTGACCGTTGAGGACCAGGAAGTAGCAAAGATTAGTAAGGGTGAAGTGAGGAGGGCATTGAAGAGGATGAAGAGTGGAAAGGCAGTTGGTCCTGATGACATACCGGTGGCGGTATGGAAGTGTCTAGGAGAGGTAGCAGTAGATTTCCTGTCAAGAACATTCAACAAGGTCTTAGATAGTGAGAGAATGCCAGAGGAATGGAGAAGTGTGCTGGTGCCCATTTTTAAGAACAAGGGAGACGTGCAGACTTGTGTCAGCTACAGATGGATAAAGTTGATGAGCCATACGATGAAGTTATGGGACAGAATAGTGGAAGCTAGATTAAGGGCAGAGGTCAGCATTTGTGAACAACAGTTTGGTTTCATGTCAAGAAAGAGCCCACAGCTGCAGTGTTTGTCTTGAGGATGTTAATAGAGAAGTACAGAGAAGGGCAGACAGAGCTGAATTGTGCCTTTGTGGATCTGGAGAAAGCATATGACAGGGTGCCAAGAGAAGAACTGTGGTATTGCATGAGGAAGTCTGGAGTGACAGAGAAGTATGTTAGAGTGGTGCAGGACATGTATAAGAGATGTAAGACAGTGGTGAGGTGTGCTGTCGGTGTGACAGAAGAGTTCAAGGTGGAGGTAGGACTGCATCAAGGGTCAGCTCTGAGCCCCTTCTTGTTTGCTATGGTGACAGACAAGGTTCGACAAGATTCCCCATGGACTATGATGTTTGTAGATGACATCGTGATCTGTAGTGAGAGCAGAGAACAAGTGCAGGAAAATCTAGAGAGTTGGAGGTATCCCCCGAAAAGGAGGGGAATGAAGGTTAGCCTCAGTAAGACAGAATACATGTGTATGAATGACAAGGACCCAAGAGGAACGGTGAGGTTACAGGGAGCAGAGATAAGGAAGGTGGAGGATTTTAAGTACTTAGACTCAACAATCCAGAGCAATGGAGAGTGTGAGAAAGAGGTGAAGAAGCGTGTGCAGGCAGGTTGGAATGGTTGGAGAAAAGTGTCTGGTGTGATGTGTGATAGGAGGGTATTGGCAAGAATGAAAGGAAAAGTGTACAAGACGGTGTTGAGGCCAGCGATGTTGGATGGTTTAGAAACAGTGGCCCTGGGGAAAAGACAGGAGGCAGAGCTGGAGGTAGCAGAGATGAAAATGTTGAGGTTCTCTTTGGAGGAGCGAGAATGGATAGGATCAGGAATGAGCACATCAGAGGGACAGCACATGTAAGAGGTTTTGGAGGCAAAATCAGAGAGGCTAGATTGAGATGGTTTGGACATGTACAGAGGAGGGATAGTGAGTATATTGGTAGCAGGATGCTGAGGTTGGAACTACCAGGCAGAAGGCCTAGAGGAAGACCAAAGAGACGATTCATGGATGTGGTGAAGGAGGACATGAAGGTCGTTGGTGTAAGAGATGAAAATGCAAAGGATGGGGTGAGATGGAGGCAGATGATTCGCTGTGGCGACCCCTGAAGGGAAAAGCCGAAAGGAAAAGAAGAAAATTGTTTGATAAACTGTGATGTGATTTGGATCATCTCAGAAACTGTTTCATAATTTTCTGCTTCAGAAAAGCATAATACATCTCAGCACTCAGTGTGTGAGCTGCGGCGTGTAAAGTTGGTATTGACCTGAAGGAATTTGAAACAATGTTAAAATGGCTAAACTTCACAATTTCTCTTCTTCATTTTTGTATTATTTAGTTTTATCATGAAAAATAAACCAGTTAAATAAATAAAGGCATTCTGAAAGTAATAAAGTGTTTACTGCAGCCGTATAGACGCTTTCCAAAGACTCATTTATTCCAGCTAATCACACGCTTGTTCATCCTTAGTGAGCTGACACTGTACGCTAGGCTGAAGTTTTGTGTGTGTGTGTGTGTGTGTGTGTGTGTGTGTGTGTGTGTGTGTGTGTGTGTGTGTGTGTGTGTGTGTGTGCGTGCGCGCGCGCGCGTGCATGTGTGTGTGTGTGTGCGTGTGTTCGTGTTCATTTCATGTGAGATTTTTCCTGGTAAATGGGGTCCTGAATGTATTATTATTCTAGATTGTTGTTCCGAGGTGTACGAGGTGAATGCCGTGCTCGGCTCCCTCCTGTTGAAAGAGCTGGGGAATTTATCCAAAGTGTGTTTGAGTTCATAAATATTCGATGTAATTGAAATAAAAGAGAAAAAACTGCCAGCCGTGTGGAGAGAAAAATGTCTTGGTTTATCTCAATTTGTAACATGGAAAAAGTGATGTCTTCCCAATTGTGTCAATAATTTGTGAAGAACAAAACAAATGCACACATAGTTTAGACAAGTGACGAAGTGTTCTGTCTACACAGAGACTTATTTAAAGGATGTGCGACGTGCGCATGTTGTTCTAACTTCATGCATATTTCAGTACAGACGGACTCTCCTCAGACCGAGTAGCTCCATCCTAGCACAGATCTTTCTAACACCGTCTCAATCTTCTTCCCAACACAATACATCATGTGCCATCTTCTTCTTTTCCTTTTCCTTTCGGCTGTTCCCTTCAGGGGTCGCCACAGCAAATGATCTGCCTCCATCTCTCCCTGTCCTCTGCATCTTCTACTCTTACTCCAACGACCTTCATGTCCGCCTTCACCACATCCATAAATCTTCTCTTTGGTCTTCCTCTGGGCCTTTTGCCTGGTAGTTCCAACCTCAGCATCCTACGACCAATATACTCACTATCCCTCCTCTGTACATGTCCAAACCATCTCAATCTAGCCTCTCTGACTTTGTCTCCAAAACATCTAACATGTGCTGTCCCTCTGATGTACTCATTTCTGATCCGATCCATCCTTGTTACTCCCAAAGAGAACCTCAACATTTTCATCTCTGCTACCTCCAGCTCTGACTCCTGTCTTTTCCCCAGGGCCACTGTCTCTAAACCATACAACATTGCTGGCCTCATCACCGTCTTGTACACTTTTCCCTTCATTCTTGCCGATACTCTCCTATCACACATCACACCGGACACTTTTCTCCATCTATTCCAACCTGCCTGCACGCGCTTCTTCACCTCTTTTCCACACTCTCCATTGCTCTGGATTGTTGAGCCTAAGTACTTAAAATCCTCCACCTTCTTTATCTCTGCCCCCTGTAACCTCAAAGTTCCTCTTGGGTCCTTGTCATTCACACACATGTATTCTGTCTTACGAAGACTAACCTTCAATCGCCTCCTTTCCAGGGCATACCTCTACCTCTCTAGATTTTCCTCCACTTGGTCTCTGCTCTCACTACAGATCACGATGTCATCTGCAAACATCATAGTCCATGGAGATTCTTGCCTAACCTCGTCTGTTAGCCTGTCCATCACCATAGCAAACAAGAAGGGGCTGAGAGCTGACCCTTGATGCAGTCCCACCTCCACCTTGAACTCTTCTGTCACACCGACAGCACACCTCACCACTGTCTTACATCTCTCATACATGTCCTGCACCACTCTAACATACTTCTCTGTCACTCCAGACTTCCTCATACAATACCACAGTTCTTCTCTCGGCACCCTGTCATATGCTTTCTCCAGATCCACAAAGGCACAATGCAGCTCCTTCTGACCTTCTCTGTACTTCTCTATTAACATCCTCAAAGCAAACACTGCATCTGTGGTGCTCCTTCTTGGCATGAAACCAAACTGTTGTTCACAAATGCTGACCTCTGCCCTTAGTCTTGCTTCCACTATTCTTTCCCATAGCTTCATTGTATGGCTCATCAACTTTATCCCTCTGTAGTTGCTGCAACTCTGTACATCTCCCTTGTTCTTAAAAATGGGCACAAGCACACTTCTCCTCCATTCCTCTGGCATCTGCTCACTTTCTAAGACCTTGTTGAATATTCTTGTCAGAAAATCTACTGCTACCTCCCCTAGACACTTCCATACCTCAACTAGTATGTCATCAGGGCCAACTGCCTTTCCACTCTTCATCCTCTTCAATGCCCTCCTCACTTCTCCCTTACTAATCTTTGCTACTTCCTGCTCCTCAACGGTCACCCCTTCTACTCTTTTTTTCTGTCATTTTGCTCATTCATCAGCTCTTCAAAGTACTCTTTCCATCTTCCCAGCACACTTCTGTCATCAGTCAATACATTTCCCTCTCTGTCCTTTATCACTCTAACTTGCTGCACGTCTTTCCCATCTCTATTTCTCTGCTGTGCTAACCTGTATAAAGCATTTTATCCCTCCTTACTGTTCAACCTATCATACAAGTCATCATACGCCCTCTGTTTGGCCTTTGACACTGCTACCTTCGCCTTACGCTGTGTCTCCCTGTACTCCTGTTTACTCTCTTCGGTCCTCTCAATGTCCCACTTCTTCTTGGCTAACCTCTTCTTTTGTACACACTCCTGCACTTCCTCATTCCACCACCAAGTTTCCTTATCTACTTTCCTTCCAGATGACATACCAAGTACTCTCCTACCGGTCTCCCTGATCACATTGGCTGTGGTTGTCCAGTCCTCTGGAAGCACTTCCTGACTACCCAAAGCCTGTTTCAACTCATCCTTGAAGACAACACGACACTCTTCCTTTTTCAGCTTCCACCACTTTGTCTTCTGCTCTGCCTTTGCCTTCTTCACCTTCCTCACCATCAGCATCATCCTGCACACCACCATCCTATGCTGTTTGGCAACACTCTCACCAACTACTACTTTGCAGTCACTGACTTCCTTCAAATTACATCGCCTGCACAAGATGTAGTCTACCTGTGTGCTCTTACCTCCGCTTTCATAAGTCACCTTATGCTTCTGTTTCTTCTTGAAGAAAGTATTCACCACAGCCATTTCCATCCTTTTTGCAAAATCGATCAACATCTGTCCTTCTGTGTTCCTGTCCTGGATACCAAACCTGCCCATCACTTCCTCGTCCCCTCTGTTGCCTGCACCAACATGTCCATTGAAGTCTGCTCCAATGACCACTCTTTCACCTCTGGGGGTACTCTGCATCACTTCATCTAAATCACTCCAGAATCTCTCCTTCTCTTCTAGCTTACATCCTGCCTGTGGGGCATAAGCACTAACAACATTGACCATCACGCCTTCAATTTCTAACTTGAGACTCATCACTCTGTCTGACACTCTTTTCACGTCTAGAACATTCCTGACAAACCCCTCCTTCAAGATGACTCCTACTCCATTTCTCTTCCTATCCACACCATTATAAAACAGTTTAAACCCTGCTCCTAAGCTTCTAGCCTTTCTACCTTTCCACCTTGTCTCCTGAACACACAGTATGTCCACCTTCCCCCTCTGCATCATGTCAGCCAGCTCCCTATCTTTTCCTTGCATAGTTCCAACATTCAAAGTCCCTACTCTCAGTCCTAGGCTCACGCATTTCCTCTTCTCTCTCTGCCTACGGACACGCCTCCCGCCTCTCCTTCTTCGACGTCTTCGACCAACAGTAGTCCAATTTCCATCAGCACCCTGTTGGTTGACAGCACTGATGGCGGTCGTTGTTAACCCGGGCCTCGACCGATCCGATATGAATTCTGTATTGATCATTTGCATTTTTTTAAATGTGGCAGAAGTTTTACGCCGGATGCCCTTCCTGTCGCAACCCTCTGCATTTATCCGGGCTTGGGACCGGCATAAGGGGGAGAGACACTGGTTAGTGCCCCCCCCCCCTCCCATGGCTGCATTATCATGTGCCATCTAATATGTATTATTTTATCCCAAATATTAGCCATTCTGCACTCTGACTGGTTAATATGTGAGGAGCTCCACTGAATGTAGGCGCTTGTCGCATGGACTACTTTCGAGAAAATGGCCAAAAAAGTTAAAATGGTCATTTTTTTTTCCCGAAATTTGGATTTGACCGAGAGAAATTTGGAACCATTAAAACACGTATTCAACTATCAATTGCTGAAGTGAAATCGAGTAAAATGCACTAAAAATGTCTTATTTCCATTTTCTGATGAGTACCCTCATAAAACTAGATAAAAACAGTAACAAACTTACCAGTTTTCTTTGCAATTATTCACCGAGTTAGGTACAAGACTCACTATAATCCATACGGAAGAATGAACAGAAGAACAATCCAGAAGAACGGTCGTGAAGTCGTCTCTCCATTTTGGATACTGTTTTAATATTAAAATGCTGTTTCAGTGAATAAAATAAAGATTATAAAGACGATATGCACGTAAACAATGCAGGCTAGATGCTTAGGAAGATCTGAAACGAGCACCCCGATTGGTGAGCTCGGGCTTGCACATGCTCAGTGCCCATCACACGTTAACTTCTGGTTTACTTCCTGACTCTAGTATACTGCATGCAGAACTTATCTCCGACTTTCTCTTCAATAACAGTAAGTACATTTATTTATAAGATTGTGAATACACATAATTTCTGGAAAAGGAGAGTGAAATGTCATCTGTGATGTCTAGCAGCATTAGTATAGATGTTAAATTCGATGCTAGAATTCGGCTTTGAAGAATATTATTTCTCTCTCTCTCTCTCTCTCTCTCTCTCTCTCTCTCTCTCTCTCTCTCTCTCTCTCTCTCTCCCCTCTGTCACATACACACACAGTGTGCAAACGGTTAAATGAGCAGCATCCAGATGAACTAGTGCAATTTGAATGGAAGAAAATATATGAAGGAAGTGGGGCAAATGAGTGCAAATGGTGTGATAGATGCACAAATGAGCAGTCACCCACTGCTTAGTGTGTGTGTGTGTGTGTGTGTGTGTGTGTGTGTGTGTGTGTGTGTGTGTGTGTGTGTGTGTGATACCTCAGGCCTGCTGGAATATTAAGAAAGACATGATTCCATTGCAATTCAGTCAAAGAAAATCCCATATGCTCAGTATGTACTTTAGAAACTTAATATGAGTATTGTATGAGTATTGGTATTTTTCTCTACATGCAAAATCCGATTATGGAATTTTTTTGATCATTTGATTTGTGTGTAATCTTGTCTGGACTGGAGATGCTGGATCGTGGGTTGTTTAGATTTGTACGAAAATTGGTCAAGACCTGAAAAATACTTAAATGTTTCATACCTTTTACACATAAACAAACTGATGATGATGATGCCAGCTGTGTTGATAAAGATTTTGATGTTGATGAAGAAGAGGCATCTGTTAATAAAAGTGTGATGACTGGTGTTTGTGAAGATGTGATTTTATCTGCTGAGCAGGATATAGATGAAGATGATGATGCTGAGGGCAGAGTTGATGAAACTTACTTGTATAAAGAGATCAGAGAGTTTTGTTATATGGTTATCTTATATATATCTAGTGCCTGAGTCTTGGGACGACTATTGGCGACCCGCCATGAAGGATAACGCCCTGGTTATCATCTTCATGGTGGTTTTTCTTGGCAGGATTAGTGCAGTGGTTGCCATTGCCTTCTGCACGATGTGAACCTACGGGCAATTTTAGAATGGCCAATTAACCTACTGTGCATGTATTTGGATTGTGGGAGGAAACCGGAGCACCCGTAGGAAACCCACGCAAGCACGGGGAGAACATGTAAACTCCACACAGAAACTCCCAGGCGGGAATCGAACCGAGGCCTTCTTGCTGTGAGGCAGACGTGCTAACGACTACGCCACCGTGCCTCCATATATATGTAGTTTTCTTAATTTCAGTGTGATCATTTGAACCCGACAGTGGTTTTTTTTCAATCAGTATCATTTGAAGGAATTTGACCCTTTATATAATGGTCAAAAAAATAAATACTGATCTTATTGAAATAAACAGAAATGGAAAAAATAGTCGTTTTTGTTCATTTTGGGGGTTACCACAGTGACTGATGGGTTAAAAAAGGGCGTGTCAGATTAAAATGAGGATGATTTCTCTTATCATCTCTTCCTAAAACTCTTCCTAGACATGTTTTCTAAAAGTTTATATGGCTGAAGTGCATAAAAATGTTTGGCTGCTAAGGACTAATGATCTTGGAAGAAGTGCAATCTTTGCTAATTTTTCTCTAAAACGTCTTTTTGAAATTTTTAGTTGAATGCTGACACAAGAAATGGCAGAGCTCGCTCGGTTTTCAAGGTATTGACAAACTTTTTGTTGCATTTTACAGCTTTGGGTCTCCTCTGTCTGACTGTGTAAAATCTCATTTTTCATTTTTGGACCCAAGAGCCTACTTTCGGTGGAGTGGCTCACACAGACTCCAAGGATACCAATTCATATATTGTGACCTCAGTGTCACCACAGAAAAATAAGTTAAATTGTTGTGAATATATATATATATATATAATATATATATATATATAGTGGTACCTTGACTGACCAATTTACTCCGTTCTGGGGCGAGCTCGTAAGTCAAAAGCTTGTTAGGTGAAACAATTACTCCCGTTGGAAATAATAATAAACCAATTAATCCGTTCCAACCCCTCCTAAACTCATATGACACAAACACGTATATTTCACCTAATATATTAAAGATAAATATGTAAAAACAATGAATATTAACATAATAATAATAATACATGTACATTAACATTAATAATAATTAATAATAAATGGTAATGAAACAAGTGCAGCTGTCACATGGTCAGGCATGAGGTGATCCAAAATAGAGGAGGAGGAGAAAAAATTTGTGCATGTGCATGCTATGAATGCCAGCGAGGACAGGCTGTGGTGAGCTCCCACAAGGCAAGTGCCTCCCATATAGTTGGGCGTGCCCCCCCCCCCCCCCCCCGGGGGCGTTATGTGATGACGAGGGTGGGGCATGCATGACCCTGGGAAACATGCTTTTTTGCCATACTGTACGAGAATTAAATGTAATTATGCATCCTCTACATTAGTTGGCAGTGGTGCTCTCATTCTCGCGCTATGGTGTAGGGAAAAAGCACCGAGCAAACGATATGAAGTGCAGTAAACACTATTTATAGTTGTACGTGGGGTGCTGGAGGAGCATGAAATGTTTTTTTCCTTCCTATAGGGGGCGTCACAAAAATAATTGAGAAGCACTGCACAAGGTGTTCTCGGAGCGCGAAGTAATACAGGTGGAAGAATACGAGGCTAATCGGCGCGGAAAAGCCATTTTTCACCTTTTCACCTAAATCAACATTTTGCTGGCTGGATGGGGCAGATTTTTAGTGTATCGAAGCTCGTATCATAGAAAATTCATTATAGAAGACACTCATAAGTCAAGGTACCATTGTATTCATATATGTATATCAAAATCAAATCAAAATTATATATACGTACACTCTGTTTTATTTTCTGAGACTTAGAGAGTTTTTTACTAAATGCTTTCTAACGTACCCTGGACATCACCATTATGTGCTGGTGCTACACTGCCATTTACTGTGAAAAATCATTCAACACTTAAACCTGACATGACTTATTACATATGCAAATAGCGATATACTGTACGTATTCAGGTGTACGCAGATACGCAGCTGCTTGGCTGCCGAATCCCACTGAACTTGAGGTCATGGAATAACTGTTATATATACTGTGTTTAATAATATATAGACATTGTGTCAGACAGATTACTCAGGTGTTTACTGGCATCACCTCAGACACTCATAATGCTGCTGGTATAGCACAGCGTGTAGCATTGAATAAATATATCCATAAATCACACTAACATGATCTCATCTGTCTTACAGACTCTGCTTCTCTTCACAGCAGTCAGTGCACATCAGTCAGTATTCAGTCTCACCTCTGTGTCTGGCTGCAATCGTGTGGTTTTGGGTTTATCATCATTCTGGAACATAGATTAGATAAACAATGAAGGATGTAATAGTTGATGATGATGACTGACATGGATGATTTAATTTCCGTTGTAGGAGAACAGCTTATCCTAATCATCCCAAATAAATGTTTACAGAAAGCAGAAGGAATGCAATCTACAGTCAGTACGATATCACAATAAACATGTAAAGGTGATCTGGATAGAATTACTGTGGGATCCGTGGGAGATCAGAATCCAACGAGGGCTCGGTTTTAGGTGTGGAGTCAGTATGAGGTTAGATTTTTAGCATGTCATTAGTTTCAAGTCAGTTTGAGATTATTTTAGAGTCAGGATGAGATTAGATTGTGGTCAGTATGAGATGGGTTTGGTGTTGGTATAAGATTAGTTTTGGGTCAGTGTACGATTTCTTTGGGGTTATCTTGAGAGTAGTTTTGACTTGGTGTGTGATCAAAGTGGGATCAGTACTGGATCAGAGTGGACTCAGTATCAGATTAGTTTTCACTCAGTGTGGGATCAGAGTGGAAGATTATTGCTGGATCAAAGTTGGGCCAGTATCAGACAGGTTTGGGATCAGTGGGGGATTAGTACTAGTACAATGAGATGGCCTCACTGTTGGATTCTTATGAGATAACCTGTGGTCCATATGGTCCTGTTTGGAATCAGTTCTAACTCTGCGTGGGCCTGATGCGAGCTGTGTGAAATGCTTATCGGTTATCGGTGAATGCTATCATTTAGTACTGTTTTCAGTGGTGGCAAAAAGTTGTAAATACCGATCCAAAGTTTATAAAATAAAGTATCTGTTCATTATACAGTGTAGTTCTGCACAAGAACAAAGTATGTGTGTGTATTTCAGAGGGGGAGGGAGACAGAGATGGAGAGAGAGAGAGAGAGAGAGAGAGGGAGAGGGAGACAGACAAAGAGAGCAAGATAGAATGAGGGGAGAGAGAGAGAGAGAGAGAGAGAGAGAGAGAGAGAGAGAGAAAGCAAGACAGAAAGAGGGGAGGGGGGCGAGACCGAGAGAGCAAGACAGAAAAAGGGGAGGGAGAGAGGGAGAGAGAGAGAGAGAGAGAGAGAGAGAGACAAAGAGAGCAAGACAAAGAGGGAGTGAGAGACAGAGAGAGCAAGAGAGAAAGAGGGGAGTGAGAGAGACAGAGAGTGAGCAAGACAGAAAGAGGGGCGAGACAGAGCGGGAAAGACGGAAAGAGGGGAGAGGGGAGAGAGACAGAGACAGAGAGCAAGACAGAAAGAGGGGGGGAGAGAGAGAGAGAGAGAGAGAGAGAGAGACAAAGAGAGCAAGAGAGAAAGAGGGGGAGCGAGAGAGCAAGACAGAAAGAGGAGAGAGAGAGAGAGAGAGAGAGGGAGGGAGAGGGGAGAGAGAGAGAGAGAGAGACAAAGAGAGCAAGACAAAGAGGGAGTGAGAGACAGAGTGAGCAAGACAGAAAGAGGGGCGAGACAGAGCGGGCAAGACGGAAAGAGGGGAGGGGGAGACAGAGACCGAGAGCAAGACAGAAAGAGGGGAGAGAGAGAGAGAGAGAGAGAGAGAGCAGGTGAAGGTTTAGTTAAGATTGGTTTCCTCTGCAGTGAGATCCTACCTGAATGTAAATCCCTCCCTGAGGACCAAGTGTGTAATAGTGATGAATTTCCAGTGAGATCACTGTCAACTTCCACCATTTTACAGGGACGTTTTTAACATTTCCTCCTGAGGAATGAGCACCAAGTTTTAATTCCAGGCTCAGTTTCTAGCATCAGTGACAGTCCAGGCGCGGCGGCGCTATCCTGTGGAGTTATGGCAGCTGATTTTGGATGACATTCCGGGATGCCACTGGGGCCAGATGAAGAGCTGCATATGGAACAGGATTGGCTTATTACTCACTCGCTATCTCTGATTGTTCTTATGCAAATCCTTCTCAGGATCGCTGACCCTCTTAGTCTGCTATGCTTCAAAACCAGGAATTACTAAAGCATGATTTATATTGGAGGCGTCCGGCACAAGTGGTGAAGTGGAGCAGATTCATCTCGCACATTTATTTTTACATGAGTGATGAGTCACAATCGGTGCAAAACAATATGGGTTCATTATATTTACCATAAAAAATTTAACCTCCTCTGTGCTTACCAGAACACTGAATTCCATCATCACCCCGTGTGTGTGTGTGTGTGTGTGTGTGTGTGTGTGTGTGTGTGTGTTACGGTTATTCTCTTTGAACTGCTTCACTAAGACAAACAAGAACAAATTTACTGTGCTTGTTGATACTAAAACATTTCTGTTCACCTTATTTTAGACCTGAAGCTTTAAAAATTATCTCATGATTTAATCAATCAGCATTTGGTTATAAATGTCTGTAATGATCAGATTAACAAAGATTTGTAGTAATGTCTGCTGAATTTTTGGTGGCAGTAGAAAAATATATAACTTAGATGAGGCATATTGTTTGTCAGTGACCTGAAGGGAAATCCGACACCACAACAACACGCTCCGAATTTCAAATTTGACATTCTGCTCTTCAGTCAACCTGCCAGGTGCAGGAATCACGATGCTTCACAATTGTCTTGAATCATTTTACCGCCAACCAGAAAGTTCTCAAGAACAAAAATGTCACTTCCTGTGACTCATGTTTTTATGAAAAAAAGGTCTACAGGAGAAAAAGTCAGGAACCGGTGTGATTAGTACTGCTTTCAGGGCATCATTTACATTTATAACATGTGTCAGACTCCTTTATTCAGAGACGCTTGTAGACGTGCATTAAAGTCACTAATAGTGAATACAGTTTGAATGCTGTTTGAATGCTGGTTCATTAGGATACAATGAGGCTAAGTATACCATGAGTCAAAACCCAGTGAGTAGGTAACGTGTGTGTTTTCCGCTGTGTAACATACTGCTAATTCAAGTACTACAGAATAAAGGTAGCTATGTCTCGCAGTGCTGGAACAGAGAAGAGTTCAGATGCATGTTTTTCTTGTCCCTTAATACAAGGAAGTAGCAGTATATCAGTGCTAGAGGATCAGAGAGAATGCGATGCAATGTGGAATGTGATAAATACTTTGAGGTAGGTGGGCACAGTTCAGTTTATGGCATTGTAGGCTAGCATTAGTGTTTTGAATTGAATGCGAACAGCTACAGGAAGCTGGTGGAGAGAGTGAAGCAGTAGAGTGGTCTAGGAGAATTTGCGAAGGGTAGAAAACAAGCCACTGCACGACTCAGTTGCAGAGATCAAATGGCAGACCTGCCAAGAGAGAGTCGCAGTAACCTAGACTTGAGATGACAAGGGACTGAACAGGTATCTGAGTGGCCTTAGTGGAAAAAAATGAATGAATTCTTTGGAGAATATAGAGGAGAAATCAATATGATTGAAAAATGATTAGCGATATAGAGAAGGACAGAATTATCCATTGTTAACCCAAAGCTTTGTGCAGTGACCAAAGTAGAGATCAAAGAATCATACAGAGAGATGACAAGATCTTGATATGGAGATGAGTCATCTTGGATTAACAGCAGTAAAGTCTTGCTGGGAATAAGCTTCGGCTGGTGGGTTGCCATCCATGAAGAAATAATTGCTAGACATGTTGAGATACGGACAGAAATGTCAGTGTGCAGAAGGGAAAACATCATTATATATTGTATATACCGTATATCACACTACTGCATATGGTATATCATACTATTCATTTCTATTATGCTAATACTCGGAATTTTGATTTAGTTGAATTGTGGGTTCTGATTAGTCAGAAAATTTTAACTGTATTTCTATAATGGGGACAGCATGAAGGTGTAGTGGACAGCACCTCCATCACACTGAATGAAGGACCTCGGCATAAGTCCTGGGCTTGGCAAGGGCGTTTCTGTGTGGAGTTTGCATGCCCACCCCATGGCTGATGGGTTTTCTCCGGGTACTTTGGATTCCTCCTGCAGCCCAGAAACATGCACATGCAGACTAATTGGCATAGCTGTCAATAATAGTGTATGTTGGCCGTATGGTGAGTCCTTCAGGGTATACACTGCCTTCACCCGGTGTTGACTGAGATAGGCTTCAGCTTTCCTGAAACCCTAATAGGATTAAGCAGTTTTTAGATTAAGCAAATGAATGAATGAATAAAATGAGCCCAGTGCAGGCCTGGACCGGTCTGATAAATCTCATCTTTTTTTTTTTGTTTTGTTTTGTTTGTTTTTTTACATCACATGGACAGCAGGGTTCCATGTGCATGGCTTTAATGGGGAAGAGATGATTACAGGGTGCATGATATGAAGTAGAAAAGCCACTGGAAGCAGTGTGATGTTTGGGGTGATGTTCTACTGGGAAACCAAGTTCGAGAGGTCACCTACATGTTACTTTGACTTGAGCAATCCACCTGAACATTGTCACAGACCACCCTGTTGTACCTCTCTGTAAGGTACAAGTTTTCCTTAATGGCAATAGTCTCTTTTGTAAAATTTCCAGCTTTTTGTGTCAGGAAGTAAAATATGTATTCAGAGAGCACCGTCCTGCCCTCTAAAGGTTCCTTCTCTCAGAGGTGGTCCTCCAACAGCACTACAGGGAAGCACTCAGCATTCAGCTGAACACTGAGAAAAGCCAGATTTTTTCACCTGATAATAGAAAGTTCTTACCATCCTAAATCTGTTCCACTTACACCCCTCCCCTCGAGCATGAATTTAAACCATTCGATAGTTCCCTGAAGAATTGTTCCAGATTCTCGATTTGTTTTGTGTTTTTTTTTTTTTTTTTTTTTTTTTTTGGGGGGGGGGGGGCTCAAGCAGTTTCCTTTCAGTGTGTGCAGTTTACTGAATACAGAAGATGTATCTTCCTACTACCTGTATGTTAATGTAATAAAAACTTGAAAATATATATAATTTATAAAAACACAATACAGTACAATCTTGGTCATGTGACCCTATTTCCTACAATATAAATGCTTAATTGTGGGATGTACCATGTAATGGAACAGACCACTTAGCAATGAGGGGCAGTGGTGGCCTGGTGGTATAGAGTGCTGGATCACTGATCCTAAGGTTGGGGTTCGAGCCCCACTCTCAAGAGGTTGCCACTGTACCCTAATGCACTAACTGGGTTATCAAAGGCCGGCCATGTCTCTCACTGTCTATGGTGAGAGGTTCATGTAAAAGAATCATTGCTGACTTTTTCCTGGATTTTTTTTGCATTCAGAGGTATTCGTAAGCAGAGGGCCAACTGTGTATGTATGTATGTATGTATATGTGTATATACACAGTAGGCCCTCAACATCCTCGGGGGCTCAGTTCCGAGCCCTCCCGCGAATCAAGATAATCCGCAATTTCTGTACCCGGAAGTAAAACCCCATGTATCACGTCACATGCGTGAATGAGCAAAATACACTATGTATTTATTACATGCCCTAAAATATGCTTCTTAAACACATTCTATAGACAGTCTTATTCATAAATACAGTATTAATGTAGTAAAATATAGTAATGATTTAAGAAAAACTTTTCAATTTTTACTCTTTATTGATGATAAAATATAAACATTATACAGCATATACTGTTGTAAAGCACTCGTTTTAAAGTCTTTTTCAATTATTATTCCAGTACAGTACCCAAGTTAATTCTTAGAATGTTTTGCATGAGATTTTATGTTCTGACGCATGTTTAACAAATGATACCAAAAGGACAACTTCATTACGCTTCATGTCCTTTTACATTGAACTTGGAGTGACGTGAACATGAACAAACAAATAAAACAAATTTAAACGAACAAAGAAACAATTTGACTCTGAGAACTCCGCGACGTTGCCCTCTGGGCAGCACTATCCTGGAGACGTCACTCCAAGTTCAATGTGAAAGGACATGAAGAGTACTGTAATAAAATTTATCCTTTTAGTATCGTTTGTTAAACATGCTACAGAACATAAAATCTCATGCATAAACATGAACTTAGGTACTGTACTGGAATAATAATTGAAAAAGATTTTACTACAATAGTTCAGAGAAAACCGTCATTTCTCAGGAGAAAGTCTTATTTCTTCAGAAGAGACATCCAGCATTTTCTATCGCTTAGCCAGAGAAGACGCACAATGTTTGAGTGGTATAATAGAGCTTCACTGGTAATTAAAACACATACAAAAAAGAGGCTCATTGACAACTTGTGTGCGAATGTGGAAAAAGGGGCGGAACATCAGCTCAACCAATCAGGAGAAAGGAGGGCAGCCATTGGCTGAATTTGAATCACGTGCCTGTTGCTCGGCAGTCAGCGAATACTCAAACCGTGGGTGCAAAACCACGAATAGTCAAGGGCATACTGTGTGTGTATATATATATATATATATATATATATATATATATATATATATATATATATATATATATATATATACACACACACACACAGTATATATAGAGAGAGAGTTTGTGTGTGTGGGTGTGTGTGTATGAGAGAGAGAGAAACAGGCACAAAGGGGCAGACAGGGGGAGGATGAAAGATGGGGAGCCAAGAGACCGACGGGGAGAAGGACAGAGACAGACAGAAAGTGAGCAAAAGAGAAAAAGGGGATGAGAGACAGCAGGGGTGAGAGAGATAGGCAGAGAGTGAGAGAGGAAGAGAGAGAGCATGAGGGAGAAAATGAGAAAACAAAAACAATAGCGAGAGAGAGTGAGTGATGGAGGGAGAGAGAGAAAGAGAGGAGAGAGGGAGAGAGAGAGGATGAGACACAGAGGACAAGAGAGAAACAGAGAGGGAGGGAGAGAGAGTGGATGAGACACATAGGGGACAAGAGAGATAGTGAGAAAGAGAGAAAGAGAGAGATAGAGAGAGCTGTGAGTCATAACTCCGTCGTGTTTATTTTATCAGACATGCCTGTGCTGATGAAATTAGCCGCGTCCCATCATGATGCTAAATTTACTACTAGCATGATGCCTGCATGCTGAAAACATGAGTGTGGATTAATTAATGAATGCACTTCTTTGTGCGTAATGATCTGTGTTGCTTTCAGCCAATCAGAGCGCAGGGTTTTTCTCAGAACATGATGGAGTGAGGTACGTAACTGCTGCACCTCATTTATGCAAATGAATTTCATTAAAATTAACTAAACAAGTGAGCCTCATTGTGTCTCTGATGATAAACTTATTTAATTCTTTTCCAGTCTTTGTGGATTTCACCCCCACGTTTAACCCTTCACGTTCTCATCAACGGAGCACGAGCCAACACAGACATCAAACACTGAACATTACCAGCTCTAATCGTTACTGTGGTGTCGAATAAATCTGCAAATAATTCCCTCCGTGTTTGAACACTAACGTCTCGGCGAAGTGTGCTTATCAGCACTCTTTCTACTCCTAATAGTCACGTAGCCTAATGGGATATAATTAGCATTAGCAAAATTTATTTCATGATCTTCTCGTCTGATTGCTGCATCAATAAGCTGACTCATTCACACAGTGCATTATGGGAAATACACACACCTCATTAATAAGAAGACATGAAAGTGTTTTCTTACACAGTGAGTGCAAATCATAGCTCCTGCACCCCACATAACGCACTCTGTGTACCAAAGGGAGCCGCGTGGGACTGATCATCTGTCTTTAACCGTAAAGTGAGTTTTCCCACCCAGACGTAGACACGACGGGTTTTCATTTTAAAACCTCAGATGTAGCTCTAATCCCCAAAATGGAATTCGTACATCAATTAGAGCTGCAGCTAATTAAATTTTAAATTTGCTCAATTAGGGAGCTGATGGAAAATTCACTTCATGAATAGAAACCGAACTGCTGTTCAGCTATGTTAGATCGTCTCTGAATATCTGTCTGTCTGCCTCTCTCTCTCTCTCTCTCTCTCTCTCTCTCTATATATATATATATATATATATATATATATATATATATATACACACATATATATATATATATATACATACACACATATATATATATATATATACACACACACATATATATATATATATATATATATATATATATATATATATATATATATATATATATATATATAATATGTATAATATGTATGTCGCACATCACGCACAGGTTATAAATTATATGATTAATATTAACACACATGCTCAGAGGTTGGTGAAGCACAGCTGCTAATCCAATGCTAATTTCTTCTGTCCAAATCACACACAGCGCATAATCACACAGGCCATCAGTGTGTCCTTATAGAATATAAATTTAGAGTGACAAAGATAAAGAAGTCTGTGTCCTCAGGAGATCTGGGAGGAAGGAGGACAGATGAGTTGTACAGAGACAGAGGGAGTAGAAGAGATAAAGGGGGTGCATGAGGAAGAGGAAGTGGGGGGAAAGAGTTGATGAGAAGAAAAATGTGGTGCAGAGACAGAGAAGGTGGAAGGACAGAGGTGATGAGTAGATAGGAGGAGGTGATGAGATCACCTCTCTCCCCCCAACTCGTCCTGTCCATTTATAACCTCCGTCCCTTAACCCTCTCTGTCCACCCGTCACCTCTAACCCTCCACTTCATCCTGACCATGATGAGATGGAGGGACGGGGTGACGGGTGAACAGAGGAGTTGGTGGCAGAGGTGATGAGTGAACAGGAGAGGTGGAAGGACAAAGATAATGAACTGACAGGATGAGGTAGGGGGACAGAGGTGCTGATTGAACAGAGAGGGTGTAGAGTGAGAGGTGATGAGGGGACCACTAGGATGGAGGGATGCTATGTCTATCTCTTTATGTGAGTTTTTCTGTTTTTTCTGTTGTCTCTCCAGTACCAGCAGTGATAGTGTTAGCATTACATGTATATCTTGTTTGTGAATAGGAAATGACCTCACGGGCAGTGGTGGCCTCGTGGTATAGGGCGCTGGATCACTGATCCCAAGGTTGAGGGTTCATGCCCCACTCTCCACGGGTTGTCAGTGTGTCCCCCCCCCCCCCCCCCCCCAGTGCACTAACTGGGTTATCAAAGGTCAGCCGTGTCTCTCACTGTCCGTGATGAGAGGTTCATGTAAAAGAACCATTGCTGACTTTCATCAAGAGTAGCTGCATGGTCATCAGCATGTTTCTGCCCTGCGATGGCCTGTCCAGGGTGTACCTTGCCCTTGCCCGGAGTCAGCTGGGATGGGCAGCAGCCTCCCCGTGACCCAAATTAGGATTAAGTGGTTACTGAAAATGAATAGATAGATGGAAACAAGCTCACTCTGTGCTGGGATGAATTAAGTTTCTTACATATTCCTCTCTCTTTCTCTCTGTGTGTGTCTCTCTGTTTCTCTCTGTGGGTGTTTCTCTCTCTCTCTCTTTATCTCTCTGGCTCTGCGTGTGTGTGTGTGTGTGTGTGTGTGTGTGTGTGTGTGTGTGTGTGTGTGTGTGTGTGTGTGTGTGTGTGTGTGGTTGTGTATGTGTGCGCGTGTGTGTCTCTCCCTCTGTCTGTCTCTCACCTGTATATCTCTCTCTCTCTCTCTCTCTCTCTCTCTCTCTCTCTCTTTCTCTTCATCTCTCTCTCTCTCTCTCTCTCTGTATGTCTCTGTATGCATCTCTCTCTTTGTGTCTCTCTTTGTGTCTCTGTATCACTCGTTTTCTCTCTCTCTTTCTCTTTCTGTCTGTCTCTGTATAGCTCTCTCAATCTCTCTCACTCTGTATCTCTCTCGCTCTCTCTCTCTCTCTCTGTCTCTGTTTCTCTTTCGCTCTGTCTCTCTCTCTCTCTCTCTCTCTCTCTCTCTCTCTCTCTCTCTCTCTCTCTCTCTGAGTCTCTCTCTCTGCCTCTCTCTCTTTGTCTCTCTCTTTCTTACTAAAGCTTCTTTTAATATTTTTATATTCTAATTAAAGTATCAACATTCACAATTTTTCTACCTTCAGCTTGTGCAATTACACACCGAGTGTTTTCATCCTTTACCGAGTTATAAATTAAATGTGTTTTTTATTTATTTATTTTATTTTATTTATTTATTTTTTTGTTGACTCTCTCATCTCTTTAGTCTGGAAGACCATTCGGTGACCCAGTTGACTCAGCAATTAGTCGTCTCCACGACTCCCGATTCTCGGACTTTCTCGTTCCATCGCTTAGTGTGAGAGTTGTCCATTCTGCAGTGTTATCTTCCCATTTCTTTCTCCGTCTTTTTCTCCTTCTACCTGCTTGCACGGTGCACTGTAGTACTGTTCTCGCAAGCCCTGATGATCCTGTGACGTTCCTGTATCATTTAAGTTTACGTCTTCTTACTGTGACCAGATGATCTGTGTAGGGCCGGATAACCTGCTGGAGTCTTTTTTGCTTTATTGTACTTTTGTTGGTAATGTAAAGTCTTCAAAAACATCACATCTCCATAGCCTCAATCATTTACCATAGATCAACTGGGTTTGTTTGTTTTGTTCTTTGGAATTTCCTCCCCAATTCACCACCTGAATTGACTCATAGCCAATTCTCACCCATCAAATATTACTTTCCTATCACACAGCCATCACCAACCAGGGAGGGGCATTAGCATGCACATGCCCTCTTTGTGACATGTGATCTGCCCTGTCAGATGAACTCGCAGATGTCTGTGATTGGCTGGTGATCTCTCTGAGTGACAGTGAAGTGAACGTATGTCATCACTCACTCCCGTGAGAGCTCGGCAATTTAGCTCTACTGGACTCTCAGTCACGGATGATTGTGGCAACCTGGATTCAAGCTTGCGTTGTCTGGGTTGATAAGTCACGCACCTTGACAATGCGCTGCTTCAAAGCTAAATTATCTCACAGGCATACAAACATGTAGACGTTGAGGAGAGCATCAGTCTGACCTTTGAACTGAGAGCTGTGTTCCTATCACTTCATACGGTCTTTAAAGAAAGTGGACATTTCACTGACACCACACTGACAGGAATACAGTGACGCGATGTCCCACTGTAGGCTAATCGGGACCTCTCATTCCTTACTGTTCTCCATGTTTTATGTACGGTCCCTCATTGTCCCACCCCTGTCCATTCTTACTGTCTCATCTGTCTTAATCCTTACTGTCCTTTAAGGTTCAGCCCTCTCTGTAACACATTGTCCTGGAGGATAAAAGGACAGATTGGTCATAGAACAAGGGGGACATGTGGACAAAGAGTCTGGCAGGAAAAACAAACGATTGCAAAGTTGTAGATGTCAATGATGAGCATCTCTCTTTCTATATCTCTATCTCTTTGTAACTGTATCTCTCTCTCTCTCTCTCTCTCTCTCTCTCTCTCTCTCTCTCTCTCTCACTTTCTTCCTCCACAAACATTTTATATGTGCTTGACCTTCAATTCATTTTTCAGATTCAGAGTACAGATGCTC
>CM045732.1:68518495-68553495 GCA_024760905.1 Plotosus lineatus
TGTGTCAGTCAGATATTTACTAAAGTGAGGTGCAGAGCTAAAACTGGCAGTTTCCTGTTGTGGTGTGTGTGTGTGTGTGTGTGTGTGTGTTATCTATTTTGTACATTTAAGGACCTTTAAACATGAAAAAATAATGAGAAAAAATCTAAACTTGGGAAATTCAGAAAGTTTCAAATATCGTTCTGGAGAAATGTGGGAAAAGGTCAGGAAATCATTTCAAAGTGCAGGTTCTATGCGGAGACAAGAAAGAGTGGGATTAAAGAGGGGCAGGTCGAAGGCGAAATAAGCAGAGAGACAGGAGAAAATGAAGAGGTAGAAGAAGAATACAGAAAAAACTGTCTGATGGACAGGCAGTTGAAAAAAACAGGACTGGGAGAGAGAGAGAGAGAGAGAGAGAGAGAGAGAGAACATTCAGGCAGAGAGGCAAACAATCAGAGAGGCAGACAGACAAAGATAGACAAACAGAGAGGAAGGCAAATATAGAAGACAGACAGAGAGAAAGGAAGACAGACAGGTAGACTAAGATGGAATAAAGGAAGTCAAATGAAGCAGACAGACAGAGAAAGAAAGACAGAGACACAGAAATTGAAGACAGGGGTAGATACAGACAGGAAGACAGAAAGGGAAGAGAGACAGACAGTGAGGCAGACATAGAGAAATACAGGGGAAAAAAAACCCAAAGATGCAAATGGACAGAAAGGCAAAACAGATGGACGGAGAGGTAAGACAGACAACATAAAGACTGAAATACAGAAATAGATAGACAGATGGAAGACACAGGAAAGGACAGATAGTAAGAGGGTGAGACAGTGAAAAAGACAGAATTAAAAATAGAGACAGACAGGTCAGCTGATCTCAGGACTGAAAGGAGGCTCAATTCACTTTCTAAGTTCTGTGTGGAATCTGAAGTGGGTGGAGTTTTCATATGATTCAGAGGTGAACGCAGGTGTGACACGTGGTGATTAGTGTGTAGATGCAATGAGAAATGCGCAGGCACAAATTTCTCCGTTATTCATGGATCCCAGAGGTGGAAGTTGACTTCGAAACTGTCAAAAATTTGTTTGGAATGCAGCCAGTCTCACCACTCACGACTGTAGTGTTCAGAACGGTGGAAATCTGTAGCCACTATTCCATTGTTGTGACCGGACAACCCAGGGCTAATCTCAAGGCGACCCAAGATTTGTCGCCTGGATCTCTAAACCTTGAGCAGAAACATTTTGTATTCTATTACTGCGCCTATAACCCAGTAATTTCCCCGCCCATAACATGCTGCCCCACTGTGAATGTCACCCACCCCGTCACGCACAAGTTAGTTACACAAATGGAGTTCATTCATTGGTTCGTTTTCTGAACCGTTTAGTCCTATTAGGATCATGCGGAGGGGTGGAGCCAATTCCTGGCAAAGGCAGGGTACACAATGGACAGCTTGCCAGTCAATTATAGGGCAACACACACACATGCACTCCCTGATTTACACTCACATCTAGGGGCAATTTGGAAACTAATAAATCTAATGTGCAAAAGTGTCTCTCGCCCTCCCTCCCTCTCTTTCTCCTTCTCTGTGTGCTTCCCTCATCCCCTTTCTCTACCTCTCTACCTGCCTGTGTCTGCAATCTCATCCTGCCTATCTCTCTTTCTCTTTTGTTCTGTCTCCCTGCCTCTCTCCCTGTCTCACCCTTTCTGCTGTCCATGGTGCTGAATTGTTCATTGAAGGTAACTGAATTCTGTTGTTCTGATAAACTGTGAGCTTTAATAATAACCTGGATTGTTGCTACACAGCCGTAACGTGATAACACTCGGACCATGGTGTTTGTGCTGTGTGTGTGTGTGTGTGTGTGTGTGTGTGTGTGTGTGTGTGTGTGTGTGTGTGTGTGTGTGAGACATGAGTCACAGCCCTGCCAGCCCTGAAGATGAATAATGAGTAGACCCTGGAGAGGGGGACGAGTGGGAGTAACAAAATTGTAAACTCTTAAAATTATAACACAGTCCATTTTCCACGTAAAACATGTTTAATCACGCTCTAATTCTCATTACCATTAAAATCGCTCCGAAAGTGTTCAATGAGACACTTCAGTGTAGTTGTATTTAATGACTTTTCACTCTCAGGCTCCTCTCCTTCTTGTGGCACCTGAGATTTTGGTGCATTAATAGTACAAATAATTGTGGCAGTGGTGGCCTGGTGGTGAAGGCGTTGGATCGCTGATCCTAAGGTTGGGGGTTCAAGCTCCACTCTCAACGGGCTGTCACTAGTCCCCCCCCCCCCCCCCCCGCCAAGTGCACTAAATGGGTTATCAAAGGCCGGCCATGTCTCTCATTGTTTATGGTGAGAGGTTCATGTAAAAGAACCATTTCTGACTTTCGACAAGAGGAGCTGCATAGCCGTCAGCGTGTTTCTGCGCTGTGATGGTCGAGCAGCCGTCCAGGAGGGATTCTGCCCTCACTAAGAGAAAGCAAATACATGCGAGGGCCAGTGATGCCAGGAGCATGTCAAAACACCAGTGACCAGTTGTAAAAATAATTCAGTGATTTAATAGCATGTTGCGGTGAAGTTCTGGATCGTGATTGGTGCATCGTGGAGCAGCAAATATAGGGCCTTGTCCTGTTCTTCTGGGGTTTTTATTCAGTATTTATGAAAGGAGTCTCCAGTGTCAGGTGGAGGTGAAGTCGCAGCATCTTCAGGACGGAAGAGCTCACACTTCACGCTGCCGTTTCCTTGTGACATAAAAAAGGTCAGATTTTTAAAATTTTAATTATCAAATTTAATAAAGTGAAATAATGACAGGCTGATGAGGTCATCAGTGTTTATAAATGCTATATGGATAAGGGTGGCGTACTGGACACCATGTTTGCTTTACAGCAAAAAGGTCCTGGGTTTGAGTCCTGGCTGTTTTAACAATCGTTCATCTGAACAATAAAAAAAATGTGTGTGTGTATATATATATATATATATATATATATATAAAAACAAAAACAAAAATAAAAGGACAGGACAAAGACTTTCTATTGAAACTCCATTTATCACTACAGATCTGTTTCGAGGGGTGGTGAAACCGTCCTCTCTCTTCAGGTGATTATAGAAGAATGATTACAAAGTGCTGGGGGAGGTACTATGTCGATGAACATGGCGTCCTCTAGATGGGGTGGTGTTCATTATGTATTCGGGGGCGGGTTCTTTTAAATATCGATACATGCATATATGTGCATACATTAGTTTTTCTCATGCTCGTGGACTCATATATGTACATATATATATATATATATATATATATATATATATATATATATATATATAAGTAATTATCAACAACCTCACTGGCTGAATTGCTACGTTGAGACTAATCTTCCACCTTGACACTGCCTGATACACACTGACTGACCTCTTCAGGCCCATGAGTGATGCCAGTCTTATTTCCCGGGCGTCCAGCCTTGAAGAAGCCTAGACAAGGCGCGATTTAAACGGTTAACTAACAATAGAAACGGTAATGACCTTGAATTGCACTTGCTTTACCTGGCTTTTGCTCAACAGTGGGATCACAGCAAATGAAGGATAAACTCAACTTGTAGCACAGCCAGTATTTTTACACTGAGAAGTGTTTATAACGTTATTAACGTAACGAGGTGTTTATAACGTTGCATTAATACCTGTTGAAAGTGACTTTAAGGTGTTTTACGGCGAGGTCAATGTGCTCCCCATATACATGCATGTGTGGGTTTCCTCCACATACTCCGGTTTCCTCAAACACTCCAAAGACATGCACATTAGGCTAATTGGCTGTTCCAAATTTCCCCTTGGTGTGAATGAGAATGATTGTGTGTGCTGGCCCAGCAGTGGAATGTGAGCTGGTGAGGGTGTGGCCTGCCTTCACTTACTGCTAGATAGGCTCCATGACCCTAGTGATATGGAATAGTTTGTGGAATGAATGAATAAATAAATAAATTAATTAATTACTTAATGGAATTAGAAATAGAGGCGCAGTGGTGGCCTGGTGGTAAGGTGCTGGATCGCTGATCATAAGGTTGAAGGTTCAAGCTCCACTGTTAACGGTTGTCATTGCTGTCCTCCCAGTGCAGTAACTGGGTTATCAATGGCCGGCCATGTCTCTCACTGTTTATGGTGGGAGGTTCCACCAAAAGAACCATCGCTGACTTTCAACAAGAGGAGCTGCATAGTCGTCAGCATGTTTCTGCCCCGCCATGACTTGGCGAACTGTCCAGGGTGTACATTGCCCTCGCCCAGAGTTGGCTGAGATGGACGTCAGCCTCCCTGTGACCCTAATTAAAATTAAGCGGTTCATGAAGTGAATGAATGAACTGGGAACGGATTGATGTCATCATTAGCATGTTCCTAGTTCATGCTTCTTGCTAATGTGAGATGCAGGCAGGGAGAGGGCGGTGCTTTCAAAAGAGTTAATTAATACCATAAATCCATAAAGAACAACACAAAGTGGAGATTCCAGCTTATAAGATGTGACAGTGGACATACAATGCACTCTCAGGACAGGCATAGAGTGATGATTGAGGACGTGTAGCACACTTGTATACAGTGTATAGTGTCATGGTGCATGTGTAATGAATATTCATGTGTGTGTTTTCTCTCTGGTTCAACAAATGTGTTCGTTGTCAGGTGAAGTCAATTCAGCAGGACGTTTAGTAGAGTGGTACCTCATCTTATGAAATTAATTTGTTCCAGAGCCTTTTTCTTAACCTGGATTTTTCGTAAATTGAACCGCATTTTACATGTAAAATGTGTGATTCGTTTCAAGGCCCACAATACTACCCCCTGAACCTTTTAAAAATTATAAAAGTATAACTTTTAAGACCTCTTTCTGCTTCAATATCGTACCGGTGGTAGACGGGTTTGGCCATATTCCTTTGCGATATCACTCAACCACATGCCACGAGCCCGCATCTTCTTTTTACTTGCACCGGAAATCACACGCGCGCATCTATGTGTGCGTGCATGTGTGCGCACGTGTGTTGACCATGTGTTATAATCTTACAAATGTTCATGGAAGGTTAAAAGCCTGAGTCAAAAAACTTATGAAACAACAGTAACTCTGTCGTTTACACGAAAAGCATTATGGGAGATGCAGCTTCATAATAGCCAATGGGAGGGAGCTGCGTCATCCCTCCTAGCCAATGGGAGGCCAGCAGGGCGGGATGTTGGAAGATAGTCAATGGGAAATCAGCTCGTGCATTGTTTGAATGTCGCGTTTTAATGTTTGAATGCCACGTTTGGCGCGTTTCATAAGGAGAACTTGTTTCGTATACAGAGACAAAAAATTTTTTGTAAAATGTTTTTGGTAACCTGGATTTTTCGTTTGCTCGGACTATTGTAAGGTGAGGTGCCACTGTACTTGGAACAGACTCGACCGGGGAAAGGTGTTCGCCGGTTTTATGGATTTGTATGCTGGACATGTGTTTTATTCAAGAGTTGGGCTGCATTCTTCCTGTCCTCGTCAGTTTGCATCCGTTGATGCTTGGTGGACCAGACTCGTGGTCAAACTGCTACCTGATATGCAGTAGGTGAACCATAGATATACCGGAGATGGACGGCAGGCTCAGTGTATGTACGATTACTGATGTGTAACCGGGGTCCTCATGATAAAACTGACAAGTTCAGGATAAGCGGCATATAAGTACCGTACATGTAATGAGTCTCCACTGGATCTGAAACACACAGTGACCCGCGTCCCCCAGGTAATCGATGAGAGCCTAGAACAAAGGATGTCTATTTCTATTAGATAGATGGATGGATAGACAGGCAGGTAGATGGTGCAGGCAGCATGAAAAATACAAAAAGGGTGTTGAAAAATATTTAAGTAAATAAATAAATGAAACTACACTATAGCAAAAGAAATCACTGCACATTTGTGCCCTCTTCCTTAGTATTAGAAGAGCTCTCTCACTCACACACACACACACACACACACACACACACACACACACACACACACTATATTGAACATTGCTGCTGGTGTTTAATGGTGGAGTGCACGGGGTTGTGATATTGATACTGTTCATATTGTGTAAGAGTTCGTATTGAGTGTAGTTAGAACTCCGGCATGAAAAATATTCTTCAGTCTCTTAGTCTGTGTTGAAATTGCATTGAAATACCTTGTGGAGGGCAACTGTGCAAAGAAAAAAAAGTGTTGTACAGGGTGAGAACGATCTTAGAAAATGCTGCACACTCTTCCAAGGAACCAAGTTCTGTATCTATCCTACAGGAAAGGAAGAGAACAGTGAAAGACTTTTGAGCAGTGGTGATAACCCACAGGAGTACGTTTGTATAAAGAGTGAAAAAAGATAATGTTCCCATAGTGCACTTATATAAAGGGACAGAGGACATGTAGCACACTTGCATCTAAAAAGAAGCTGAAATAGCAGCTTCCAATACAAGGAGAAAGCGATTGTACTAATCTGACCCGTCAATGCACTTTGTACCAAAAATTAGGATGGTTATCCTTGTACCAACAGGAGAACAGGAGAGTAACAGAGGTCACGTAGCGCACTTGTATAAGGAGTAGAGAGTAACAGGGGTCTTGTAGTGCACTTGAGTAAGGAATGTAGAGTAACACAGGTCACTTAGTACACTTGTATAAGGAGTCGAGAGTAACATATGTCGCATAGTGCACTTGTATAAGGAGTAGAGAGTAACAGGGGTCTTGTAGTGCACTTGAATAAGGAGTAGAGAGTAACAGAGGTCACGTAGTGCACTTGAATAAGGAGTAGAGAGTAACAGGGGTCTTGTAGTGCACTTGTATAAGGAGTCGAGAGTAAGATGGGTCACATAGTACACTTGTATAAGGAGTAGAGGGTAACAGGGGTCTTGTAGTGCACTTGTATAGGGAGTCGAGAGCAACATGGGTCACATAGGGCACTTGTATAAGGAGTAGAGAGTAACAGGGTCTTGTAGTGCACTTGAATAAGGAGTAGAGAGTAACAGAGGTCACGTAGTGCACTTGAATAAGGAGTAGAGGGTAACAGAGGCCACATAGTGCACTTGTATAAGGAGTAGAGGGTAACAGGGTCTTGTAGTGCACTTGTATAGGGAGTCGAGAGCAACATGGGTCACATAGTGCACTTGTATAAGGAGTAGAGGGTAACAGGGTCTTGTAGTGCACTTGTATAGGGAGTCGAGAGCAACATGGGTCACATAGTGCACTTGTATAAGGAGTAGAGAGTAACAGGGGTCTTGTAGTGCACTTGAATAAGGAGTAGAGAGTAACAGAGGTCACGTAGTGCACTTGAATAAGGAGTAGAGAGTAACAGGGGTCTTGTAGTGCACTTGTATAAGGAGTCGAGAGTAAGATGGGTCACATAGTACACTTGTATAAGGAGTAGAGGGTAACAGGGGTCTTGTAGTGCACTTGTATAGGGAGTCGAGAGCAACATGGGTCACATAGGTCACTTGTATAAGGAGTAGAGAGTAACAGGGGTCTTGTAGTGCACTTGAATAAGGAGTAGAGAGTAACAGAGGTCACGTAGTGCACTTGAATAAGGAGTAGAGGGTAACAGAGGCCACATAGTGCACTTGTATAAGGAGTAGAGGGTAACAGGGTCTTGTAGTGCACTTGTATAGGTAGTCGAGAGCAACATGGGTCACATAGTGCACTTGTATAAGGAGTAGAGGGTAACAGGGGTCTTGTAGTGCACTTGTATAGGGAGTCGAGAGCAACATGGGTCACATAGTGCACTTGTATAAGGAGTAGAGAGTAACAGGGGTCTTGTAGTGCACTTGAATAAGGAGTAGAGAGTAACAGAGGTCACGTAGTGCACTTGAATAAGGAGTAGAGAGTAACAGGGGTCTTGTAGTGCACTTGTATAAGGAGTCGAGAGTAAGATGGGTCACATAGTACACTTGTATAAGGAGTAGAGGGTAACAGGGGTCTTGTAGTGCACTTGTATAGGGAGTCGAGAGCAACATGGGTCACATAGGGCACTTGTATAAGGAGTAGAGAGTAACAGGGGTCTTGTAGTGCACTTGAATAAGGAGTAGAGAGTAACAGAGGTCACGTAGTGCACTTGAATAAGGAGTAGAGAGTAACAGAGGCCACATAGTGCACTTGTATAAGGAGTAGAGGGTAACAGGGGTCTTGTAGTGCACTGGTATAGGGAGTCGAGAGCAACATGGGTCACATAGTGCACTTGTATAAGGAGTAGAGGGTAACAGGGGTCTTGTAGTGCACTTGTATAGGGAGTCGAGAGCAACATGGGTCACATAGTGCACTTGTATAAGGAGTAGAGAGTAACAGAGGTCACGTAGTGCACTTGAATAAGGAGTAGAGGGTAACAGAGGCCACATAGTGCACTTGAATAAGGAGTAGAGGGTAACAGGGGTCTTGTAGTGCACTTGTATAGGGAGTCGAGAGCAACATGGGTCACATAGTGCACTTGTATAAGGAGTAGAGGGTAACAGGGGTCTTGTAGTGCACTTGTATAGGGAGTCGAGAGCAACATGGGTCACATAGTGCACTTGTATAAGGAGTAGAGAGTAACAGGGGTCTTGTAGTGCACTTGAATAAGGAGTAGAGAGTAACAGAGGTCACGTAGTGCACTTGAATAAGGAGTAGAGAGTAACAGGGGTCTTGTAGTGCACTTGTATAAGGAGTCGAGAGTAAGATGGGTCACATAGTACACTTGTATAAGGAGTAGAGGGTAACAGGGGTCTTGTAGTGCACTTGTATAGGGAGTCGAGAGCAACATGGGTCACATAGGGCACTTGGATAAGGAGTAGAGAGTAACAGGGGTCTTGTAGTGCACTTGAATAAGGAGTAGAGAGTAACAGAGGTCACGTAGTGCACTTGAATAAGGAGTAGAGGGTAACAGAGGCCACATAGTGCACTTGTATAAGGAGTAGAGGGTAACAGGGGTCTTGTAGTGCACTTGTATAGGGAGTCGAGAGCAACATGGGTCACATAGTGCACTTGTATAAGGAGTAGAGGGTAACAGGGGTCTTGTAGTGCACTTGTATAGGGAGTCGAGAGCAACATGGGTCACATAGTGCACTTGTATAAGGAGTAGAGAGTAACAGAGGTCACGTAGTGCACTTGAATAAGGAGTAGAGGGTAACAGAGGCCACATAGTGCACTTGAATAAGGAGTAGAGGGTAACAGGGGTCTTGTAGTGCACTTGTATAGGGAGTCGAGAGCAACATGGGTCACATAGTGCACTTGTATAAGGAGTAGAGAGTAACAGGGGTCTTGTAGTGCACTTGTATAAGGAGTCGAGAGTAAGATGGGTCACATAGTACACTTGTATAAGGAGTAGAGGGTAACAGGGGTCTTGTAGTGCACTTGAATAAGGAGTAGAGAGTAACAGAGGTCACGTAGTGCACTTGAATAAGGAGTAGAGAGTAACAGGGGTCTTGTAGTGCACTTGTATAAGGAGTCGAGAGTAAGATGGGTCACATAGTACACTTGTATAAGGAGTAGAGGGTAACAGGGGTCTTGTAGTGCACTTGTATAGGGAGTCGAGAGCAACATGGGTCACATAGGGCACTTGGATAAGGAGTAGAGAGTAACAGGGGTCTTGTAGTGCACTTGAATAAGGAGTAGAGAGTAACAGAGGTCACGTAGTGCACTTGAATAAGGAGTAGAGGGTAACAGAGGCCACATAGTGCACTTGTATAAGGAGTAGAGGGTAACAGGGGTCTTGTAGTGCACTTGTATAGGGAGTCGAGAGCAACATGGGTCACATAGTGCACTTGTATAAGGAGTAGAGGGTAACAGGGGTCTTGTAGTGCACTTGTATAGGGAGTCGAGAGCAACATGGGTCACATAGTGCACTTGTATAAGGAGTAGAGAGTAACAGGGGTCTTGTAGTGCACTTGAATAAGGAGTAGAGAGTAACAGGGGTCTTGTAGTGCACTTGTATAAGGAGTCGAGAGTAAGATGGGTCACATAGTACACTTGTATAAGGAGTAGAGGGTAACAGGGGTCTTGTAGTGCACTTGTATAGGGAGTCGAGAGCAACATGGGTCACATAGTGCACTTGTATAAGGAGTAGAGAGTAACAGGGGTCTTGTAGTGCACTTGAATAAGGAGTAGAGAGTAACAGAGGTCACGTAGTGCACTTGAATAAGGAGTAGAGGGTAACAGAGGCCACATAGTGCACTTGTATAAGGAGTAGAGGGTAACAGGGGTCTTGTAGTGCACTTGTATAGGGAGTCGAGAGCAACATGGGTCACATAGTGCACTTGTATAAGGAGTAGAGAGTAACAGGGGTCTTGTAGTGCACTTGAATAAGGAGTAGAGAGTAACAGAGGTCACGTAGTGCACTTGAATAAGGAGTAGAGGGTAACAGAGGCCACATAGTGCACTTGTATAAGGAGTAGAGGGTAACAGGGGTCTTGTAGTGCACTTGTATAGGGAGTCGAGAGCAACATGGGTCACATAGTGCACTTGTATAAGGAGTAGAGGGTAACAGGGGTCTTGTAGTGCACTTGTATAGGAAGTCGAGAGCAACATGGGTCACATAGTGCACTTGTATAAGGAGTAGAGAGTAACAGGGGTCTTGTAGTGCACTTGAATAAGGAGTAGAGAGTAACAGAGGTCACATAGTGCACTTGTATAAGGAGTAGAGGGTAACAGGGGTCTTGTAGTGCACTTGTATAGGGAGTCGAGAGCAACATGGGTCACATAGTGCACTTGTATAAGGAGTAGAGAGTAACAGGGGTCTTGTAGTGCACTTGAATAAGGAGTAGAGAGTAACAGAGGTCACGTAGTGCACTTGAATAAGGAGTAGAGAGTAACAGGGGTCTTGTAGTGCACTTGTATAAGGAGTAGAGGGTAACAGGGGTCTTGTAGTGCACTTGTATTGGGAGTAGAGAGTAACAGGGGTCTTGTAGTGCACTTGAATAAGGAGTAGAGAGTAACAGAGGTCACATAGTGCACTTGTATAAGGAGTAGAGGGTAACAGGGGTCTTGTAGTGCACTTGTATAGGGAGTCGAGAGCAACATGGGTCACATAGTGCACTTGTATAAGGAGTAGAGAGTAACAGGGGTCTTGTAGTGCACTTGAATAAGGAGTAGAGAGTAACAGAGGTCACGTAGTGCACTTGAATAAGGAGTAGAGAGTAACAGGGGTCTTGTAGTGCACTTGTATAAGGAGTCGAGAGTAAGATGGGTCACATAGTACACTTGAATAAGGAGTAGAGAATAACAGAGGTTACATTATGCACTTGAATAAGGAGTAGAGAGTAACAGAGGTTACGTAGGGCACTTGAACAAGGAATAGAGGGTAACAGAGGCCACATAGTGCACTTGAATAAGGAGTAGAGGGTAACCGAGGTCACGTAGTGCACTTGTATAAGGAGTATAGGGTAACCGGGGTCACATAGTGCACTTGAATAAGGAGTAGAGAGTAACAGAGGTCGCATAGTGCACTTGAATAAGGAGTAGATAGTAACAGAGGTAGTGCACTTGTGTAATACAGGACATGTAGTGCGCTGCGCCTCTAATGTAACTCTACGTGAATCTCGTAGTGCACTGTGCTTGTTTAAATGTAATGTACAAGTGCACTGCAGAGTAGAGAATAATAGAGAACACATAGTGCACTTAATAGGGAGTAGAGACTGATATTGCACACGTAGTGCGCTTTTATAAGGCGTGGAAAATGGTAGAGGATACACACACACACACACACACACACACACACACACACACACACACAAGCACCACATAGTTAGACTTCCACACAGAACCAAGGTAAGTTCACAAACCGGCTTCACTGATGCTCTGAGCATTAATGCATGAACATGATTTGTTGTTTTTTTAGCTGCCTCCCTGCTGTGCTCTCATCATCTCTGTATCTTCAGTGCAGGAACTTGGGCTCTTGGTGAGATGACTGTCCTTCACCTCAAAGACTTCCTCTACCTTTATACTCCTCATCCTCATGTTCACCCCATACTTCCTTTGTAAGCACCTCCACCCACACACATCGCCTCACTGTGGATGCTTCTTCTGGCAGGCTTTTACTTGTCCACACACACGCACACACACACACACACACACACACACACACACACACACACACACACACACACACACAGAACCACACACTCTCTCACATACACACAGAAACACACACTCACACTGTCTACTGTGGGAGTTCAATCATTCACTGCCTCAAGCTATACAGCTCTGTGCTAGACATTGTGGCAAATAACAAACTCTGTGTTATTGAGCTAACACACACACACACACCCTCACACACACGAACTCTAATGACCATGCTTTGTTCATATTCACCCAAGCCTTTATCCAGTGTGTGTGTGTGTGTGTGTGTGTGTGTGTGTGTGTGTACAGGGAGCTGCTATGTGTTCCACTTAAGCCTGGCAGTTCAGGTTTCTCTTTAACTGAACTCTGGTGAAAATGATCCGGGCCGGGTTTTGAACACTGAGATTTATTAAATTCGCCCCAGTGCTGGAGAAAGACTGCAGACCTGCAGAGGAGACCCACAGAACGGTTCTAAATCAGGATTTCTTCATATTTAAAACTGATGGTGTAAATGACTCGTGGCACAGTGGTGAAGCTGTTAGCATGTCTACTTCACAGTGAGTAGGTCATGGGTTCAAATCCCAGCCCCAGCAAGGGCTTTTCTGTGGAGTTTGTATTTCCTCCCTGTGTTTGTGTGGGCTTTCTCCATCACTCTGGTTTCCTTCCACAGTACAAAAATACACATTAGGATTACTGGCTTTTTCAAATTGCCCCTAGCTATGAGTGTGACTTGGTCCTGTGGTGGTCTGATGAGCTGCACAGGTTGTCCTTTGCCTACAGTCGGCTGATATGGGCTTCACCCTTCTTGTGACCATAGTAGGATTAAGCAATTTTTCGAATTAATATGTGAATGATGGCGCTAAAGGAACTTTCTTCATTTCCATTTCTCTCTCTTGTACCAGATTACATTTACATTTGCAGCATTTTGCAGACGTCGTTATCCAGAATGACTTTCATAAGTATGTTATACTGTTTGTTCATTTTTTTTATACCATATTTTGAGGAGCTGCATTTAGTTAGAATGTAATCATATTATCATTTGGATTCAATTGGTTGGGTCAAGAATCAGCACCACTATTCATTCATTTTTTTCTGTGCCAAATCTTTAAATACTGCTAAAGTCATGGGGGCTAGAGCCCATCTTAGCCCGAATTTGGTGCGCGACATCATAAACAGACTATCACAGGGCCAGCGCACACACACACACAACTATTAACACTCACACTCAGGGACAGCCAATTAGCATAATGTGTACGCTTTAGGATTGTGGAAGGGAATCAGAACTCACACAAACACTGGGAGAGCATGCTAGTTCCACCAAGAAACGTCCCCACCGAGCCCAGGACTCAAACCTAGGACATTCTTGCTGTGAGATGGACTCGCTAGCTATTATACCATTGTGCCAGAACGCTATACTTAAAAGAAATTGGCGTAGCATTTGTTATGAGTGTGAAAATAGTTTATTATGTCAGTCAATAGGAGCCCTTTGTCACTTTATCAGTTCTCTTACCTTTCTATGTGGGTTACTTCAGAACAGCCTAGAAAAAGGTAAAGTCTGTTGGGTTTTTACACCCGAGCCTTGTGGCTCATCAGGTCGGTGCTTATCCCCAGTTTCTGTAGCGTGAAGCAACTAGGAGTACAACTCCCCCTGGATGGGACGCTAGTCCACCGCAAGTTACCTTTCCAGGATATTTTTACTGGTACCCATTTATACTGCTGGGTGAACAGAGGCACACTTGTGGCTGAGACCTTGCCCAGGGGTCTTAGCACAGTGAGGGTCTCAGTGGGATTCAAACTCACAACCTCTTGATCATGAGCGCAGCACCCTAACCGTTATGCCTCCGGCCCCACTAAAGAACAGCCTAGACTTGGTAGTTAACTTGGAGGCGCTGCCCACCTTCTGGTACCTCTGGTATCTTATTCTGATTGGCTAAGATAAACGTTTGTGTGCATGTTACCTGAAAGCTACTGGAAGCTTCTCCGTGGATGTTACCTATAAATACTGCTTGAGTGAGGCATACGGGGGGACGTTGTTCAAACCATCTGCTCATTGTTGATGTTGTTCAAACATTGCACAGCATCACGCTATATCCCCACCTCCAGGGCTTCACCGATCACCGATCATCGTTGGAGTAACGGATTAATTTCGTAAATTGGGGGCCGACGATATCTGGTCTTCTATTTTTGCGCATCCCTTCATTACAGACTGCTTGTCCTCTCTTTTCTTTTTCTCCTCATTTTTCCCCATCTCTGTTCATTTCCCTTCTTTTTCCTCACATGTCATGCTTTGGTTTTTTTTTTCTCTTCTCATCTCTTTTATATTTCCTGTTTCACAGAGCCATCTCCTTCTTTCTCACATCATTTAGCACCCATGTAACCTTTGACCTTTTCTGTGTGTTGAATTGGTGCTGATGATTTCCTGTGGGAGTCAGAGTGCTGATTGTAAAGGTCATGCACAACACACTGTGGCTCCTAATTAAGCACAAAGCCAAGCAGCTAAAGGGCAAGACTGCTGTCTGTGTCGATGTCTGTCTGCTACATCTTACCGCCCGTCTCACTGACAGTCTGTTTGTCTGTCTCACTCTATGTCTGATCACCTGTCTTACTGTCTGCCTGCCTCTTTTTCGATATTTGTATATCACTGACCATACCTGTCTGCCTCTGTCTATGTTTGAGTTCCTCTGCCGTTTTCACTCTCTGTCTGTCTGTCTCTCTCTCAACCCCTTACCTTATTTCCCTCTGTCATTCTCACATTCTCACTGTCAGTCTGTCTGTCTCTGTGTCTATCAGTCCCTGTTATTCTCATTGCCTGTCTTCAATTCTCTCTCTCTCTCCCCCCAGCCTCTTTCTATGTTTATCTCCCTCTCATTTTTACTCTCTGTGTCTGCCTGCATGTCTGTCTGTCTCTCTGTCCTCCTCACTGTCTGCCTGCATGTCTGTTCGTTCTTTGTCCTTCTCTATTAGTCTTTCTTTCTATATACGTACCTGACTCTTTGTTAGAATTTATGTCTAACTGTATGTGACTGTCTGTTGCTCTGTATGTTGTTTCTCTACTTAAATGGTGGGTTTTTTTCCCTCTCTGTTTTTCCATCGATGTATTTGTCTTGCTTTGGCTTCTCTCTCTACATGTCTGCCTGCCTGTCTTTCTCTCCACCCGTTTCTTCGTCTCTCTGTCCCCTCTGTGGTTGAGCTATGACATCGACTCTGTTGGATTGAGTTTTTATCCAATCCAGATGATTCATTTTAATGTGTATGTGATGATAAACACAGCCCCCAGTTAGAAGCTGTGTGTGTGTGTGTGTGTGTGTGTGTGTGTGTGTGTGTGTGTGTGTGTGTGTGTGTGTGTGTGTGTGTGTGTGTGTGTGTGTGTTGTGTGCCACTCACAGAGGCACACACAGAGGAAAAGTTAAAAGCATTTAAGCTTAAAAAGTATTCTTTACACCATGAATCCCAGTGGAGGAACTGAATGTGGTTTTACCTTCAACATCACACCCGGGACCAGAGACGAGATGAAAATAATCAACACATGGAAGTCAAAAATGTACAAATCCTCAGAGAAGGGGAGGCGAGATGAGCATGAGCTCAGTGTAAACACAGTGTAGTTACTGTCATGTTACTGTCCATGCACACACACATTTCAAAAACATATTGATTCATTTGCTGAGCTGCTTTATCCTTCTAGGTTTGTGGGGAGGCTGGAGCTTATCTCAGTCAACCCTGTTTAAAGGTGTACACCCTGAACAGCTCACCAGTCCATTACACATTAGCCATTCACATTCACACCAAGGGCAATTTGACCTAATGTGCATGTCTGTATTGTGTGAGAAAACCGGAGTACCTGGAAGAAAGCCATGTAACTACAGGGAGAACCTGCAAGCTTGATGTTCAAACTGGGTCCAGGACTCAAACCAAGGACCTTCTGTCTGTGAGGTGGACGTTTTAACCAGTACGCCACCATGCCTTCTTTCAGAAACAAGTAAAGCTAACAGACGTCACGTTCTCCTGTGCACCACACCATCTTATCCACGATGTGCTTTCCTCACTGTGTCAACGGCTGCTTTTGGGTTCATTTTGTTGAACTCCAGTTTCCAGGATGTGAAAGCACTGTGGAGCCCAGCTCAGCTAAGCTACATCCCGGTGCAAAGACCTCCGAACATATACACTAAGGATTTTTTTTCTTATTCTCATGGCACTGTATAACTAAGCAGCACCTCCCTCACACTCTCAGCCCATCTCTTTTTATTCCTGTTATGACCCGGTCTAGGCCGAACCGTAACATACGGGTAATAGAAAGAAATACAACTGCTGTTCCAATGAGTTCTCTTATTCGGTTATATTGGTTTCTGTGGCCATTCCTTCAGAAGCCTGCCAGGCCAAAATAACAAGCAAAACTTATCTACCTTCAAACGAGCAAAATGACTTCTCTACACAGAGAAACAAACAAAAATCACAGTGGCTTCCCCCACTAACTAACTAACCCAAAACCAAGAGAAAAGGTGGGGAAAATAAATGGCACCGGCTTCCTATTAATCAGGGGGACTGTTAGCACTCACATTAATATATATATATATATATATATATATATATATATATATATATATATATATATATATATATATATATACACACACACACACACACAGGGATCCCTCACCTTTCGCGGTTAATTGGGACCGAGATCCCCACGCGACCATCAAAATCCGCGAGGTAGGATCCCTCCCCCCACCCACCCCACTGACGTATACGTACATGTATGTGTTTATAATATCAATAAATACATATTCAATGCTAAAAATGCTTATTATAACAATTAAACATTAAAAAATAACATAAGATGTAAACAAAATATAAATATACACACATACAGATGGAACTGCATTAGAAGAAGATGACACGCATTCTAGTACATACACGCGTGCAGATGCATGCACACACAGATGCAAAATGTAAGTACGGAAGCTCCCCAGCTTACACAAAAGTTCTGGATGGCCAGTGAGATGAATTTGTGTTGGTTTAAAGTTGTTTTTGTTTTTGTTTTTTTGCATAATTGGCCTTGTTTTTGTGACATTTTCCTTAACTTTCCCCCCAATTCTTCCTTAATTTCCTTATTTTTTTAATTCAATGGATATCTATTTATTTATTTTTTTTAAAAACCACGATGGACTGAAGCCGCATTAATTGAAGCGCGAAGCAGCAAGGGATCCGAACGCTCTAGAGTTCGAACACATCTGAATCTGAACAAAAAATCTGAGATTTTTCTCGTCCCGGAAACCAAACAAAAACCGGAAGTCAAACTCGAGAAACGCGCGAGAAAAACGAGACCGAGAGAGAGGAAAAAGGCACGACTTCTGGAAGTTGTTGATACTCTGTATCACCCTGGTAAAAGGCACTGTTCTGGATAAGTCCAGAAGTTGTTGATACAGTACTATGTACTTATCACCCCCATAAAGCTAAAGCTAGCGCTAAAGCACTAAAGCTAATCTGAAGTGCTAGCAGCGCTGTGAATACCTTTAACTATAAAGTCATGAGCCACTTCCGTAAGGTTTTGAAAAGAAGGCAGAAACATGCCACGTTAGAAATGTTCTTCAAGAAATAAAAGGAACATCCTGAAGAAGAGTCATCCATGCAAAGCGGTAGCAAGAGAAAAAAACACCTTTGGCTTATTTACCTGGAGCTGTTATGGAAGGGAATCTGCTTCCTCTCCCCCTCTCTGTTATGGAAGGGAATACGCTGCTTCTCTTCCTCTCCAACATTTACGTATGCCAACTGCTCACCACCACAAAGGTTAAAATTCTTATCTTTATTGTTCTTGTGCTTTAACTGCACTGTGGTCTTTATTTTAGTGTGTTATGTTCTCTCACAAAAGAGTTGCGTGTTGGAGAGGGGCATAGCTGTCACATGCGGGTGGAGTGCTAAACACACACATCTCATTCCACTTGATCACGGGCTATAAAGACTAGCAGTGCTCTTCCCGGTGCTAGAAGACTGTCCCTCTTCCCCATGGTCTCTCGGCTCCATGCTCCACCAGTTCCCATTTTAGTTTGATTTCCGTGTTTCTCCGCATCTCTAACAGTGACTACGATTTCTCCGTTCTCTAGTGCCTTCCCTGTGAGCAATAAAGCGTGTGTGTATGTGTGTGTGTGTTATGTTGAAAAGACGAAAGAACAAATTAAGAACAATTATATTATTTTTAATGGGAAAAGCATGTATATACATACATACATACACACATATATATATGTGTGTGTATATATACATGTATGTGTTTATATAATGTATGTGTACATACAATATGTGTGTATGTATATATGTGTATATGTATATATGTATATATATATATATATATATATATATATATATATATATATATATATATATATATATATATACACACACACACACACACAGGATTTTCTTCTATAATCACCTGAAGAGAGAGGATGGTTTCACCACCCTCTAAACAGATCTGTAGTGATAAATGGAGTTTCAATAAAAAGTCTTTGTCCTGTCCTTTTATTTTTGTTATATATATATATATATATATATATATATATATATATATATATATATATATATATATATATATATAAATGTGTGTGTGTGTATATATTATATATATGTGTGTGTATATATACATGTATGTGTTTATATAATGTATGTGTACATATAATATATATGTGTATATATATATATATATATATATATATATATATATATATATATATATATGTGTATGTGTGTGTATGTATATATATATATATATATATATATATATATATATATAATATACACCCACACACAAAGGTGTTAATACAATACTAGTATATGCAAAGTCAACAAACAGATTAAGGGAAAAAATGAACGGAGTCAGAGCCAGCAGAAGGTCATACACAAAAAGACAGAACTAGAAATGACAAAATCAGAAAGGTGCCACAGACACTGCCAAACACAGCAGAGACCATTCGGGCCCTGAGCTGTGATATGTCCGCTGTTTAAGAACACAACCAGAAGTGCGCTCCACAAATCACCAACCAGGACACACACACACCACCCCGACATGGACAGGATTCATCACCATGAACTGGATCTACAGATGATAGAAAACCAAACCGATTCAAAACTGGGACATAACATTCCCTGGTTTTATCTGGCTTACTTTACCAGTTCAAATTTGCTTTTGGATTTTTCCAGTTTGCATTAACCCCGAGTGTCAGGCTTGGCTTTTCGATCTGCCTGTATGTGTTGTTTGTCTTCTCTATAAACCCGTGCCTGGCATTTTATTTTATTCTATATTTCTATAAAAAAACAAAAAAACAGTGACACAGCTGAGCAATCACAGAACAAACTGCTGTATACCATTCACAGGAAACATGTGTGTCGTGGGGGGTGAGCAGCCCCTCCCCTTCCTCCACATAAATGGCTGAAGTGAAGCTGAGCAAGGCACCAAACCTTCAACTGCTCTCTGGGTGCCCCGGTGTGTGCGGCAGCCCACTACTCTGAATGTGTTAGCTCACTGCATACATGTGCGTGTGTGTGCTCACTCTGGATGGATTAAATACAGAGGAAATACAGTGGTACCTCATTTTACGAAAGCGAAAAATGCAGGTTCCGAAACTCATTTTCCTAAAATTTTTGTCTCTGGATATGAAACAAGTTCACGTTATGAAAGCACCATCTCAAAAATTCAAACCCGCCATTCAAACAATGCGCAAGTTGCTTTCCCATTGGTTGTCTCCCAACACCCCACCCTACTGGCCTCCCATTAGCTAGGAGGGAGCTGAATCTCCATAATACAGTACTGTACCCATAATGCTTTTCATGTGCCTTCGACCCATTGTTTGACACACGCGTGAAGGAGAGTTGTACTGTTGGTTCGTGAGGTTTTTTGAGTGTGCTTATTGCAGAGTTATTTTTCATTATCAATCATGAGCCCCAAGAAAGTGATTCTCGGTGAGACTGAAAAGAAGAAGCGGGCTCCGTTATCAATAAAAGTAAAACAGGAGATGATAAAAAAAATATGAAGGTGGGATTCGGTTGAGTGAAATCACAAAGGAGTATGGCCGAAACCCCTCTACAATCGGGACGATATTGAAGTAGAAGGAGGCATTAAAAGCGGAGATACAGTGATGGAGGCGATTATTTCGGAAAAAGCAACCGCCATATTTAAGGACCTCGTGAAGGGGGTGGGGGTGAGGGTCCTTCAGACCAGCAACCCCCGGACTTTAAAGCATCACATGGGTAGTTCGAGAGATTTATAAAAAGGTAAATAATTTTGTTTTACTTTTAACACAGACAGTACGTTTATAATTTTTAAAGTGTTTAGGGAGTAGTATTGGGAGCCTTGGAATGAATTACACGTTTTACATGTAAAATGCGGTACAACTTACGAAAAATGCAGTTTATGAAAAAAGCGCTGGAACGGATTAATTTCGTAAAGTGAGGTAGCACTGTATACCCCGTCCCTTCAATAATAATAACACTCACTTATTTTCTGAAACACTTAATTCTACCCGGGTCGCAGCGAGGCTGGAGCCTTTCTCAGCCTACACATACACACAACTATTCACACTTGCACCTCGGGGTAATTAACTGTTATGTGCACATCTTTGGACTATGGGAGAAAACCAGGTTACCTGGGTGAAACCTTTACAAGCATGAGAAGAACATGCAAGTTCAACAGAGATGGCGTCATCAAGCTCGGGACTCAAACCTTATGAGGTTCTGACTTGCTAACGCCTACGCTATAGCAACATCAAAAGTAATAATAATAATAATCATGATCATCATCATCATCATCATACCCTCATTAGACTTATTTGTTTAGTTCCCTCTGTGTAGCCTTTCTGTTCCATAATGAGATTAGAGCTCAGCACACGTGTATACACACATATACACGCGTGCACACACACACATACACACGCGTGTGCGCACACACACACACACACACACATGCAAACACACACACACACACACACACACACATGCAAACACACACACACACACCCTCTGTTTCCTGTGTGACAAGCGCTGTTTACACTTGATCTCTCTCATGTAGTGATGTAGGGAGACTTGAAAGTGCAAGAAGGAAAAAAGAAACACACCCAGAGATTAGAGCATTAATTACCTGAGGGAGCGTTTTAATATCACCAATTCAATTTACTCACTCATTTACAGCGTATGATCATATCCAAGCTAAGTTCAATTCCTCTCTCTCTCTCGCTCTCACACACACACACACTCTATTTTCAAGGACTTTCCTAATGATAGTCATTTGACGTTCACAGGTTGTAATTCTCTCTCTCGCTCTCGCTCTCTCTCTGTGTGTGTGTGTGTGTGTGTGTGTGTGTGTGTGTGTGTGTGTGTGTGTGTGTACCTATGTAACTATAATGCACTCTATAATAATGCACTCTATATGACTGTGTCAGATCCTCCTGAGGAAATTGGTGCTGTGTCTGTCCTCTCTGATCATGACAGACATTGTGGTAGGCAGACAGACAGACAAACAGGCAGAGCCAAAGACAAGCAAATTACAGACAGAATAAATGCAGAAAGACAACCAAGTTAAGGATTTATTTGTAATCAAAGAGCTGAAAGAAAGAAATCATTATTTTAGATTTTTTTTTTTTTAACTGGATGAATAAATAACGCACTTAAAAGAACGAAAAACCCTCGTTCGCGCTCTACGAGCTTCACTGTGCATGCGTGTGTGTGTGTGTGTGTGTGTGTGTGTGTGTGTGTGTGTGTGTGTGTGAGAGAGAGAGAGAGAGAGAGAGAGAGGGAGCTGAAGGCAGTTGCTGATATTCTGCACATTCTAGTCTGTTGAAATAATAATAACACCGTATTGATATTTTTAGATCCATTTGAGAAAAGGAACGGAGAGAATCGAACGAATGGATACTGTGGCATCAGTCGGCTCATCCTGACCCGGAGTGTTTAGTATTCTATGAGTGGAGCTTCAGTTCTGGGTTTTTTTCCCCCCTGTGCTGGGATAATAAATACAGCTTGTGAATATCTGTACAAATTATCAGATCGTTATAAACACAAAGTCCCAACGAATATAATCCTGCGGTTTGTAGTCCAGCAAGTTGTACGAAGAAAACATGCTTTATAAATACGCTGGCGGTTAAAACCCTCTGGAGAAAAGACAAAAACTCTCCTCCCCCTTCCCTACCTGCTTCCTTCACCTGTTTACTGATTCACCTGTCTTTTTACAGTGCTACCCACCAGCACTCATTCCCATCTGACTACACCCATTAGCCGCACCATTAGCCAGACAACCCACATGTCTAATATTGAGAAAGTCCACGTTGTGCTACGAAAGCAGCTGTGACCCATCGAGGCGTGAACTCCACAATGTCTATAAAGGTGCGTGTGGTGTGTGTGGTGCTTGCTACAAAGAGTTTAACAACAGAATCTTGTACAGTTGTGCCTTTGAAAGACTGGCAAACTACTCAGGGTGGAACCCTAGTTCAACCGGCTGGGATGGGCTTCTCTGCAATCCTAATAAAGGATAAAGTGTGTCATCCATTCATCTAAGCCGCGTCATCCTAATTAGGGCTACGGCATCACTGGCACCCACCTCAACCGACTTTGGGCGAGGGCAAGATGCACCCTGGACAAGCTCGCCAGGCTGTCGCAGAACCAACACTCATGCAACCATTCACTCACACCTAGGGATGATTTGGGGGAAAAAAAAAAACAGTTAGCCTGCTGTGCATGTTTTGGACCGCAGTGGGAAACCGAAGTACCCGATGAAAACCCGCGCAAGCACGCGGAGAACATGTAAACTACACACGGAAATGCCTGATCTGGGAATTGATCCCAGGCCTTCTTGATGAGAAACAGACATGCTAACCACTGCTGCACTGTGCTGCCCTGAAGGATAAAGCAAGAAGGTCCTGTGTTCGAGTCCCAGGCTCGGCCGGAGCTCACATTTTCTCACCGTGTTTAAATGGGTTCCGACAGGAAGTCGGGTTTCCTCCCACATATCAAGTACATACACATTAGGCTAATGGGTTGTTTCAGATTGTCCCAGTGTGAGGTGGAGTTGAAATGGGTGTGTGTGTGTGTGTGTTGACTGCTGAGATCTGATAAGCTGTTCAGGGTGCAGCCTGTCTTCACCGCCACTGTACTTGTTTTGTCAGAGCAGGCAACACCCGCCAATCGAACGTTCCATTACCTTGGCCAAATTTCTCTCTTTTTAAAATTCATATAGTACATACTTTTTGATATTTTTGACCCAGGTTGTTTAGATTGAAATCTTCTCCAGAATCTAGCGTGGAACATATACAGTGTAGTTTTCAGCTGGAAAGTGCATCCGCAGTGCATGTGGCACATATCAGAAATTAAGCTGTGAAATATTCCTGGAGATCTGCGCAGATCACCGCTGGCTAGGAGCACGCCGTGTCCTTCTCCGAGTGCAGATCTGAAACATTAACATTATGGAAATATTGAACTTTAATGGCTTGATATTTCAAAAGGTTTCTCAGAAGCATATTCAGGAGCAGAACAACCGCCAACCAAAAGTAACCGATTTTACAGTATTGAGATCTGGGAACCTTCTGGAACCTTCAGGAACCTTCTGGACCCTTTCCGCTCTTCACTTCTCAGACGTAGCAAATGATTAATCCCTGAACTGTAAAGAGAGAAGTGAACAGAGAAAGAGTGATCTAAGTCATTATGAACTCATTGTACATCACTCTTTCTCTCTTCACCTGTTCACCTCCCCCCCTCCCCCCAGTGCAGCTAACTGGTTATCAAAGGTCGGATGTGTCTCTCACTGTCTGTGGAGGGAGGTTTGTGTTAAAGAACCACTGATGACTTTTGACAAGAGGAGCTGCATGGTCATCAGCGTGTTTCTGCCCTACGATGGTCCGGCGAGCTGTCTAGGGTGTACTCTGCCCTCGCCCAGAGTCAGCTGAAATGGGTTCCACTCTCTCCGCGATCCGCGATTAGGATTTTCAGAAAATGAATGACTAAATGTTCACCTATTCAGGTCTTCACTTTCCTATGCTCACTCTTCTCGTTTTCCTCTGCTCACTCCTTTGCTCTTCCCCCGTTTACTGCCCCACATTTACTCCTCTATTCCTCCCCTGTTCATTTCCCAAATATTTCTGTTCAAATTCTCCTTCACCCCTACACACACACACACACACTCCAGGAAGGACTGAGTGAAACTTTCAGTCTTTTTAGAGCTCCTGACTCCAGTAAATTAAAATAAATTGTGCCTGGTGAGATTCTGGACCTGACCCGTTTAAGTTCATAGAAAATAATTTATCCTTTATTTGGCTCAAACTGAGGTCATGCCATCACTTCCTGTCTGAAACCAAGGGAGAGGGGGAGAGGGAGAGAAGGAAGGAGGGTGTGTGTGTGTGTGTGTGTGTGTGTGTGTGTGTGTGTGTGTGTGTGTGTGTGTGTGTGAGAGAGAGAGAGAGAGAGAGGGATTGAGAGAGGGGAGAGAAGGTAAGAGAGAAGGAGAGAGTGAGAGACAGAAAGACAGAGTGAGAGAGAGAGAGTGAGAGAGAGATGGAGAGATGAAAGTGTGTGAGAGAGAGAGAGAGAGAGAGATGAAGAAAGACAGAGAGAGAGAGAGAGATAAAGAGAGAGAGATGGAGAGGGATCGAGAGAGAGTGAGAGAGCGTCCTGTGACTGAGAGTATGATTGTGGATTACCATACTTTGCTAAAATGAAGGAAAACAATAATTATTGTGCGTGTTCCTGTAACTTTGGCACACTTCACGTTTCAAGACATTTTCTGTAACCACATGAACTGTTTTCCAAACGGCTGAATGTGTGGAAGTTGGATTAGCGCTCGAAGCGAAGTGCACTCGCAGCGGAATGCCGGTTGTGTGGATTATAATTGGGAAATGTACCAGCGTGATCATGTACTTGTGTGTGTTTCATTTCCACCGTCTGTGTGTCTGCACTGTGCGTACAGAATGCTTAGCACATGCTAACTCGCTAAGCTGGTTGATGTGTATGTGGGCGAGGTTTAACCTTTCAACTGGCAGATCGAATCTGTCGAGACGTTTTACTCTCAAAATACAAAAAAAGGCAGTTTTCAGAAGAGTAAGTCAGGAGCCCGAACTGGCTGCCAGAGTTTCCGACATTGCATGAAGGAAACTATCTGGTGTTCTGGGGTTAAAGGGTGAGTGGAGACACAAGGAGAAGGAACTTCTGAGCTTTTAGTGACCAAAAAAAAAAAAAAATCCCTCTCTGTGACATCATCTCGTTCGCTTCATCACCGCTCATCATTATTCATCTTTATCATCTTTATCTTCATCTCAGAATCCAGTCTGGGTAATGATGTCATCCTCACTACAAGTCATTCATTGAGTTTCTGAACCACTTAATCTGAACTAGAGTCGTGGGGAAGCTGGCACCCATCCCCGCCGACTTCGAGCAAGAGTGGGGTACACCTTAGACAGCTTACCAGGCCATCACAGGGCCAAAACTTGCACAATCACTCATACTCACACCTAGGAGGGATTTGGGAATTGAACCCAGGACCTTCTTTCTGTGAGGCGGACGTGCTAACCACTACTGCACCGTTCCGCCCCCACTAGCGGTTCGACAGGAAAGCAAAAGATGCAAATTTTGAGATTCGCTTCAAGATGTTTTGTGACTCCATATATAGACCAATGTTTTGTGACTTTCATACAAATATAATGCAGAAGTCACGGGAAAGTCGCGAGTGTAATTAGCGATTGGGTTGTGGATATTTTCCAAAAAAAGTGAATTTCCTCTCATAAATCAGTCGTGTTTTGCTTATTTTTATTTGTAAACCAGGGTTTGGGAACTGTTGCATATAATTCAATAAAATTAGAGGTTCAAGGTATCGGCCCCGTCCACACACTGGAGTACAGAAAGGATTGGCTCTCTGCTGCGCACCACAGCGACTAGTGGGATTGAAAATAGATGTATAGATTAAAATGCATGATATTTATTTTCTGTATTTTTATTTAAAGGACAACGAAATTACGTATTAGTTATTCTGTTAAGAAAGGCCCCTGATTTATCTGACAGCCAGATGCAGTCATCAAAAGAGCCATGTGTGGCTCGCAAGCCACAGGTTCCCGACCCCTGTTGTAAACCATTATCTTTTTATTAGCATCAACAAAATGAGAATAAAATACAAAAGATTACAAAATGGACTCTTCAGGGTGCACCCTGCCCTCACCCAGCGGTGGCTGAGATGGGCGCCAGCATTCCCACCACCCTAATTAAGAGTAAGTGGTTCAGAAAATGAAAAAATTAATGTACAAAATACACTAATATGGAAGATGCCAGCAAGTTTCAAACTTTTCTCAATGGGGGCCTAACTGTTCTCAAACCTTTTACATGAAAATCTCCAGATTTTTGCTTTTTCTTGCCAATGAAACATCTACCCCCAGGGCAGCGAACTGGGTTATCACAGGCCTTTTGTGTCTCTCACTGTCTGTGCTGGAGGTTCATGTAAAAGAACCATTGTTGACTTTCATAAAGAGGAGCAGCATAGCCATCAGCATTTTTCTGCCCTGTGCTGGCCTGACGAGATGTCCAGGGTGTACTCAGCCCTTGTCCAAAGTCGGCTGAGATGAGCACCAGCCTCCCCATGACCTTAATTAGAATTAAACGGTTCACAAAATGAATACAAGCAAAACGATAGCTTTATAACCTTCTCGCGACATGTGCAGACTGTTTAAGAAGCGTTGGATACGAATCCAAGAGCCGTTCGTGGATCTTCCAAACATGTCTGAAAGTTTTTACATTGAGTTCATGAACCAGGCAACCAAAATGCGTCATCCTGAATGTCACAAGACAAATTTTAGAACATTTTGAGAATGAAAAACGTCGGCTGCAAATTGCCGCTCATGCCAATGAGCCTAACGTAACCTCCTAACGTAGCTCTCCCAGTGTAACGAGCCCCTAACATCATCTCCTCTTTATCACTATCACTCATCTTCCTCTTCACCACCTCTCTTCATCGTCTTCACATATTCCAACCCTGCTATGTGCCATTATCGCCTCTTCCTCACTATCACCCCACCATCATTTGTATTATTCCTTACACTCCATGTTTGGACCCCGTGAGTCGTTATTTATTTTGTAATATTAGAAGTATTACTCGATTTATTTTAATGCGTTATGGGATAACTGTGTTTGGAGTGAACATCGGCCCGACTGCGGTTCTATTCTCAGGCCACAGGTGGAAGAAGAAGCCTCGATGTGTCTCATGTGGATTACAGCTCTGTGAAATTCAAGTGTAAGTCAAGCTGTCGGATCAGCAATGATACCGCACCCTTGAGTAGACCGGGTTAAAGGTCTTGCTTAATGGTCCAGCAGTGGTAGCTTAATGGTGCTGGGGCTTGAACACGCGACCTTCTGATCAGTGACTCAGAGCACTAAATGTTGGGTCATCAATGCTCTTAAACTCATAATGTGCAGGTCATTACAGCCACGTTGATATTCAGTACAACAGCATGTTCATGAGGGTCTTATTGGTCTTCCTAAGCCATTCTATCAAAAAGAAACGAATATCCAGTGACTGACTGCTACAAGTCACAACACGGGAAAATATTTTATCTGCTAGATATAAGGTGATAAAAAAAAGGTTCCAGAAGTACTACAGCGGAAGAAAATGTGGCAGGTTTCCATGTGAACACAGACTGACAGAATGGCAAATACCAAAAGTACAGAAGAAACAGAAACACATTCACCAAACGCCTGAGATAGTTTAACACGTGTGCACTACGCAAATATTACAATCCACTGGTGAAAGTAGAGTCATTAAATACCGTGACTGCGTGACTGCGTTCAGTTGGTCAATCAGGTACAAAAACTAAAAACTAATTTAGTTCAATCCAAAGGCGCCCACACAATTCGCCCACAGGATACAGTATGTAGAGCAGGGGTCGGGAACCTTTTTGACTAAGATAGCCAAAAAAAAAAAAAAAAATTCAAACAATTTGTAATCTAATCCTCTGAGAGCCAAATATATATTTTTAATACTGAGACCAACAATTTGAGAGTATAATAAGATTCTGAATTTATTTTAAAACAACATTGTTATAACGAGGTCATTTATTAATAAGAAAAGTACTTCTTACTATTAATGCGACTTCTGATGCTACATGGTGTTGCTGATGGCTTTATAGTCTGGTTGATACGTGCTGAGGTTGAGCTTCATGCAGGCGTTTAAGCTTCCATCTGTTCCACGTGACCATAGGTTGGTCTTGATTCTTTTCAGGTGTGAGAAGGACTGCTTGCGTGCGCATATGGAGCCAAACATGGTCAATACGACAGGACACACACACTGCAGTGTGACAGGAAGCACGTCCCAAGTTTTGGCAATCAGCTGGTTTGAAGATTTTTAATTCTGTCCATTTGCGTTTTGCTTGCCAGCTCTGCTTGGCTTCTTGCACATGAGCTAATCAAAACGAGGGAAATTTACCTCTTTACCCAAAAACAACTCACTCAGGCTGTTGCATATAATCCAGTAAAATTAGAGTTTCAAGGTATCGGCCCCGCCCACACACTGGAGTACAGAAAGGATTGGCTCTCCGCTGCACACCACAGCGACAAGTGGCATTGAAAATAGATGTATGGATTGAAATGCGTGAGATTTATTTATGGTTTTGTTTTATCTGATGGCTTTTTTCTGTATTTTTGTTTAAAGGACAGCGAAATGATGTATTAGTTATTCTGTTAAGAAAGGCCACCTGATTTATCTGACAGCCAGATGCAGTCATCAAAAGAGCCATAGGTTCCCGACCCCTGATGTAGAGTTTGACAATACTTACTGGGCAGCTAATAGAAGTGAAGTGGGATCCAAATGAGCTACGAATTTCATAGAGTACAAAGGTACCACAGTGCACTACAGTGTCTCACCATCAGCCAGAACCTCTGAATAACAAAAGAAGAAGACGGTGATGAAAAATAAAGGAAGGGGCAGTGGTGGCTTAGTGGATAAGGCAATGAGTTACAGATCCGAAGGTCAGCAGTCCAATCCCTACTATCACCACTGTTGGGCCTTTGAGCAAGGCCCTTAACCCTCAATTGTTCGATTGTATAAAAATAATAATTGTAAATCACTCTGGATAAGAACACCCACCAAACGCTGTAAATGAAAGGAATTCCAGACAAGAAAATGAACAGCAGACCAAACCGATGCAAACAAGAGGAGTCAGATAAATCTAGCAGCATACATTCTAGTGTGGGGCCGGTGGTGTATTGTTTAGGGTGCTGGGCTCATGATCAGGAGGTTGTGCACTCAAATCCCAGTTAGACCATCACTGTGCTAAGACCCCTGGGCAAGGTCTTAACCACAAGTGTGCCTCTGTTCACCCAGCAGTATAAATGGGTAAAAATTTTGGGAAGGTGATGGACTAGTGTCCAATCCAGGAGGATCTGATCTCCTGGTAGGTTCATGCTACGGAAATGTGGAATAAGTACCGGTCTGGTGAGCCACTAGGCCTCAGGGTGTACAAAGCCTAACAGATACATTCTGGTACACTGAGCCTAAATGAATATTTTTCTGAGCTGCATGTTGACAGAAATTTACATCACTAACCTTCATTTATTTGCTCAACCACTCAATCCTATTAGGGTCACAGAGTGACTGGAATCTATCTCAGCCAACTCTTAGTGAAGGCATGGTACACCCTGAACAGCTTGCCAATCAATTGCAGGACCAAAATAGACACACACAGTGTTAAGTTAAGACTTAAAGCAAGGTGATCTCACCAAGATGGCCCCACTTCAGAATTGAAACAGTAATGTCCAATCTAGTTTTTTTCCCCTTTTCTTATGATGAGTGGTGGAAACAGGTAGAAGGTGTAGCTACTGTTTGGTTGGAGACCCCTGTTTTAGATCATCAGATGTGTTCAGAATCAATGTTTAAAGTTTTCTACATTAAACTCACCAGATTTTGTTAGATACCCATGTGTAACGTACCACATTCTCACTACTTTCAAATTCATCAAATTGATATGTCAAACTTTTCTGTTGTTGCATCACTAAGTTTGTGCAAATAAATAAATTTAAACATTTAAAATGTGGGGTATTTGCTAAAGGAGCTTAACTCACTCACATACTCGTGAAGCATCCTATAGGAATAGGAAGGCTGGTAGCACTTAACCAGTGTTTGTAGTACTGTACATGGAGGTAATGTCTGTTCGCCTTAGTGCATTCTGGGAAGTGTAGTCCAACACCTACCCCATTCAAAGTAAATGAAATGTATGTGTGAGTCTCTGAAAACGGCTTCAGACACTCACTCATCACTCATCTGCTTCAGTTTGATTCTATCAGGGCCACGAGAAGGCTGAGGTCTACATCAGCCAACACTGGGCAAACGTGGGTCCACTGGTCCCATTGCAGGGCCAACTCGCACACAACCATTCACACTTACATTTAATTTGAAACACCTTTTATACTAATGTGCATGTCTTTTGGACTGTGGGAGGAAATCAGAGTACCCAGAGGAAACCCATACCACCATGAGGAGAACCTGTAAACTCCACACCTAGCTGAGCCCGGGACTCAAACACAGAACCCTCTTGCTGTGCATGGAACATGATAACCACCAGTTCATCAGATAAACGTATTATAAATCATTCTAGCATGCGGGTGTAGAACAATAACAACAAACAGTGCCGAGTGTTGACTGGGTGTTCAATACAAGCAGGACATGAATGAAGGGCAAGAACATAACAGTCTTTCTGAATATAGCAGCAGCTACACAGTTACACTGTTGAAGCAACAGAAAGGGACGGATTGTGTTTTGAGAAGAGAAAACCCTTCAGTGATCCGTGTCAGTACATGAGAACGTGAGTCAGCTGTCAGTCGGAGTTCAGAAGGGGTACTGGAGAAAGTTCTGATGGGTGGTGAGGGACGTGTCTTAGAGGCGGGTGCTGTGTATTATTCTGAAATGTTGGAAAGATTAAAATTCATCAAGAGTCATAAAGCCAGCCTCCGCATGGAGGATTGTAATCTCCAGCATTTGGGAGTCCGTCTGTTTATTTCTGATCAAGTTTGTTCAAGTTTGTTTAATTTCACCAAGTTTGTTCTGGAGATGATTTGGTGTTTGGAACGTCTGGGTTAAAGGCATAGTCCATTTAAAAAAATAAACAAAAAACTATTAGTATGATACACACACGCACAGTCTGAAAAGCAGCTGGGGGTGAATTGCTTAAAGGTGCTTCAACCATGAATGTGGAGGACAGGAAGGTGCTGCTCACACCACCCACCACCACACATTTTTCTTACTGGTTTGAGAATCGAACCAGTGACCTTTCAGTCCCAAAACTGCTTCTCTCATGATTAGGCCACAGGACAGAGATTGCTTATGACTTCAAAATGAGCGTTGATAGGTAATGGAGCACTAATAGAAAGTCATACGTGGACATTCAATTGAGAAACTTTTGGCCATGAGTGATCTTGAAAGGTCAAACCCCAGCAATCTCATAATCTCATAAATTCCTCAAACGAGAGTTTTTTTCTTTTTATTTGGTCAGGTTTACATACTGTAGAACAGTTCATAAGGTGAGCATGTTCATAATTAAAACTTGAACCCTTATCAACTATATTTACAGAATTTGATAGACACTCTTGTCCAGAGCGAATCAGAATTAGCACATATACTAGTATACACACACACACACACACACTTCACAAAAAAAGTTAAGGATATTTGTCAATAAAAAAACTGAAATTAAGGCCAATTCACAAAACCGAAAAAAATATCTAGAAAATTTCCAAATATCCTTAATTTTTTTTTGTAGTGTGTGTGTATATATGTGTATGTGTGTGTGTGTGTGTGTGTCTGTGTGTGTGTGTCTGTGTGTGTGTGTGGTGGAAAAGGTGCTGGATCACAGATCCTAAGGTTGGGGTTTCAAGCCCCACTCTCCACAAGGTTGTCACTGTTCCCCCAGTGCACTAACTGGGTTATCAAAGGCCGGCCATGTCTCTCACTGTCTATGGTGTGAGGTTCATATAAAAGAACCATTGCTGCCTTTCAACAAGAGTAGCTGCAGAGCTGTCGGCGTGTTTCCGCCCTGCGATGGCCCGGCAAGCTGTCCAGGGTGTACTCTGCCCTCGCTCAGAGTCGGCTGAGATGGGCACCAGCTTCCCCATGACCTTAATTAGGATTAAGCAGTTACAGAAAATGAACAATGAACAATATACATACATGCCCATATATATATATATATATATATATATATATATATATATATATATATATATATATAAAACAGAGCAATTGATCAAGGGCCCAACGGTGGTGATAGTGAGGCTTGAACCACTGACCTTTGACTCAGTAACCACGAATCCATCACTGCCCTACCAGGGTGTATTTACGACATTTTCCATGCTGTATAAAGCAGATAGACTCTCTGAGTGTCTCACTACTTAAACACAGCAAACAGCATTTCAAGTGAAGAACTATTGTTAGGCATCGTACTGAGCGAAAGCGTGGCAATTAAGCCAGAGATTCAGCACCAGTGAGGTCTCAAAGTAAAACGGAAAAAAAAAAAAGAAATAAAAGTCCACAGCAATAACATTCCGAACATGAAGTTGTATAAGAAATAAGCAAATAATCAAAGCGGGGTTTAATCCTGATTGCTGCGAGTTGAAACCATTGTTGACGTTAAGTGGTAGATAAGAGACAGACGGGTGAGAGTTGAAACAGAACACTGTGTAGGAAACGGTACAGCTATTTAAAATTCTGCTCACTGTTCTGTGGTCAGGGTCACGCTAGATCTGGAGACACGGGATTACGCACATTCAGACAAAGGAGAATAAGGGTCTGCGATAGTGGACGAAGAACACACTGCGGTCAGAACGCATTGATTTCAGACAGAAACTTGTCTTTTTCTTTGTCATTTTTAGCGAAGAAAAACATTTGAGCTGCGACGTGAATTTCCAATTTTGTGTCATTTTGTTGCCAATGACAAGAAATGAGATCAAAGTGACTTCAAAGCAACATCAAACACAGGTGCCTGCGCACATTACTGACTCGGAATGACTACTTTAATTCTCTCTCTCTCTCTCTCTCTCTCTCTCTCTCTCTCTCTCTCTCTCTCTCTCTTACACACACACACACACAGTGCAGTAGAGCAGCAGCCACTCTATTATAGTCCTGCTGAATAGTGCTGGACTGAAGTCTTTCATATTTGGGATAATAGAGAGAGAGAGAGAGAGAGAGAGAGAGAGAGAGAGAGAGAGAGAGTGTGTGTGTGTGTGTGTGTGTGTGTGTGTGTGTGTGTGTGTGTGTGTGTGTGTGTGTGTGGGACAGATAGAGTGAGAGAGAGAGAGAGAGAGAGCGAGCGAGTGGGGGGAGGAGTGTGTGTGAGTGTGAAAGAGAGAGAGAGCAATCCCTGATTCATTTCATCTTTCCCAAACTGGGTTCTGGTTGAAAGCTTGTGTGCTTGAAGAGTTTATTATTGAAGGCTTTTCACAGTTTTGCAATAGAAAAGCACTTACGGAGTCGCAGAAGCCACACCTCATTTTTGTCATTGACGTGATTTTATTGAATGAAACAGGAACACAGCACTTAATAACATTAACATACAGAACATTAACATACAGGATCTGTTTATTAATTGAAGTAAAAAACTGATATGATAATAAATCTGGCTAGAGATAGTTTATTGGTAACATCAGTCTGCCGCCGAATAAAAAGATAGCTATTTAACCGTACGTGGTCTGGCTTTCAGTGAAATGTCCAAATATAGAGATCATCTTTATTTTTTTAATCATATCAAGGCAATTTCTATTTTACTAAATGGTCACTACTAGACCATTTAGGCTAATGTAAATGTATTGTTATTATTATTATTATTATTATTATTAAAATGTCACCTGAAATTAGCCTTCAATTATGATAAGATCAGCTGAGATTATGCTAAATTTACCTTAAAGTAACTTCGCATGTAGTGAGATTATTTATCTGAAATTATGCTAAAGGTGTTTAAAGGATTAGCTGCGATTAGTCTATATTCTCTATAATTTTTCTGTTCCAGGCTCGGGCGTATCTGTGAAGTGTTTGCTTGTTCTTCCTGGTTCTCTGTCAGTGTCCTCCGGGTCCACCAGTATCTTCCCTCAGGTCCGCGGCATGCACACTAGGATAACTCCGTTTTAAATTGCCTGTAGCTGAGAGTGTGTTAATGGTTGTGTGTTTATTTCCTTGCGATGATCTGTTGAGCTGTTCAGGGTGTTCCCTGCCTTCACCCCAATGACAACTGAGATAGGCTCCAGTGAAATTAAATTTCTGTGTTTTGCCTCGATTTAGAGGAATTTCATATCTGATTTGCATTGATTTTGTATAAAGACAACAAAAATTATTTTAATGTTAGCCTGAATTAAATGTGGAATTATTTTCATTTTAGCATACGGTTAGCTAAAGTAACATCGACGTCAGCATACAAAGATAGCAAGTTAGCAAAAGTTAGCAAAAACGTAAAATGGGAGTAGTTGAACATCAGCATGTAGTTGATGTGAAATTTTAATTTGATTTCAGCCGAATTAGATTAGTTAGATTTGCATAAATAATATTTCTTAATATCAGTATAAAAACTGCAGAGGTTATCCTCTGTAAAGTTTGAGACAGGGTACCTTTCAAATTAGCATAGAGCTGAAATTAGCCAAAAATTGTCATGCCCTCAACATGAAATAAACTTAAAAAGTAACATGATTTATTAAAGTGAGAAACAAATTTAATCTTAGCATTCTAGGGTTTACTGTTAGTTTAATGTTCAAACCTGGCAATAATCTATGGTGAGCTATTAGCATTGGGTTAGCATTGGCCTGAATTAGAATAACATTAGCATGTAAGGCTTACTAAAAAAATCATGAGAGATTGATAAAGTGATGTTTTTACTATTTGTATCAGATTATGCAGCGGCATCCAACGCGCACACACACACATATATGCGCACATATGCAGGGCCACGTTATGGCTTTTTAGACTTCAGTTAATTAATATCCCTCCAGACATTTTGTGTGTGTGTGTGTGTGTGTGTG
>CM045732.1:68555995-68583495 GCA_024760905.1 Plotosus lineatus
TCTCCCTCTCTCTCTCACTCTTTATGCTGCTGTTTCTCTCATTCTTCATATATATATATATGAATGATTTTCTGAGTAGATCCTTCCGTAGGAGAGTGCTCGATACTTTTTGGTAGAGCAAATAACAATAAAAATAAAAGTGCAGGACAAAGACTGTCTATCTGTAGTGATAAATGGAGTTTCAATAGAAAGTCTTTGTCCTGTCCTTTTATTTTTATTATATATATATATATATATATATTGGTAATCATTCACCTCCTGGTTCCTCATGACCTGAAGACCGTTACCCTGGGTTTACACTAGGGCATGATGTTCATTACGTGCGTGGGGTTGTGAGGTCACATTGCGATTACCTTGAAATAATTTGGTGGAGTCGCTGTATTATGACTTGCTGTCACTCATGATAGAACATGCGAGGTGTGGAAGAGCACAGCAGACCTTAACACAGCGTAACAGACCTTGATGCACCATCGTAGGAGATTTTGATGAACTTTGCAGCATGATTCCTTCAAATTTCATCTGCTGGATGTGAGCTGACTGATTTTTATCACCCAGATCTTGCTCCACGCGTTCTCATAAACCCTAAGTGCTCTGCTTGCTTTTAGACATAAGGATCACGGACATCGTTCGCCAGTGTTCAGATCACCATAAACAGATGATGAATCTAATCTAAACTGATATAATCCTTCATCTTTAACTGAAAACCACACTTATAGCAGAAGACTCCACATGATGTTTGATCTCCTTCCTTACCTGGCTGAGATATTATATTTGATGAAAATATTGGATTTTTTTTTTTTTTTCGTTTGTTTCCTCAGGGTACTCTGGTTTCTGTTTTCATCAAACAGTCCACAGGCACATTAGGTCAGCTGGTTACTATTAATGATGTGAATGCAAATGGTTGCGTGTGTTTGTGTTAGTCCTGTAACAGTCACCTTTTGAGCCCCGCCCCTCACTTAAACTTTTGATTGGCTCCAGCTTCCCCATGACCCTGATGGATTAGTGAACGTATGGGTTTATTCTGCTGGAGATTAACGTCAAGGTTTGTGGTTTAAGTCAAAACTTCACAAAACTTTGACTTTTAGAGAATCCCGAGTGGAATAAGCAGAACAGCTCGAAGCTCATCGTTCGACTGCTGGCTTCAGATTTACAGAAGAAAAAGAAAAACAAAAACCCAAACTGTCAGAAAGGGAGACGGGTAGTTTTCTCACCAGAGTGGAGCAGGATCATTTATTTATCACCTTACATACACACACACACACACACACACACACACACACACACACACACACCTCAGGGGGATGTTGCACTTCAATACAGAGATTAGGGGGAAAATATATGAAAAACCTCTAATAAAAAAAGCCCTCACTAAATATTCAATTATAAATGTTTAATGTGTTCGAGACAGTGGTGAGCAAAGAGTGAGAAAGCATGACAGAGGAATTGAGGAAAAGTGAGAGGGGAGAGAGAAGAAAGAGAAGGATAAAAGTGGGCGCTAATGAAAGAGAAGTAGGAATGGGAAGAGAGAGGAGGAGAAGGTAAGTAGGAAGTGAGTGCGATAGAGAAAGGAAAGGATGGCGGTAGAAAGAGATTGAGGCAGAGAGTAGAGAAGGGAGGTAGAGAGATTGAGTGAGACAGAGAGGAAAGAAAGAAGACGGAGGGGGAGATAGATTAAGGAAGACAGGGAGGGGGAAGGAGCGATAGGAAGGAAGGGTGGGAGAGGGATGGAACGAGAGAAAGAGAGAGGGGGGAGAGACAGTGAAAATGAGGAGAATGGAATATTTGCGGTGTGTATGGTGGTGACTTCAGAATGAAAGAGGTTGCATTAGCATTAGCGCTGCATTAGCACTTGTGCTGATGCTAATTTAGGCTCTGTTGCTCTGTCAGCACCACTGATACGCGATCAATATAGTGCTAAGAGGGACCTGTCAGTCACAAGGCATTATGGGATACACATGTAAATTTTGTTGTCTCAGTCTGTATCTCCTCCCCACCTCCCACCCTCACCCCCATCTCATCCCCACCTCCCATCCACACACACTCTCTCACTCTCTCTGTGGCATAAATGAGCAGTTTGGTGAGAGGAAAATGAGTTCAGTCATTAAATGTGTTCTGATACTTCACTCATTAACTGAGATCAAAGCAACCGAACGTTCATGAAATCTAATTTAACACACATATAATACACCGATGGCGTGACAGAGGGAATGCTGGGTAACTCGCTAACTGACTCTTATTGTTTTAAAGAAAATCTTTTCCTTTATTGAATTAGGAGAAAGAAGGAATGAACAATAAAGGAAATAATAAGGAAGATAAGAGTAAAGTATAACGAGGGAAGAAAGGAAGAAGAAAGAACGAGGAGTTGGAGAATTGTATAAAAAGAACAAAGGAGCATTAAAAGGAAGTAAATAGTGAAGGAAAGAAGGACAGAATGAATGTAAGGAAAATAATAACATGGGCAGATTGAGATGGAAGGAAGGAGGCAAGGAAATAGTAGTTGAAGAAGAAGAAGAATAAGAAGTTTGATAGGAAGAAAACATACCTGAGGAAAAAAGAATGAAAAGAGCTAGAAAGAAAATAAGGGCATAAATATGGAAGTGGCCCCTGGGTGTCGCATCGAAACGGTACGTCACTATTAACCCAGAGATTGCGGGTCCGAATCCAGTTTAATGCCATCAGCAGCCGGGAGTCCATGGGGCATAATTGGCTGAGCTCCTGCAAGAGGGAGGGACAGCATACACTCATTTCCCTGTCACTCACAGCAATCGCCTGCAAATCATGGCATCTTGGATCTCATTCTGACCAGGCGGCGGGGGGTGGGGGTAGGGGTGGTGGTGATTACTTACGTGTTTTAGATATCGTTTCCATTTTAATAATTTTAGGGGCAGTCATTTGAAAACTGAATCTCAGAATGATGATGACATCAAGGCCCAAGTGAACATGTACAAGTATATGATTTTGATCCATTCATGCCATTTATAGGCAGGTTTGTTTCGAAGGTGTGAAAAGGTTCAGATTAAAATTATTGCCTGTGCACCGAGAAACCGTAAATACACTAGGATTCATACATTTAAGCACAACCCCCTGAAATACTAAAATAAATGATGTTTGAAGTCAAATTTCTCTTTGTGAACCTTTGCCTTAGTGACATCATCATTTTTCCAAATACAGTGGTACCTTGAATTACGAGTGTCTTGTAGAATGAATTTTCCATGACATGAGCTTCAATACCACCAAAAATCTGCCCCATTCAACCAGCAAAAACTTTATTTACAAGCTCTGCAAGGGAAATGGCTTTTCTGGGACGATTTGCTTCATGTTTTTCCACGTGTATTCCTCCACACCTCGAGAACACCTTGTGCAGTGCTTCTCAATAATTTTCTGTTATGCCCCCTATAGGAAGAAAAAAAAATTTCACCCCCCCAGCACCCCGTACACGACTATGAATAGTGTTTACTGCACTTCATATCGTTTGCTTGGTGCATTTTCCCGACACCAGAGGGAACACAGTGAGAGCACTGCTGCCACCTGGTGTAGAAGATGCACAATTACACTTAATTCTAGTACAGTATACAGTATTGCAAAAAAGCATGTTCCCCAGGGTCATACGAGCCCTCCTTGGCATTATACCCCACTATTTGAAAATCACTGGCCTTGTGGGAGCTCACCACGAGCCTTTCCTCGCTGACATTCATAGTGTACACATGCACAAAATTCTCCTCCTCCTCCTCATTCTCTGTTACGCAACACCTCATGCCTGCCCACGTGACATCTTTGCTGCAGTCGATGATCGGAAGGGTTAGTTGATTTATTGTTTTTTCTTATTTTATTATTATTAATGTTAATGTACATCTATTATTATTATGAAATATTTACTGCTTTTACATGTTCATCTTTAATATATCAGGTCAAATATATTTGTTTCTGTCAGGTTATATGCGTTTGGGAGGGGGTTGGAACGGATTAATTGGTTTTCTCTTATTTCCGATGGGAATTTTTATTTTATATAACGAACATTTTGACTTACGAGCTCTCCCTCAGAACGGATTAATTTCATAAATCAGGGTACCACTGTATCCATAAAATTGTTTAAATTGTAGATATCAGTCTAAGATTTTGCATACAGACAGATTTTTTTTAGATTAACATTCAAAAAGTGCCGTCTTCTCCTTTAAATAAGAAAGAAAAAGTTGAGCAATGAAATATGGGACAATTTGATCAAGAAGGGAAGAAGAAATGATGGAAGAAAGAAAGAAAAAGGAAATGAAAAAATAACAATAAATAAATGAAATTAATATGTAAGGCAATATGGTAGCACAGTGGCGTAGTGGTTATCACAGAGAAGGTCCTGGGTTCAAATCCCAGCTCAGATGTTCTGTGTGGAGTTTGCATGTTCTTCCTGTGCATGCGTGGGTTTCCCCCGGGTACTCCGGTTTCCTCCCACTGTCCAAAAACATGCACAGTAGGCTGTTCCAAATCTCCCCTGGGTGTGAGTGTGACTGGTTGTGTGAATGTTGGCCCTGCAATGGCCTGGTGAGCTGTCAAGGTTATACCCGGCCCTTGCCCAGAGCCGGCTGAGATGGGCGCCAGCCTCCCTGCAACCCAAATCAGATTTAAGCAGATTAAAAAATGAATGAATGAAATTTCAACAAATAAATAACAAGACCAGGAGGTCAGGACAGTGAGGACAAAGAAAACAGAATCGGAAAGAAATGGGGAAGGAGAGAAAGAGAAAAGGGTGATAGAAATTAAAAATAAGAGAAGGAAAAAAGGACAGATGGAAAGGAAATAAAGTAAAAAGGAAATAGTCAAGCAATAAAGGAAGCAGAGAATTACAGAAAAAAGGAATGGAAGAAGCAAGAGTGAAGAAAATAAATAATTCGGGAAGGAAAGAAAGGCAGGTGGAAGAAAAGGAAATGGACTGGGAAGGAGGGCGATAAAGTTTTTAATTAAACTAATTAATTAAACACTGACCTGAATTTGAGTGTAAAAATAAACAATTTCCGAATGAGTCGAACAGATTCTATAAAATAAACACAATCATGGATTTTTCTGTCTTAAAATATTTTTAGTTTAAAATATTTAAAATATTAAAAAGTTTAAATCTGAAATAGTGATGATGACGTTAACCTGAACTTCATTACATCATCCTAAATTAACAATGCTGTGCACATGTAACTGTCTGTCATGTATCAGTCCTCAGTACTTCCTGTTTTCCCCTTTCTGTCGTGAATACTGTGTAGCAGACTTGTCTTTAATATACAGCTTACATCTCTTCTACTTCTTGGTATGAACAAACCTGAACTGACAGGACATTAAATGTTAATCTGCATATACTGTAGCTCATGTTTACATTTACAACATTTAGCAGATGCTCTTATCCAGAGTGACTTACAGAAGTGCTTTGAAATCCCTATCAGTGAATATATTCTTATTCTGGTTTGTTAGAACACAGACGAAGTAGGTAGGTGTGTATGTTTTTTGTTGTTGTTGTTTTTTGGGGTTTTTTTTTTTGCATGTGTGTGCATGGGGGGGGGTATACAAAGCGTAGAGCTATTTTAAGTATTGTACTTCCGAAAAAGTTAAGTTTTCAGGCACTGTTTGAAAACACCCAGTGACTCAGCTGTCCAGATATCCAGAGGAAGCTCATTCAGAGGAAGTTTATCTGTATTTTTTCCTTGTCCCTTGGTAGAAAGAGTGACCAGCCTAGCAGTGCTAGAGGATCCGAGAGAACATGGTGCAGTGCGAGGTGTGATAAGTGCTTTAAGGTAGGAAGGTGGAGGTCCATTTTTGGCTTTGGAGGCAAGCATTAGTGGTTTAAATCTAATGCGAGCAGCTACAGGAATCCAGTAGAGAGATCATAACAGTGGTTTGTTGTAGCTAAATTTGGGAAGGTTGAGAACAAGCTGTGCAGCTGCATTCTGGATCAGTTGCAGAGGTCGAATAGCACTCATTCGTAGACCTGCTATAAGTTAGCTGCAGTAGTCTAGTCTTGAGATGACAAGAGATTGAACAAGCATCTGAATGTCCTGAGTGGAAAGAAATGGATGAATCCTGTGGATGTTAAAGAGGAGAAATCAACATGATCAAAAAAGATGAGTGATATGAGAAGAGAAGGACAGATGATTGTCATGGTTACTCCATGGCTTCATGCAGTGCCTGAAGAAGAGATCACAGCATTGTCCAAGGAAATTACAGGATCTTGCTATGAGGATGAGTCAGCTGCGATCAACAGCAATTCAGTCTTGTATGTTTATGTACCCCAGCAGCATGACTGATGGACATCTCTGTCCCTTGTTAGTGTCCTCTACATCCCTGTCAAGTAAACTGATGAGCTAATTATCTCAACTTTTTAATAATGTGGCCTAAGACACGATTATTCACTCACTGTGCATGTCATCCATTACAAAGGTGTTATGGTCTGCTTAGGATAATTAAAGGGGCGGGACGAACGGCGTGTTTAAGTACTATGGGACCCATGAACCTTAACTCAGTACAGTAGGTTTAATTAAGGATCGGGGTGCATTAAACATGGAAAGTGAAGTTTACAGTAAAAAAAAAAGCAAGGCAGGAGTGAAGAGGAGAAATGGCCACGGGTACTTAGTAGTGACAGGAATGATTACTCATGATGACACAAACGTTTATTTAATGTTTTGTAATCTTACAAATTCACTAAATTCAATTTTATATTGATTGAAGTCTGAATAACAGAAGCGATGGAAATCCTTCCAAAACTTGAGCCATGGTCTTTTTTTATTTTCTTACTGTAGCACTGAGGATGAACACTGTGATCTGATTTATTATATCACTGTGTACATATTTACAGATTTATTATGTTATTATATACTAACTAGGTGCATGAAGAATAATCGAAATAATCAAAAAAGACCCTGAGTAATGATCTTCAGGGTCCAAGTACTCTTTTAAAAGTTACATTTTTTATTTTAATGTACTATGGTAGCCACATCAAAATGTCCTTAAGTCACAGACTTTCTAATATTTTGATTTTGATATACTGTATTAATACCATAAGGGAAAACTGGGCTCTGCATCCAAAGTAAGCACACGTGACCAGTGAGCACACACTGCAGTGCCCAGAAAGCAGTTGGGGATTATGCCTTCTTGATGGTCACTTCAGCCGTGAAGGTGGGGGAAGGCAAGGTGCTGCTCCCTCCACCTATCACATGTTTTTCCTGCTGGTTGGGGAAATGAACCAGTGACTTTTTGGTCCAAAATCTACTTCTGTAACTACTAGGAAAAAACCCACACTTGGATGCGTGAGTCGCCGTACATTGCAGCACTTGGAGAGTTGGGTTAGGTGCCTCGCTCAAGGGCACTTCAACCACATCCTAAAGTAGGTTTCCTCCCACAATACAAAGACATGAACAGAAGGCTAAATTGATGTCCCACATTATCCCTAGGTTTGATTATTAATGGTTGTGTTTGTTGGTCCAGTGATGAACTGTTGAATGGTTCAGGGTGTATTGTACCTTCACACAAGTCAGCAGAGATGGACTACAGCCTCCCCGTGATCATAGTGGGATTAAGCAGTCCAGCGGATGAAAAAGTGTGTGATATCTTAAATAACCTTTTGTTCTATAATACATTGTGGTCAGACTCATTATAATATAGCCTGTACTGTATTCTGATCGGGAATAATGGCATTAGGGAAGAAACTTTGTTCTGATTCATTAACATGGCACTAGGAGGAAAGCCGCTGTCTGTTGGTTACAGTAGGGTTCCTACTAATCGGGGGTGAGAGAAGCGTGGTCTCGTAGGGTTCAGTGGTATTGGGGGGAAAGGGATTTGTGGTTAGATTAAGTTCAGTGGTATTAGGAGTGAGGGAACTGTTTGGTGGTGTTGGGGTGTGGGAGCCGTGCTGTGATGGGGTTAGGTGGTATTGGAGTGAGGATAGTGTTGACTGATGGGGTTCAATGGTGTTGGAGGTGAGGGACGTGTTGTCTGAAGGGGTTCAGTGGTATTGGGGGTTGAGGGACATGTTGTCTAAAGGAGTTCAGTGATATTGGGTTTGAGGGACATGTTGCCTGAAGGGGTTCAGTGGTATTGGAGGTGAGGGACATGTTGTCTGAAGGGGTTCAGTAGTATTGGGGTGAGGGACGTGTTGTCTGAAGGGGTTTGGTAATTTTGGGGGTGAGGGACGTGTTGGCTGAAGGGGTTCAGTGGTATTGGGTGTGAGGGACATGTTGTCTGAAGGAGTTCAGTGGTATTGGGGGTTGAGGGACGTGTTGTTTGAAGGGGTTCAATGATATTGGGGGTGAGGGACGTGTTATCTGAAGGATTTCAGTGGTATTGGGGGTGAGGGACGTGTTGTCTGAAGGGGTTCAGTGGTATTGTGGGTGAGGGACGTGTTGTCTGAAGGGGTTCAGTGGTACAGTGGTATGAAAAAGTATCTGAACCTTTTGGAATTTCTCACATTTCTGCATAAAATCACCAACAAATGTGATCTGATCTTTGTCAAAATCACACAGATGAAAAAACAGTGTCTGCTTTAACTAAAACCACCCAAACATTTATAGGTTTTCATATTTTAATGAGGATAGCATGCAAACAATTAGGATTAGGAGTGAGGGAACTGGTGTAATGAAGTTTGGTGGTGTTGGAGTGAGGGAACTGTGCTGTGATGGGGTTAGGTGGTATTGGAGTGATCGAAGTGTTGACTGATGGGGTTCAGTAATATTGGAGGTGAGGGATATGTTGTCTGAAGGGGTTCAGTTGTATTGGGGGTGAGGGATGTGTTGCCTCAAGGGGTTCAGTGGTATTGGAGGTTGAGGGACATGTTGTCTGAAGGGGTTCAATGGTATTGGGGTGAGGGACGTGTTGTCTGAAGGGGTTCAGTTGTATTGGGGGTGAAGAACATGTTGCCTGAAGGAGTTCAGTGGTATTGGGGGTGAGGGACATGTCTGAAGGCATTTGATTCGGAATAAAGTTAGCTGAGTCTCCATGACAGATCTTGCAAGCCATATTATTTCTAATGAAAAATGAAGAATACATTCTTGTTTGCCTTAATGCTGTGTTATTGCACTGCTTTTAAATCCAAAATGCTTCAATTTCTCATTTTCCCAACAGGACCGTTTTGTCTGAGTCTTCTTGTGCTCATCTTTTAAATATTTCATTCTGGTGCATTGATTTCTAATATCTTTTTATGAATATATCATCACAAATGGCAAATGTATTTGCAGAGTTGTGTTTCCAATAAATCCCATTTTTTATTCTCATAAATGAAAACTGATTTGTGTGGAAATTCTCACCATTTAATTATAGTGCATCTCAGCACCACTGATAATCTTAATTGTGTAATTTATGATGATTATTATCATTCACTTCTGAGAAATGATTTATAAATGCACCCCATACTGTTGTTTGAATTAAATTAATCATTCATAAACACAAACCTGTCTATCTATCTATCTATCTATCTATCTATCTATCTATCTATCTATCTATCTATCTATCTATCTATCTATCTATCTGTCTGTCTGTCTGTCTGTCTGTCTGTCTGTTTGTATTATTTTCTCTTACCTTGCCAGTCTTCCCACCATCCTAATTAGGATTAAGCGGTTCAGAAAATGAATGGATAATTAAATTACTCGTTTGTGATGCTTGTATTTGATGCATAAATCTGAAAATAATACCAAATTTGCAGCAGCATCTTTTTTTGCATTTTTCTGTCCTTCATTTTGTTTATCATCATCTTTATTCTAGAGTTAGCAAAAAGATGGTGAGTCAGACCTAATGGCTGCACAGGAAAACAGGTGTGTTTATTGAACTTCACTCCAGTAATCACCAAACTATTGACGGAGACATTTAATTAAAAAGTAAAAAGCAGAAAGGAAGGATTCATTAAATGAAAAAATATGTTTCTTATATAAGATTTAAAAATCAGCAGAACATATGTGATATCAGACGGTTATGTGCTGATAAATCTAACTTTGCAGTAAACAACACTGTATAGGAACAGTAAACATATCACTCGGTAGAGGAGGACAGAGGTGACCATGAAGCTCAAGAGATACTGAGATGCTGTAATTAGACAGAGTTGGATTGGTTACTTGTAGTTGGTGAGATTTAAATGATTTAGAGTGACTGAAGGGTGGCAGGGTGGTGTATTTGCTTCACAGCAAGAAAGTTCTGGGCACAAGTCCGATGTTTGGACGTTTCTGAGTGGAGTTTGCATGTTCTCCTCGTGTATGCGTGGGTTTCCTCCAGGTACTCCAGTTTCCTCACACAGTCCAAAGACATCCACATCAGGCTAACTGGCTGTTCCAAATTGACCCTACGTGTGAGGACAACTGCGAATAGTCGAGTGTGTTGCCATGTAATGGTCTGGTGAGCTGTTCAGGGTGTACCGTCTTTGCCCAGTGTCAGCTGAGATAGGCATCTGCCTGCCTGTGACTTTAATAGGATTAATTGGTTTAGCAAATGAATGACTGTGACTGAGCAAAGCTGGTGTGAGAGGACAGAGTGTGTATGATAAGATTAGATTAGAATACACACCTTGTCCTGTTAGTTGATTGGACAGACCGGGACATATGCGGCAGTTGGTGGGAATGGGGCGAGTTGGGTCAGTATGATTCCATAGGTAAAGGTAAGGTAAAGTCTGTTGGGCTTTTTACACCCGAGCCATAGAGGCTCGTCAGCCCGGTGCTTATCCCCGGTTTCCGTAGCGTGAAGCAACTAGGAGTTCAACTCCTCCAGGATGGGACGCTAGTCCATCACAGGTTACCTTCCCAGTATATTTTTACTGGTACCCATTTATACTGCTGGGTGAACAGAGGCACACTTTTGGTTAAGACCTTGCCCAGGGGTCTTAGCACAGTGGGGGTCTCACTGGGATTTGAACTCACAACCTCCCGATTATGAGCCCAGCACGCTAACCACTACGCCACCGCCACCATGGTATAACGCCGTAGTTTATTCAATTGGTCATATACGCTGTAGGTGGATAGATTGTCTATGATGGGACAAATATGGTGTGCTTTGACAGGGGTGGTGTAATTACTGAAATGAAATGTGATTGGACAGCTCGTGTGATTGAATAGATTTTACCCTTGGTTATGTGCAGTATAATATTCTGAGTCTATCTTTGGACACTAATGAAAGCATCCCACTCTCTACAGATCTGAGTGATTCCAGGGATTTTGTTGTAATTGCCTCCCTTCTGTAGTGTTTAATTAGCTTGTGTAGTATTGAGTGCAGGTCCACACACTCTTCATTTCCCTGCAGAACCGATATGCTTTGGCGTAGCATATGTCCTCTCTTCAGCGCCAGAAATTTAACAGATAACGCCTTCAGCAGATTAAAGTGTCCTTTTAAGTGCAATGGCACTAACATGTGTCAGTGTTGAAATATTACAGAGATTAGTGTTAATTTCACTTCAATCACTTGTGTTGTATTTCAAGGAATTTGGAATCTTAGCTGATTTTTTTTTTTCAATATATCACCATCATGTCCAACGCCTCATTCAAGATAAGACCATCATGTCCAATACCTTATTCTGGGACAAGTTTTGCATGAGTTTACAGAATTAGCATGGTAAGACAGAATTAGCATGATAGGACAGAATTAGCATGATTGAAGCAGCAAAATTACACATTAGCATAATTGTGCAAATGTAGCATTATAGAACAGTAGTAGCATGAATCGACATGGTTAGCTTAATAGGACAGACTTATCATGATGGGACTTGCTTAGCATGATTAGACACATCTAAATAAAGCACAAGCAGCATAATTGAACAGAGTTATCATGAAGAGATAAGGTTAGCATGATTGCACAGACTTAGCATAATGTCACAAATCGTGTGACTGGACAGACAGCATAATTGAACAAAATGTACAATAAAAGTGATGTTTATTTACTCACACAGTAATATATTCTAGTTTTTATAGTAAGTAACACAAACAATTATTAATACAGTACATGCTGTTTGCTTGGTCAGAGTTTACATAGAACCAAACAGAGTGCTCAGGTAATGTGACTTATACCAATAACTTCTGTCTACAACAGTAAATAGGGGCTGGTGGTGTAGTGGTTAGGGTGCTGGGCTCATGATCAGGATGTTGTGTGTTTGAATCCCAGTTAGGACCCCCCCCCCCCAATGTACTAAGACCCCTGGGCAAGATCTTAAGCACAAGTGTGCCTCTGTTCACCCAGCAGTATAAATGGGTACCAGTAAAAAATATACTGAGATGGTAACCTGCAGTGGACTAGCGTCCCATTCAGAAGGAGTTGAACTCCTGGTCGCTTCATGCTATAGAAACTGGGGATAAGCACTGACCTGATGAGCCACTAGGCTCAGGTGTAAAAAGCCCTAAAGGACTTACCTTACTTTTTACAACCATAAATAAAAGTGGAGTGTTCCTTTGACACTGGAAATCATTCTGGTATGGTCAGTATTCAAGGTTCAGCACTAAATTTGTTTGTCTCTTACTTTCACCTCAAATAAAAAACAGTTTTCAGGCAATCTCATTAAGTTTGTTTTATCTGTGACAACCAACATATATGGAAGACCTCAGGGTTCTCTTTTGGGACCTGTACTTTCAACACTATGCTGAGGATATACAAATATGCCAGCAGCTGCAACATAATGATTCAGACTCTTTAAACAAGCTTCATTATTGTCTGGATGACATTTAAAAAAGTACAAGACAGCGGGTCAGCAGACAACATCTTTGGTTCTTTTAAATTGACTAAAAGCATCATGGGAAAGCTGTATTCCTGTTGTCACATGTCAAGTCTTATGCCAAAACCCTTATTGAGATTCTGAAATTTGATTTAATTTAAAAAAATAAGTAAATTCTGTTGTGAGTCCGTCTAACTTAGGACATTTTAAAAATAAGTCATACGACTCTCCTCAGAAAACATTCAAGACAGAGACATTCATGCTTTTATGTTGTCCTATTTCAATCACCGCACTTCTCTGTACATTTGAATTGGTCAGTTTTCTTTATCCCCTCTATAATTAGTACAAAATGCTGCTGTCTATTTTTTTTATTGCTACTAAAATAAAAGGTCCATAAAACTCCTGTCTTGGCCTCCATCGATCTGAATGCTAATTCTGATGTCAATACAAGGTTGCCTGTCCAAATCCTGTTCCACTGTTGCCAACTAATAGACTTTATCATGAGATTGGGCAAGTTTGTAGAGCTTCTTAACTCTAATCACAGCTGCTGTTACACAATTTCAACTCACAGTGTAAAATCTATGTTGCACTTGAGACTAGTCAATGAAAACCATGCTCCCAATAACCAATTACTGATAGCCATCATCCCACCTGACCAACCATTAATTACCATGACCACATCTTTCCAATACCTAATTACCACGGTCACACTTGACCAACCACTGACAACCATCGTGCCACCAGACGAATCGCTGATCATTATGGTCCAACCAGACCAATTCATGATAGCCATGGTCCCAGCTGACCGATTCCTGATAACCATCATCACCAATGATAGTTTCACATTCTCAAATTTTTGTCCTTCAATTACCTGTCTTTTTTGAGAAATTATATTTGTTAAATTGGAGATTGGTTTCAGCCTCCCAACAGAACCAATATGATTAAGCGGTTCAGCGAATAAATGAATGAATGAATATATAACACATTTTATTGTCCACTGTTGAATGACCAATGAAAATCATCTTAGTAGCTCTCTGTAAAGCAGCAGTTATATAAAAATGCACATATACACACATATACACACATACACAGAAGGGCGAATGATATGTCAACGGTACATGATATACACCATGTAAAAGCTTTTAATTATAAGGTGAATGATGTGCTAATGTTATATGACATTTGAGGGCTGCTGTAACTATCAAGGCTCCCTGCAATTAGCATGCTCTCAGGTGTGTGTGTGTGTGTGTGTGTGTGTGTGTGTGTGTGTGTGTGTGTGTGTGTGTGTGTGTGTGTGTGTGTAACATGTTCCTATGTTATACTGTTTGTCTTTTCTTTTGCTGTAATAGTGAAGTATAGAAATGAATAATAGACCATTTTTATGAATGCTATTTGAATTACTGTTTATATTGCATGTGTCACTATCACGAATTCATGTGTGTATTGATGCATGTCCCAATACACATAGGTAGTGTGTTTTTTCATGGTGTGTGTTCAGGATGAGTGGCTGTAAAGTGTGAGTGTGTGAGTGAGTGTGTGAGTGTGTGTGTGTGTGTGTGTGTGTGTGAGTGTGTGGGTGAGTGGGTGAGTGTGTGTGTGTGTGAGAGTGTGTGTGAGTGTGTGAGTGTGTGTGTGTGTGTGTGTGTGTGTGTGTGTGTGTGTGTGTGTGTGTGTGTGCACGCATGTGTGTGGGAGGGTGCGTAGGTGGGTGTCCTGAGTGGCGTGTGGATATTATGCTAATGTGATGTGGGTAATAAATTTCCAGGAAGCTGCGAGCCAAATGGGCGCCTTGTGCTATGCTGTTCTCACCCATTTATTGAGGTAATTTATTTTCCTGCACTAGTGGTTCAAACACACACACATAAACAAACACACCATCTTCAACAGACTCCTTCATTAAATGTCTGCATTAAAAAAAAAAAAAAAAAAAAAAAAAAAAAAAAAAAACTGGTCAAATAGCTAAGTATGAGTTAATAGGCTAATGTAAAATCAGTTTATGGTTTGGTATGCATGCTGCATTGTTTTCATATAAATTTTGGACATGATCTGTGGTACTGTACTACTGCCATAGTGGTGTGCAACATTCTCTGAGGTCCTCTGCTATACCAGCTTGACCACGTAGTGAAGCCGATTGTGAAACTCATTAAGTTTATTCGAGCGACGGGACTACACCATTGTCAGTTTATTCATTTTCCAGAAGAGATTGACGCCGATCACAGGGACTTGCTTTACCTTCTAATGTCCGCTGGTTCAGTTCAGGGAAAGTATGTCAATGAGTGTGGAGCTCAAACAGGAGATTCTTTCATTTTTGGAGCTCGTTGAGAACACCGAGAATGTTCCTGAGCTGAAAGGCACAGATTAAATGTGATTTCACTTTTACTTTGGACAGACTGACCCACATGAACGAGTTGAATATGAAGCTACAATGGAAAAACACTTTGTGAATGAAATGCAAGAAAATGTCAGAGCCTTCAAAACCAGGCTAGATTTATTTTCAAAGCAAATCTCAGACAAGTCATTCACTCATTTCCCCCACACTGGCCACGTTAAAAGAGAGGCTGCAACATGTGAAAAAATCCAGGAAAGCAATGGATGACCTGCATGAAGAATTCTGCTGTTTATTTTGTGATTTTGGAGAAATTGACAGGGCACTTCAGCTGGTGTCCGGTCCCTTCTCACAAGAGCCTCAAACGGTACCACAGGAGTTGCAGTTGGATCTGATTGGTCTCCAATGTGACATGATGTTAAAGGAGAAGTTCAACTCCCATAAACTGGATAAGTTTTATGCTTTATTAAGTGAAGCGAAATTTCCAAACCTCCAGAAAATAGCGCAGAGGATGCTGGTGTTGTGTGGCTCTACATACTAGTATGTGTGTGAACAGACTTTTAGTGTGATGAACACCAACAAAGCTCCCACAGATCCCAATTGAGTGATGAACGCCTCAAATCTGTTCTGAGAATCACAACAGAATTACCACCAGGCTTCGATGCTCTGGCAGAAATGGGTAATGAACAACACTGTTCCCACTAAAGAGCATGTGAACATTTAATACTATTTTCTGTTTCTGTTTGATATGTACTGTTAAAAAATGCATTTTTTTTTTTTTTATCGCATCTTGCTGACCTGGCCTGTTTGTCAAATTTTAAAAGTTACTGTGGACTCCAAGCCAAAATAATTGCCCATCCGTGGATTAGGGTGTGGTCTGGGTGATGTTCTGTTTTGGTGAAAGATTAGGGTGTGGTCTGGGTGATGTTCAGTTTTGGTGAGAGATTAGGGTGTGGTCTGGGTGATGTAATCTTTAAGTGGTGGAGTAGGGTATGGTCTGGGTGATGTTCGGTTTTGGTGAGGGATTAGGGTGTTGTCTGGGTGATGTACTTATTTTAGGGTGTGGCTTGAGGTGGCTCCCCTTTCCTGTAGTGTGCTCTACACAGTGACGATTTGTCTTATGTCTGTTTCTTTCTACTTCAACACATCAATAATGTTTATACTTCAAATCCTTCTCTGTGTTTACTCTATCTTAGTAATATATGATAAACACTGCAGTGTGTGTGTGTGTGTGTGTGTGTGTGTGTGTGTGTGTGTGTGTGTGTGTGTGTGTGTGTGTGTTTTACAAGCACTTTGGTACACTACATTAATTATCTGAGTGATTTACTCCCCCCTCGGGGGTGCTCTCTCTTACCCTCTGTTTCTCTCTCTCTCTCTCTCTCTCTCTCTCTCTCTCTCTCTCTCTCGCTCTCTCTCTCTCTCTCTCTCTCCCCATCTCTCTCTCTCTCTCTCTCTCTCTCTCTCTCTCTCTCTCTCTCTCTCTCACCCTGTCTCTCCCCATGTCTCTCCCCATCTCCCATCTCTCTCTCTCTCTCTCTCTCTCTCTCTCTCTCTCACCCTCTGTCTCTCTCTCTCTCTCTCTCTCTCTCTCTCTCTCTCTCTCTCTCTCTCTCTCTCTCTCTCTCTCTCACACACACACACACACACTCTCTGCAAATACTGAGGGAATGTGTGGATGACTTTCTGGTCTCTTAGTTCATTACTCTGTAAGGTGTTCAGTTAGATGTGAGGTACAGAAGCTGGGCAGAGTCGGGTGTGGGAAGATGTCTCTCTGGCAGTGCATCAGGTATGTGTTGGAAAGTCGGGTTAACATGGAGAAGGTGGTGTTCACAGCCTGACAGCGGGTCCGCTGTGTGAATGTCTATTCATCTTCCTGCATTAATGAAGTGCTAGTGTTCCCAAAAAGTCGAAACCTCAGTATGAAAGTTATTGAAATGGAATTCAGAGGAAACCTGGTTCTGTCTGCTTCCTGCTGCACCGTGTGCACCAAATGAACTTGCCTTTATTCTTGCGGTGTGAGGTGATAATCAAGGAGCTGGTCCGTTTCAAAATGTTCATCATCTCTCTGAGAATACATCAACTCGGGACAAAAACTCGGCAGTCAATACGTGTATGTGGTGATGAAAGAAAATCAGAGCAGTGCAGGAACTACAGGAGCAGAGCAGCTCATGAACAGAGCAACATGAGATCTGATTAGATCAGATTGGATCAGATATTGCACTTTGACCTTTTTAGAAGACCCTGAGCAACTGCACGGCGTTCCAGAACCACAGCACGGAGTTCCTGTTTTTGAAGGGGGACCGATAGAAAAGATAGACAGGAAAACAAACAGGGAGACAGAAAGGTAAACAAACAGGTAGACAGAGGGAAAGATAGACAGGTAGACAGACTGATAGTATGGTTACCAGATAGCGAGACAGATGCAGTTAGTCAGGAAGATAGACATGTTAAGAGACAGAAAGTACTTGGTGAAAGTAATAAATAAATAAACTGTAAACAATTTAACAAATAAACAAAACATTTGTGGAATATTTGTATTAGAGAGTCATCCTTGAGAACATTTATTGTTTCTCTCTCTCTCTCACACACACACACACACACACACACACACACACACACACACACACACACACACACACACACACACACACACACACACACACCTGCTGTTGGAAATGTTTTTCATCACATGAATGCGAATAAATTACTCTCACTCTGTTTCCATTTCCTTTACATTCAGATCAATGTCCTGAATCTGACCAATCTGAGAGCAGCATTTTATCACATGAATAATTTGTGAAAAGAGGAAAGTTTCATTTGTGTGTGTGTGTGTGTGTGTGTGTGTGTGTGTGTGTGTGTGTGTGTGTGTGTGTGTGTGTTGGTGTCAGTATGACAGGGCGTCCCTCACCACAGCATTTCTGGAGGATGTGTCATTGATGCTGATTTTATTTCACTGTTCCTGTGAGTGTGTTTCCCTCTCGGTTTGATCTGGTGATTTTCGGATGTACCTGTCTGTGAAACCAAATATCGGATTAACGAGTCCATCTAATCGTCTGGCTGACAGCCGCTAAACACCGGATTTCTCATGTTAAATTAAATGAAGATAAAACAGATGTGTAGATCTGGGGGGTTAGAGGATGTGGCTACACACCTGCTGTCGATATCAATCCTCTCATATTTAATCGTTTTTGTTGGGAGGGGCGTTGCTTATATTTTAATCTCATTATTAATTAATTTTAAATGCAGTATGACTTACAGTGTCAGGACACTCAAAGTACTGCAAAGGTCTTTTACATCTGTATTAGTCAGAGAGGAAGGGAGGGAACCAGGGAGAGGGAGAGGGAAGGAGGGGAGTGGGAGAGGAAGAGACGGGGGTGGGTGGGGGGAACCATTGAGAGGGAGAGGGAAGGAGAGAGAAAGGGGAGAGAGAAGGAAAGAGAGAGAGGGAGGGAGGGGGAAGGAGAGAGAGAGAGAGAGAGAGAGAGAGAGAGAGAGAGGGAGAGAGGGGGAGGGAGGGAGAGAGAGTGGGAGGGGGAGAGAGAGAGGGAGAGGGGGGGAGGGGGGAGAGGGGGGATTCACTTCCAACCATGTGCCTTCTTCCCCAATATAAATGCAGATGTTTATTGTACTTTTTTTTTTACCTCTCAGAGCCTCTTTTCACGGTTTACATTTGATCAGTGCAATTAACAATATAGACAGATTAAGCCCCTCCCACTGAGAACTCAGACAATTTTCCTGTATTAAACCCAAACAGCAGAATTTTTTCTTTTACTATTTTTAAATTTTACAACTTGCCCAAAATAAAGAAAGAAAGAAATTAGGCGTGTGCAGAGAGAACGGGATCCATAGGCTCTCTTGCACTTTAGGCCACACCCATAAGTCTGAAATAAATTCATGTTTGTATGAAAAGTCCAAAAAGATAATTTATGTTGCTAAATGTGTTTTTGTCATCATTTCATAACTAAATTCTGATTGGTGAGTTACAATGTAGTAGAGAACGAGCAGAGTAGCACTTATAGAGTGTAAGGTATCCCTGCCAGGCACAAATGGATGATTATAAATTAGCATTATTATAATGAAAGAATTTTCACCAACGCCTCCAGCGGGTCTCATATTACAGACAGGCATTTTTCAGGATTTCATTTTTTCAGCATGATAAGAGCTTGCTATAGAAATTCACTAACTCCACTCTAATCTGATACATACTTCAGGAACCCGTCCACGCCGGATTGAAAACCCACCACTTTTTGAGGGAGTTGCAGAAGCCCCTAATCATCTGGCCAACAATAAAGCTTTTGGACCAGAGTGCGTTCCTGCAGAGGTTCTGAAGGAAATCGGTCCATCACTCCTCACAGAGCTTTTAAATCTCCTTCTTTATATCTGGGATATGGAAAGAGTACCAGAAGATCTAAAAATGTCAATATTGTCACCGTCCTCAAGAAGCAGTGCCGTTTCACATGTGGTGACTATCGTAGAATGACATCACTTTCTGTCATCGGGAAATTATTTCCTTGTGTCGCCAACAAAATCTGGTCATACATCGAATGACATCTCCCCGTAGTACAGTGTAGCGTTAGAGGTGGCCGCCGCCATACGATATGATGTTTGCCATGAGGCAACTATTGAAAAAATGCATGGAACAGTATCATGAGTTGCACCTAGTCTTGCTGGACCTGGTAAAGGCTTCCGACACTGTCAGCAGGTCTCTTATGGACACTGCTGTGGAAAATCATATACAGCGGTACTTTGAGTTACGAGTGTCTTTTATAACGAATTTTCCATGATATGAGCTTCAATCCACCAAAAATCTGTCCCATCCAACCAGCAAAATTTTGATTTACGAGCTCTGCTGGGGAACTGGCTTTTCTGGGCTGATTAGCCTTGTATTCTTCCACATGTATTCCTCCGTGCTCCGAGAATGCCTTGTGCAGTGCTTCTCAATTATTTTCTGTGATGCCCCTTATAGGAAGAAAAAAATAAATAAATAATATTCCCCCCAGCAGCACGCACGTGACTATAAATAGTGTTTACTGCACTTCATATCGTTTGCTCGGTGCTTTTTTCCTTACACCATAAGGAACACAGTGAGAGCGCCACTGCCACTTAATGTACAGGATGTGCAATTACACTTAATTCTAGTACAGTATGGCAAAAAAGCATGTTTCCCAGGGTCATATGCGCACCTCCTGGCATCACACCGTGCTCCAAGGGGGGGTGCACCACACTATTTGAGAAGCACTGGCCTTGTGGGAGCTCACCACAAACCTTTACTTGCTGGCATTCGTAGTGTGCACATGCACAAAATCTTCCTCCTCCTCCTCAGTAATGCACCACCTCATGCCTGCCCACGTGACATCTTCACGCCCACATGAGACCTTTGCCGCATTGATGATCGGAAGGGTTAGTTGACTCATTGTTTATTCTTGTTTTATTATTATTTATTATTAATTATTATTAATGTTAATGTACATGTATTATTATTATTATTATTATTATGAAGAAGAAGAAGAAGAAGAAGAAATGTTTTTTTTTTCTTGTTTATATTTAATATATTAGGTGAAATATAAGTGTCTGTGTCAGTTTATGAGTTTGGGAGGAAGTTGGAACGGATTAATTGGTTTTCTGTTATTTCCGATGTGAATTTTTGTTTTATATCATGAATGTTTTGACTTACGAGCTCTCCCTCAGAACGGATTAAATTTTGTAAGTCGAGGTGCCGCTGTATCACCTAAAGTTGTCAACATCATTCAGAGTTTTCCTGATGGCATGGAAGTCAGGGTACTGGTAGGAAGAGAGTTCACAGAAGCTTATGAAGTGTCAAATGGTCTGCCTCAAGGGTGCATTCTGGCCTCAACACTTTTTTTCTTCACTTTTGTCCTTTGCATTGTCCATAAACCACTCTCAGAATTTCATTTAAAGATCAGATTCAAACAAGACCACAGGCTGTTCAATACACAGAGGCTTAAAGCAAAGTCTATTCACCTGTGCTACACTGGGCGATCTTCTTCACATGGATGATGCTGCACTGGTGTACATAAGTCCTCAGTCTTTTCAAGAAGGTATAACATCGCTACGTAACACCTGTGAATTATGGTCGCTAACAATTAGCCACCAAAACACAGAGGTTTTGCACCTTCGGTGTGATAATGCACCAGCTCTCACAGTTGACGGCTCTGAGTTGAAACATGCTCATAAATTCACATATCTTGGAGACAACCCGAGCGATGACTCATCACTCGACTCAGAAATCCAGAGCCGGGTTTCTACGGATGAGCAGCCTTCAGTAGGCTTCAGTCCAAGGGGTTTTGTGAGAAAAGGTGACACTGACCACCAAGCTAACATTATACAGGGCTATTGTTTTGCCCTCCCCTCTTTATGGCTCAGAAACACGGCCTATACTAGTGCATCACATCTGCCACCTTTCAGTGTTCCAGCTGAGATCCTTGAGACAAATTCTGAACGTTAAATGGTGGCACCATGTATCAAAGGCCGGCCATGTCTCTCACTGTCTATGGTGAGAGGCATGTAAAAGAACCATTGTCGACTTTCGTAAAGAGTAGGCTGAAAAATCGTCAGTGTCTTTCTGTCCCTTGCTAAAAAAGGGTTGTGACAGGAAGGGCATCTAACGTAAAAACCACTGCCAAATCAAACGTGTGAATCAGATGATTCGCTGTAGCGACTCCCGAGTAAAAGGGAAAAAGCCGAAAGGAAGACAGACATGTAACCAGCCAAAAGGTTCTCGAGCACACTAGGTCATTCAGTACTTGAACCATGCTCCATGGCAATAGGTTCCGCTGGCTCGGACATGTCTCAAGAATGGAAGACTCTAGGATACCGTAGCAGTTCTTGTTTGGGGAGCTACCATACCGCAAACACTTAAATGCCCCACGAGCACTGGAAGACCTGCACAAAGGGGGACTTAGTTGCTTTCAGCATCAATCTGAGGTCCTGGTACAACAAGACACTAAACAGGTGCTCTTGGTGCTTAAAATTTCTAAATGAAAGACAACTCTGTGAGGGAACTGTGAAATCCAAAAGCTGAAAGGAGAAGGCAGTGATGTAAAGAGAGGGCATTTTCAGGATAAACGGCATATGTTGTGAACAGTTGGCAGAGAAAGCGAGACCTTTTTTGGACATTTCCCTGTTTTTTCCTCCCTGTTATTTTGGTTTTATCCAGTTCACACCCATGAACTATTTTCTCCTTATTTTATACAACCTCCGACAAACCAGGAAGGAGCATGACGAACATTCGGCGGTCACCTAACATATTCATTCATTTTCTGAACCGCCTAATCCTAATTAGAGTTGCAGGAAGGCTGGCACCCATCTCAGATGACTCTGGGCGAGGGACATCCCGGACAACTCACCGGGCCATCATAGGGCCAACACTCACACAACCATTCATACGGGTCATACATCACTCACGGGTGATTTGGAACAGCCAATTGACCAACTGTGCATGTTTTTGCACTGTGGGAGGAAACCGGAGGACCCAGAGGAAACCTACACAAGCACAGGGAGAACATGCAGACTCCACATAGAAACACCCAAGCTGGGAATCAAACCCAGGACCTTCTTGCTGTGACACGGATGTGCTATAACCACTACGCCACCGTGCAGCCCACCTAACACAGTCAACGGAAAAACATTGTATTTTGTACAAATTAGCTGGAAGTTACATCATTTCCTGACATGACAGCTCGGCCGTGAGCCTCCATTTCCATTAACCTGGATTTGAACCTGTGATTTTCAGGTTGCTTGTCGAGCATCTTGATACCACATCACTCAGGAGGCTTTAGGCCCATCTTTACCAAAGAAATCAAAGGTAAAACATAACATTCTTGCCAGAGCTATAAAGGTCCTTTCATTCTTGGCCACACCCACAAAACAGATCTATGTTCATCATTAAGGTAAAGCGTTGACCACTCGCAAAAAAATGTTAGCTTTTTTTTTTTTTTTTTGGTTTTAGCTCCTGCTCCCGCAAGCTGTAGGAATGGGCTCTGTCCATCCATCTGTTCATCTGTCCATCACACCTTTAGTTTCCTGACATTTACTTGCGACGTGCTGAAGCTGGGGCCTTCAAACTTGGAATACTGACTAACAATTGTGAATAAAAGGCTAAGTTTGTGGGTGAGTGACCTTAACTTTTTTTTTCAAGGTCACAGAAGCAAAACTGTATATTACGTTTACGGAAACTTAGCTCACGCTGAAGCTGAAGCTTTCACATTTGCTTTGCTTGTTCTATGTTGGCATGGTGTGAAATGGTCCTTTCGACGGGAGCGGCCGGACCCCTGTGGTCTATTATTTTGAATAGTGTTCGGAACGGTTCCTGGCATGTGCTGGCTAAATAAAGACTTGCTTTAGATATATTTCGATTTCTTATATTTTTATATATTTATATATGCAGGATGTGTTACACTCAAGGTCACTTTTACAGTCAGTATGAAAAGAGTGAAGAGTAAATAAATCAAATGCTGTGAATATCTTTTTCATTTTGTTGTATTGTTAAGCTTTAGATTTGAAATAAAAAAAACCCCACCAAAGTTAGAACTTTTCTTAGTACAAACTTGGAACCTTTTTTCCTTTATCCTTTCACACCTGTTTTAAATGCAAACACAGACGTATGCTAATTAGTGCAGATTAACACGTCTCATGATACCATACCGCAAATCCAGTGCGGGTGCAGGGGGTCAGTGTGGATGCCTCATTAAATCCAGTATTCCGCCAGGTTCTCATGAAGATCCAGACCTTCAGGCTGTAGAAGTGTTGAACATATCGAGGACTTCGGAAGCGAGTAGAGACACGTTGTGATGCTTCTCCTCATGGTCGTTCTGTGCATCAGCTTTATATGAAGAGACATCTGTCAGACATACTGAAAGATAACATGGATGACGTGGAATTTTTGGTGTTACCGGGTTATGAGAAACAGCACTACGAGCACCGTGGATTTAAAGAATGCATTGTTTCAGGCACGCGTCTGTTCTATGGAACCTGATCGCAGCAGCAGCAACATCTGAAGTACGCTGTAGTGAAATGTTAAGTGGACTAGAGAAGCAGCATTCAATTACGTGCCATACATTTATTGAAGCTGATATCAGGCACTGGTTAAAAAAAAAGTTCATAATGGAATTACAATTTAATCGTTCATATTCCTGAGTCAAGGGCCAATGTGCTTCGGTTTTCATTCTCGGTTTATTTTGGATGAAAACAAAGATTTTCACCCGAACACACAGGCTAAGTATCACTTATTCACCTGGTCTACATCTAGTTTTGTTTCTGTGTCTGTTTACAGTAACATATAAAAATAACAAGACCGTGTGGCCAGAGGAACGAACTACCTCATGCACAACCACTTGTAAACAAGAAACCGTGGCAATGCAATATAGATTGCTAGAAAGTGGAAGCATCTGAGATTAAGGGCTGGAGGGTGAGATTCGATTCCAAGAGAGATAACACTAGGGTAGCACATGCACTTCTTGTGATTTCTGTGTCTGTGTTATTGGTCACAATCATGATTGATAGTGTACGCCACCTGGTGGAAAGAGCACAATGTTTACCTTATCCAGCTCGTCACGCCCGGTGCAGGGGTCACTGACACTCACGTACAGGGCAAAGTAAATGATTTCAGAAAGACACCGTGGCTGATTCCCAAGATGTAGCACTTACCGTATTTTACGGACTATACGTCCCTCCAGAGTACAATTGGCTAAAAAATGCATAATAAAGAAGAAAAAAACATATATAAAAAACATATATAAGTCGCACTGGACTATTTCCGTGACAGTTTCCGTGGCGTTGTGGTCCTCGCTCTGATAGAGAGGCGGTTGCGTTGCATGAAGCGGTAACATTGAGAAAGTCCTCATGCAAAGTAATTTATATTCATATCCTTGACAACTACTGGGCCGTGGAGACTGCACTGTTGACAAGCCCCTCCCTGAAGCACGTTGCTCAAATCCCCATGTGTGACCTCATTCCCCTAGCTATGGCCATCTAGCTTTTAGCCCGCGATTAGCTTTTTTGTTTTCTTCATTGCAGTAATAATAATCTCTGCTTTTCTCTGTCCCTCACAAGTTTCTCGTTCACGCCAAAGTTTCTTTCCTCTGCTCGATTACCATTTTCTTCAGCATATTTCACTACTTGCAGTTTGTAATCTGCAAAATAGGAGTTTCTTTTTGGGGACATTTCTTCAGTAGTACAGGATGAGCAGTAGGTACTGGTACCCAAGTCTAGAGTGCCCTCTTGTGGTTGTGAGTGTAAAAATAACAAACATGTGAAATTATGATTATTATTATTATTATGACAAACAGCCATGTCTCTCACTGTCTATGGTGAGAGGTGCATGTAAAAGAACCATTGCTGACTTTCATAAAGAGTAGCTGCAAAGTCGCCAGCGTGTTTCTGTCCCTTGCTAAAAAAAAGGGTTGTGACAAGAAGGGCATCCGACGTAAAAACCTCTGCCAAATCAAACGTGCGAATCAGCTGATTCGCTGTGGTGACTCCCGAATAAAAGGGAAAAAGCCGAAAGGAAGACAGATTATTATTATGACAAACAGAATTATAAGTAATAATTTCCCATATAAGTCACTCTGGAGTATAAGTCGAACCTTCAACCAAAGTATGAAAAAAGTGCGACTAATAGTCTGGAAAATACGGTAATCGCTTAATAACCATCCTTCATAGTGCCATACTTCTTCTTCTTCTTCTTCTTCTTTTCCTTTCGGCTGTTCCCTTCAGGGGTCGCCACAGCAAATGATCTGCCTCCATCTCTCCCTGTCCTCTGTATCTTCTACTCTTACTCCAAACTTCTGATATTTTTTTAAATAGAGAATTATTTCAAAATTGTTGTAGCACTGATCTGATTTTTTTTTTTTTTTTTCTAATGTGTCCTTTGGTCTAGCCATCCGTGCACACGTGGGAACTCTATGAGAGCGTTTCTCACCGGTATTTAACTGACATTATGATTATAAATATCTGAGTGATGGTGACTTCTTCTCTATGATTCTCTCCAAATGTGCTACTTGTTTCAAGCCAGATGATAAAATACACTTTTTAAAAAAACAAAGAGAATTTTTTGGGTCATGTACCTGTTTGGGTCAGGATGCTGAGGCTGGAACTACCAGGCAAAAGGCCTAGAGGAAGACCAAAGAGACGATTCATGGATGTGGTGAAAGAGGACATGAAGGTCGTTGGTGTAAGAGAAGAAGATGCAAAGGATAGGGTGAGATGGAGGCAGATGATTCGCTGTGGCGACCCCTGAAGGGAAAAGCCGAAAGGAAAAGAAGAAGAAGAAGATGTACAGCAAGTATCTTTTTTTTTTTTTTTAGCTGCCAAAATGAACTATTACCGCCATGCAATGCATTATTCATTTGAATAGGAAGCTTTAAATCCAATCACATTGAGGAATCACATGACGTTGCTGGTACATATAACGTGTTTATGGCAGTGAAGTTATCCAGTGGAATGACGTCTCGCTACGGTCTGGTGAAACTGGGTTTCTCAGGCGTGTAATTTCATACACTTTCATACAATATCAAACCTTAGGTGAGAGGGTGGTTATAACGTGATAGTCACAAGATATTACATTGTCGTCATTAAAATAAATTCATACTGAAACCTTTTATCAGGAGAACTGCATTTTTTCAGCTCTCTGCTTTTAGGCAGCGCCTCGATCTATATATTAAACGAATGGAACTTTTAATGTTTCCCAACTTGTTGTAAATTACAAACTCCTGGCAACTCTGTTCAATGTTCCCCCCTCCTCTGGGCATGAGCCAGTGTGACTCATCCCCCAATAGGCCGCTGATAGTGCTTAGTGCAGTTTGTGTTTTTGACAACAGCAATAACCTTCTGGAAACAACCGAAAAGCCGAGTAAATAACATCAGGTTCCATCTTTTATTCCCTGGGCTCTGATCTTCCCAATTTTATAAAAACACAGAACAGACAGAAAATAAGACAAGATAAGGGTGGTATGATTTCGTAGTGAAAAACTCATCCATATTAACAAAAAACTGGACCGGGTTCAGAACACTACCGCACTTTACAAGAAGGGCCAGAGCCGTGTCTATTTTTTGAGGAGGTTCAGGTCGTTTAACATGTCGGGCACCGCACAGGATGTTTTATGAGTCTCTTGTGGCCAGCGCTGTCCTCTATGCTGTTGCGTGCTGGGGCAGCAGCCTGAGGGTCACAGATGCAAACAGAATGAACAAACTGATCCCTGAGGCCTGTAACGGTGTGGCGATGGAATTGGACTCTCTGACGGTGGTGTCGGAGAGGCGAATGCTGCCCAAAATAAAGACGATATCGAACAATACCCCCCACCCGCTTCCGAGCCTGCTGATCAGTCGCAGGAGCCGTCAGTGAGTGCAGTACTCCAAATTGTCCCTCGGTGTGAGTGTGAGTGGCTGTGTGTGTTTGCTTTGTGATGGACTGGTGCACGGTTCAGGATGAACCTCGCCTTGACACGGAGTTGGTTGACAGACTTCAGCCTTTTCACACCCGTAATAATTAAAAAAGGGAAAAAATAATTTAAA
>CM045732.1:68588495-68728495 GCA_024760905.1 Plotosus lineatus
CACATCGTTTTAGTAAAAGATGTCACATCACCAGCAATGTAAAGTTCTTCACAGTCCCCGAGTGCACATCTAGATCCACATGGATCATTATCAACACCAGCAAGCAGCTTTCAAGATGAGAAGTCCAACCACCAGCAGGACACCAAGATGGACCACAGGACTCAAAGCAGAAGAATTAAGATGGTCAGGATCACTGGTATCCCAGAAGAAGCGCACGTACCTCAGCAAAAACTCTCAGAGAGAGAGAGAGAGAGAGTTTGGTATTACTGCTCCGCCGTGACTGACCATGGCAGCAAAATGAAAAAGAGAGAACCAGAAGGAAGTTTGTTTGAGAATACAGACGCTCCCCGAATTACGTTCATCCGTTTTATGTTTTTTCAATTTTATGGTTTTTTTTTTTTTTCAAAGTTTATACGTACCTACATAGTAGGTAATGACGCTGCGCCCATTGTTTACAAACGACAGACTAAACATGCCCCTCCTTCTTCCCAATTCAGTTTTTTATATATATATATATATATATATATATATATATATATATATATATATATATATATAGAGAGAGAGAGAGAGAGAGAGTGTGTGTGTGTGTGTGTGTGTGTGTGTGTGTGTGTGTTGGCCCTGTGATTAACCATGATACACCATGTAACCGTGATACACCATGATGTTCAGGGTGTACCTCACCTTTGCCAAACATTGGCTGAGATAGATTAGACTGTTGTAGAAATGAAGGAATGAATGTCAGTCTGATCAGTTGCACCAAAGAAAGAAGAGTGTGTCCAAAATACAATGTGGTGCCAAGCGACCTGCTGCACATGCTCATGCAGGAGCTCCGAGTGCATGGCCTCCTGCAGATCAGAATTGCTTCATTTCTATAGACGTGGTAGCATGTTGTCTGCATGGCATCAGTGTAGCGTCTAATGTGGTGTCTATCACAGCTTTCAAACCCGGTATCTCGGACCTGGAAGGGTTTGAAATGTAACTCGGTGCACCAGCAGAAATAAAGCAGCGCCTTCTTCAGATCACGAAGAGTTTTTAAAGCAGCAGCAATCAAAGATCACAAGATTTCACTGAGTACAGAGGGCTCTGTGGCCTGGGATGTGTGTGGTGTGTGTGCGTGTGTGTGTGTTTGTGATGTGTGTGTATGTGATGCGTGTGCATGTGTGTGCGTGTGTATGTGTGCATGTGTGTATGTGTGTGTGTGTCTGTGTGTATGTATTTGTGTACGTGTGTATGTGGTGTTTGTGTGTGTGTGTGTATATATTTGTATATGTTCGTGTATGTGTGTGTATGTGCATGTGTGTGTGTGTGTGTGTGTGTGTATATATTTGTATATGTTCGTGTATGTGTGTGTATGTGCATGTGTGTATGTGTGTGTGTGTGTATATATTTGTATATGTTCATGTATGTGTGTGTATGTGCATGTGTGTGTGTGTGTGTGTGTGTGTGTATATATTTGTATATGTTCGTGTATGTGTGTGTATGTGCATGTGTGTGTATGTATATGTATGTATGTGTGTGTGTGTGTGTGTGTGTGTGTGTGTGTGTGTGTGTGTGTGTGTGTGTGTGTGTGTCTGTGTGCCTGACTGATTATTTTATCTGTTTTGACAGATGTGAGGGGGAGCTGAAGCCCACCCGGGTTTGAAGTCTGTGTTTTTCCGATGATTGATGCTATACGATATTAAATTGCTTCTTGGCGTTTCTGTAATTTTAGCGCCGTTTCCGCTGATATCTTTTGTTACTCGTTCTTTTATTTTGAATTTTCACTTAGACTCAGTGATGTACATGAGATTTAATAGCTATTTATTTTCTTTTCTAAACACAGATGTTCTGATATTGTTGTTCCGTGTCAGTTCTTTCGAGAGCGCACTTCAGACGCACGTGGGTACTTACAGAACAAAATGAGGCAGAAAGAAAAAAAAAACACACAATAAATCACCTAAAATCATCAGGCGCCACTGAGACGACTTAATATCCGTATTTCTTCGTGTATTTATTTTCTTTTCACGTCGGGCTGCAGTAGGATTGCTGTCTGAATCGCATCGGCGTTCCGCGGTGAAACTGAACTTCCTATTGATTCCTTTATTTATTATCTCACACACCGGGACGGACGACTCGAATAAAGTGAGTGCAGCTGCACTGTAACACAGAATCCTTTATATTATACAAATCATCCCAAATTACCTGGCATCTTTAAAAAAAAAAAAAAACTATGTACATTATAATAAAAAATTATTAAAGGATAAAATATAACAGAATATTCCAAAGTGTTGTATAACAATCACACCCCCTGCAGTCTGCCAACTAATCATGATCTTTTATTTTTACCAAAAATATTTCTGACTTTTCACGTTTCCAAATTAAGGTGCACTGATACACCATACAGATCATGATCTTGATTTCAACCGTTCATTTTCTGTAACCACTTAATCCTAATTAGGGTCATGGGGAGGCTGGCGGCAATCCCGGTCGTCTCCGGGCGAGGGCAGAGTACTCCCTGGACCGCTAGCCAGGCCACCGTAGGGCAGAAACACGCTGACGGCTCTTGTGGCTACTCTTGTCGAAAGGCAGCAATGGTTCTTTCACATGAACCTCACACCATAGACAGTGAGAGACACGGCCGGCCTTTGATAACCCAGTTAGTGCACTGGGGGGACAGTGACAACCCGTGGAGAGTGGGGCTTGAACCCCCAACCTTAGGATCAGTGATCCAGCGCCTTTACCGCCAGGCCACCACTGCCTGATTTCAACTAATAAAATATCATAATTTTTGTTCAATACTTTTTATTCTCTTCTGCCGGAGTTTATGCTGAAATTCCATCATGTTGTCTGATGTTCTTCACTGTGGACTGATGTTCTCTGATGTTCTCTGATTTACTCTGATGCATTATGCATAAATATCATTGCAGGAAATTGGGATCATGATCAGTATTGTGGAGGGGGTTTGTTTGTCTGTTTTTTTGTTTCTGATTGTAGAACAACCACAAAACAAATAATTTTAGTTTATATCACACAGGAACAGTGCCGTATGCATGTTCTCTTCATGGGCTTCCTCCGGTCACTCCAGTGTCCTCCCGAAGTCTAGAAAAACATGCACAGCTGGTAAACTGACTGTTCCAAATCAGCCCCAGGTGTGAGACTGAGTGTGAATGTGAGGCTGTTGGCCCTACAATGGCCTGGAGATTTACCCCACCCTCACCATGTTGGCCTGCCTCCCCTGTGGCCTAGGTTCGAATTAAGCTGCTTCGAAAATGAATGAATAAATTTACTATTATTATTATTATTATTATTATTATTATTATTATTATTGTTACAGTGCCTTGCAAAAGTAATTCCCCTCCCTGCTGGCTTTTGATCTGTTTTGTTACATTATAACCTGTAATTGAAATGTTTATTTAAATGTTTATGTTAAATAGTCTAAGTTGGTAAAGTGAAATCAGAGTAGGGGCAGTGGTGGTCTAGTGGTACAGGGCGCTGGATCGATGATCCAAAGGTTGGGGGTTTGAGTCCCACTCTCCACAAGGTTGTCACTGCCCCGCCCCCCAGTGCAGCTAACTGGGTTATCAAAGGCGGGCCATGTCTGTCACTGTCTATGGTGAGAGGTAGATGTAAAAGAACCATTGCTGACTTTCGTAAAGAGGAGCTGCAAAGTCGACAGCGTGTTTCTGTCCCTTGCTAAAAGGGTTGTGACAGGAAGGGCATCCGACGTAAAAACCTCTGCCAAATCAAACGTGCGAATCAGATGATTCACTGTGGCGACTCCTGAGTAAAAGGGAAAAAGCCGAAAGGAAGACAGACGGTGAAGTGAAATCAGAAAAATGTATATAAAAAAGTATAAAATTTAAAAATCTCAAAATAGCATGTGGGAGCAGTGATGGCCTGGTGGTACAGGGCGTTGGATGCCTCAAGGTTGGGGGTTCAAGCCCCACTATTACCGGGTTGTCACTGTCCCCAGGGTGCAGTTAACTGGGTTATCAGAGGCCGGCGATGTCTCTCACTGTCTGTGCTGGAGGTTCATGTAAAAGAACCATTGCTGACTTTCGTCAAGAGGAGCTGCATAGACGTCAGTGTGTTTCTGCCCTGAGAGCTGTTCAGGGTGTACTCTGAAATAGGCGCCATCCTCCCCGTGACTCTAATTAGGATTAAACGGTTCAGAAATAAAGCAAATGATAAATTGCATGTTCATATGTATTCACCCCCTTTGCTATGAAGCCCCTCCAAAGTTCTGGCGTAACCAATTACCTTTAAAAGTCACATAATCCGTGGAATGAATTCTGTGCACTTTAAGTGCCACATGATCTGTCAGTATAAACACACCTTCTCTGAAAGTCTTCAGACGCTGTAACATCACTAAGCAAGAGGCATCAGAGCATGAAGATCAAGGAGCTCTCCAAACAAGTGAGGGACAAAGTTGTTGAGAAGTACAAGTCAGGCTTGGGTTATAAAAAAAAATAAAAAAAATAAAAGAATCCATATCTTTGATGATCTCATGGAGCATCATCAAATCCATCATCTTCAAATGGAAAGAGCCTGGTACCACAAAAAATAAATTAATTAATTAAAAAAACCTGCCGAGTTTGGGCCACCCATCCGAACTCACAGACCAGGCAAGGAGGGCATTAATCAGAGAGGCATCACGGAGACCACAGGGGCAGCAGGGTCTTGCAGCAGAGACTGGTGTATCTGTCCATGGCAGCATGATAAGCTGTACATGTCATAGAGCTGAGCTTCATGGGAGAGTGCCATTGATTAGTGGTAAAAATAAGAAGACACTTTTTGTTTTGAACTTGCCAAAAGGGCATGTGGGCGACTCCACAAATGTATGGAGGGAGGTCCTCTGGTCAGATGAAACTAAAATTGAACTTTTCAGTCCCCAAGGAAAAGGCCTGTGTGGCACAAACCCAATGTATCCCATCACCCCAAGAGCACCATTCCCACAGTGAAACATGGTGGTGGAAGCATCATGCTGTGGGGATGATTTTCAGCAGGAAATACTGGTAAACTGATCCGAATCAAGGGAAAGGTGAACATTACTAAATACAGAGATATTCTTGAAATTCTTCTGTCTGTGATTTGAGACGGAGGCAGAGGTTCACCTCCCAGCAGGCAGTGACACGAAGCATACGGCTAAAGCAGCACTCGAGTAGTTTCAGGGGAAACAGAAATTTGTTGGAATAGCCTGGTCAGAGCCCAGACCTCAATCCAATTAAGAATCTGAAGATTGCTGTTCATGGGTGGAAACCATCCAATATGAAGGAGCTGGAGCGGTTTTGCCTTGAGAAATGGAAAAAAAATGGCAGTGGCAGGATGAAGCTCATTGAGACTCATCCAAAGTGAATGCAAACTGTAATCGTCGCGAAAGGAGGCTGTGCAAAGTAAAGACTTTAGGGGGAGAATAGGGATGCACGCTGTGGTTTTATGTTATTTTGCCTGTTTGTTGTTTGCTTCACAATAAAAAAATATATCATCTTCATAGTTGTAGGCATTTTCTGTAAATGAAATGATATAAACCTTCAAGCAATCCGTTTAATTTCAGGTTCTGAGGAAGAAAGACATGAAAAATGCCAGGGGGGGGGTGAATACTTTTGCACTGCACTGTATATATAAAACTATTTATTTGGTTGGAGCAGTATAAGTAAATTGGTAAATCACATGTTGCTATAGAAACAATGAGGTATGTATTAAGAAAAAGGTATAAAACCGAATTTAGCAGCGCTGTGTTGTACACAAAATAAAAGTCTCTGATGAACACCTGATTTTAAATTGATGGGAAATAATGTACCGTATTGTGGATTTAATTATTTGTTTTTATTGAAGATCGTTACAGTTTTCTCGCTCTTCAAAACAAGAACACAGTCCACGGTGTAAGCTCTCACTTCACTTTCTTCCTAATGCACTCTATCACTTCTCTGCTTTTTCATTTGGAGTTCTTCTCTCTTCGGTTTCTGCCATCGTTTAAAAGAGGTGCATTAATGGAGTCCAGGCTGCATTAAGCTCTGCAGCTGCATTCTTTTTAATAGCAGCAAAAAAAAAAAGAAAAAAAGAAAAAAAAATAGCCTTGTCATTCTTTAATGTTCAAGCATAAAGTCGCTGAATCCATCGTGACCTTTACTATCCCATAATTCTCATTTTCATTGTCTTTCTACTTAAAGAAACCAACAACGGATTCGTATAATGACCTTTTGTACAATTAATGATACTCACGTAATGATGCCGAGTACTGCAGTATAATAAAATCATGTGACAGATCATGTGAAAAATGAGCCCAGTCGGGTGTTTCTCAGTTCATCTCCTCTCTTTCCATCTCTCCTTTCTCGGTTCATACTCCTCGGCCCTCTTCGTGTTCACTTTGATCTGTCATTTACAACGGATTGCCATCTGGCTCTGGATATTCTTGATCTAAGTCATTCATCCATTCATTTTCTAAGCCGCTTAATCCCAATTAGGGTCGCGGGGAGGCTGGCACCCATCTCAACTTACTCTGGGCGAGGTACACCCTGGGCAGCATGCCAGGCCATCGCAGGGTCAATACTCATACAACCATCCATTCGCACTCACACCTAGGGGTGAGCAGCTGATTAGACTACTGTGCATGTTTTTGGAGCACCTAGAACACACTGGAGGGATTCTGTCTCTCGGCTGGTCTGGGAACGTCTGTGTGTGTGTGTGTGTGTGTGTGTGTGTGTGTGTGTGTGTGTGTGTGTGTGTGTGTCGGAAGAGCTGGTGGAAGTGGCTGGAGAGAGGGACGTCTAGACATCATTGCTTATGCTGCTGACCCCATGACCCGACCCCGGATTAAGCACAAGATGATGATGATGATGATGATGATGATGATTGGGGATTTAGCTCAGTTGGTAGAGCGTTCGCTTTATTTTCCAGAAGGTCGGAGTTTGAATCCAGCTGCGTCAAACCATAAGACGTTAAAATTCGGGAGTTGTTGCTTCCTGCTTGGCGCTCAGCATCAAAAGGATAGAACAACGCAATATTCTCATGCGCATTGAGCATACGCTTGTATGAATCATGCGCTATACAAGCATCCATGATGATGATGATGATGGTGCATGTTTTTGGACTGTGTGAGAAAATTGTGTGAGGAAACTGGTGCCCCATGTAAAGCCATGTAAGCAAAGTGAAAACTGCACACAGAAAAGTCCGAGCTGGGAATCCAACCCAGACCTTCTGGCTGTGAGGTACACATGTTGAACAGTACGCCACCATCAGGATTACTGTTATTTAAAATTTCCAAACCGAATTTCCCCCTTATGGGATAAAGTGAAGTAGTCTGTCTGTCTGTCGGAACCTGACGACATCTAGTGTCTAGTGTTCTCTTTATTCTTAAAGTGTGTGGTGTCATCATGCCAAGATCTAAAGAGCTCTTTTAAATTTTCAGAACTCATAGTGGATGCCTCGATGCACAGTGGGATTTAAAAAGCGAGCATTTTCATTCATTCTAGGGACAATTTCGAACAGCCAACTGTCTAATGTACTCATCTTTGCTCTGTTGGATGAAACCGGAGAACCCAGATGGAACCCATGCAAGAACAGAGAGAGCATGCAAACTCTACACAGAAATACTCCGGCCAAGCCCAGGACTCGAACCCTAAGTCGACCACTACTCCACCGGGCTGCCCAGAGATAATTTATTGGAATTAAAGTCCGCTGTGAGGATGAGCTTCTCAAGTGGCGTAGAATTGACATGATTTAAAGGTTTTCCAGAACCGACCTCTCAGGAAATTCAGAGTCAAGAGAAAACCATTCACTGCAAAAAGTCATGAATAACTTTAATTTCATTACAGCAGGGTTATTCAATTCATATGGAATGGGGGTGGGGTCATGAAAGCAGTCTCAAATGGGGGAGGGGGGAAAGAAATATGGCCTAATCACATTAAAAACTACAGATAAAGTGTAAAATACAACAACATAACAACAACAACAACAACAACAACAACAACATTGCAGTTCATATATAGTATAATGTAAATACATATTAACATGAGTACAATTTATCATTTCATGACATTGGTAATATGTGTGTGTGTTTGTGTGTGTGTGTGTGTGTGTGTGCATACATATATGTGTGTGTGTGTGTGTGTGTGTGTGTGTGTGTGTGAAATTAATAAAGCATGTTATTGAAACTGTCTCCTTTCTGTCTGTCTGTGTGCAGCGTGTGAGTTGATGAATCAGGGTATCCTGGCATTGGTGTCATCGACAGGCTGCACTGCGGCTCGTGCATTACAGTCCCTTACAGACACCATGCACATCCCTCACCTGTTCGTGCAGCGTGGAGGGAATGGAGCTCCACGGGCAGAGTGTGTGTTTAAAACCAAACCCGACTTAGAGACGTACACACTCGCTGCGCGGCCGTCGGTACGCCTCGACCACGTTATACTCACACTCCTATCAGACCTGCACTGGCGCAAGTTCATCATCTTCTATGATGCAGAGTACGGTGAGTGACTTTATCACTATTGTCATCATCATCATCATCATCACCGCCATCATCATCATCATCATCATAATTGTAGTAATATGCACCACTACAGATGTATGAATATATATGATGTATGAGTGACATCAGTATTATCGTCAGCAATATATTGAATATTGGTGTATGGAGTTACATCATCATCATCATCATCAACAACAACATTGGAACATTGAATGGTTTCATCATCATTGCCAGCATCATCATCATCTGTACTGAAAGTGACTATTATTAGTACAGGGAGTGACTTCTTCATCATCATCATCATCATCAGTACAGTGAGTGGTCGCATTACCCTCTTCATCTTCATCATCATTACAGGGGGTGACCACTTCTACTACAATCATCATCATCATCATCATCACCAGTGCAGTAAGTGAACATCACCACCATCAATACCACGACCACAATGTTTATCGTAATCATTATCACCTGTAAAAGGAGGGACCACCACCACCACCATCATCATCTCAGCATCATCATCATTACAACGAGTGACCAACACCACCACCATCGTCAAAACCACCACCATCATCTTCATCAGTATAGTGAGTGACATCATCTCATTATAATCAGTATCAGTGTTTTCATGACCTTTGAACTGCATTAACTGCACACAAATCAACTTCATCCAATGAAGTACTGGATTTCTAAAGACACCAAAAATGATTTCAAGATTTCACAGAAAGGCGGTGAATACTTATGCAGCCTTAACTTTTATAGTTTAAATTTATGAATAATTTCACAACATGTACAGTGTTTAAAAAAATCTGTTGTTTTTATGGTAAAATCCTGGCAGCTGCAGTTGCCAGAACTTCACAGTTAAAATTACGGTAAGACTTTTTTTAAACTAACAGTTTATGAGTCGTGGCGTTGCTCATCCTACAGTTCTGAAAGGTGCTTGAGTTTGAGTTTTACAGTAAGAATAAATGTTTTTACTCGAGTGAAATACCTCATTTGAGTGGGGCCCGTGGGAGTGGGACCGATGGCATAGTGATTAGGGTGCTGGGCTCATGATCGGGAGGTTGTATGTTCGAATCCCAGTAAGACCCCCCCCTGTGCTAAGACCCCTGGGCAAGGTCTCGACCACAAGTGTGCCTCTGTTCACCCAGTAGTATAAATGGGTACCAGTAAAATATACTGGGAAGGTAACCTGCGATGGACTAGCGCCCCATCCAGGAGGAGTTAAACTCCCGGTGGCTTCACGCTATGGAAACCGGGGATAAGCACCGGCCTGATGAGCCACGAGGCTCGGGTGCAAAAAATCCCGACGGACTTTACCTTTACCATTTAAAATACTTCATTTAGTCTTAAAACTAACATTAAATTTCTATATAAAATAAAGTCTGCAACATATTACTGTAGAATGTCCCACCAGTGGTCACATTTTATGGTTACAGACTGTTGTACATTTACAGCATTTGGCATTAGATGCTCTTATCTAGAGAAATGTACATTAATCATTGGTCTTGTTCAGGGGCCCAACTGTAGTGACAGTGGGGACTGAATCACTGATCTCCGTATCAGTAACCCGCCGCCTTTAACACTAAGCCACCGCAGCAGCCCTTACACCAGTGGTTCTTAACCTTGTTGGGGGTACCGAACCCCACCAGTTTCATATGCACATTCACCGAACCCTTCATCAGTGAAAAATAAAAATATGATTTTTTACAAATTCAAGACATAGGCACTGTTGTGTTCTTGTATTCCCCATCTCCATGCAGGTTCACCGAGTATTCCTTTAGTTTTGCCGGTGCGAGACTAGAGTTGCTCAACTTGGCATTGCCAATAATTCAGATAGGATGCTGAGTCCCATCACGTTCCGTGATGCATGTGAATCCATGTTGTACATATTCGTCCAACCACTTTCTTTATTTGCTCGACATAGTTAGTATGGATTAAAATATTCCAAAAAAAATCTCACGACTTCACACATTGACTACTGAGCGGGCTAAATTCCCCGCAGCACTGATTGGCCAAGCAATGTAATGTGATCATCTGCAGCCAGTGATGGCCAAGCGGGGCGTGTCATCACTAATTGACATGATGAGTCGGGTGTGTCCTGACCTCCGTGGCAGATCGAACCCAGATTGGGAACCACTGCCTTACAACCTGTAAAGTCGTTTTTGCAAGAATGTAATACAGGACTTGCAGCATTGGCCACTCAGAACCTTCAGGTGTATTTTGGTTAGGATTCAGTGGTTCAGAAAATGGACGAGAGAATGAGCAGGTCAAGAATTTTATTATGGCAGGTCCGTGTACATTTTCTGGAAAATTCTCATTTAGGAAAGACAGTTATTCCATATTTTAAAAATAAGTTTTAAAATAATATACAGCGGGAAGTGCTGGCCTGGTGGTAAAGGTGCTGGATCACTGATCCCAAGGTTGGGAGTTCAAGCTCCACTCTCAGCGGGTTGTCACTGTCCCCCCAGTGCCCTAACTGGGTAATCAAAGGCCGGCCGTGTCTCTCACTGTCTATGGTTTGAGGTTCATGTAGAAGAACCATTGCTGACTTTCGGCAAGAGGAGCTGCATAGCCGTCAGCGTGTTTCCGTCCTGCGATGGCCCGGCGAGCCGTCCAGGGTGTACTCTGCCCTCACCGGGAGTCGGCTGAGATGGACACCAGCCTACCCGTGACCCTAATTAGGATTAAGCGGTTACTTAAAATGAATGAAATGAACATGTTTACAGTTTCTCTACTGTCGTCGTTTACATTTTTTGACCGTAAAATCTACTGACACTTTTTAGAGTGTACTGACGATCCACACGCTACATGTCCTTCACATCAGGATTATTATTGCGTTCCTGGCTGAATGTTGACGGAGTAAATCTTTTTGCAGACCGGTGCAAGTTTGAGCAGCACATTGTTTTTAAACGAACGAGTATAAAGTGTCTACCAGTCACATTTTCATTAATTCAGTGTTCAGAGGCGCGCTTGGCTTTATACCGCAGTAATCAGTAACAGTTACCGTGATGTGCTCCAGACGCTAAAACTTTACAAAACCCGTCGCAACCCTTTCATGGCTAAAAAAACAACACAAAAACAAGTGCACACTTCACAGTCACTGCACAAACACACCCACATGCTGTCAGGTTGGATATAAAGGCAGAACAAGCCCAAGCCGCTGTCCGTCTGTGCTGATTTTGGTGAGAAACTCCCAGCATGCTATTCAGCTGCACCTCTGCAGTGCTTCACGCAGCTCTGTGTATTAGACACGCGTTATTTGTAAGGTTCCATTTTTTTCTCAGCTTCCTGTAGTGTGTAGAGCACTGTCAGAGTGCAACAGGAGGAAAAATGAGCTCCATGGAGAAGTATTTCTGTCTGCACTGTGGAACGAACCCCAGCTTGATTATTCACTCGCTGAATTTATGGCTGTTTTGATGGGAAGTATGGCTTTGTGGACAGACTCCAGCGCCAGACACTCGAAAGGCTTGTTATTGTCTGTGGTCATTTCAAGCACATAAATCTGGAAAAAGAAATTGAAACATCAATATGTTTTTATTCTAACTGGACCACTGCATTGTGTTTCCACTTACACCGCGAGGTCATACGACAAATGTTCTGTTCTAAAATGAGTCCATTGCATCATCATCTTGATCTATTTCTATTTTGTTAAGTTTCATACATCACCCACAATGCCATTCATCTACCTGCTAATCGTGGTGCTCCTGGGTTTATCTCTTCCTTCTTCAACTCAAGAAAGCGATGCAGCGCCGCTTTAGTACGTTCATCGGCCCGGCTGTCTCATCAAAGGCAAAGGCAGAGTGCACCCTAAACAGCCATCAGTCCATCACAGGGCAACACCAGCATCCATTTGGAGTAGCACTTAGCACGTTTGCCTTACAGAAACAAGGTCCTAGGCTCTGCGAAGGCATCTTGCATTGAGTCTGTATGTTCTCAATATGCTTGTCTGGGTTTTTTTTGGGGCACTCAGGGACAGGGTGTACCTTGTCTTCGTGCGGAGTTGGCTGGGATGGGTTCCAGCCTCCCTAAGGCTCGAATAAATCCACATCAAGGAAGCCACAATTTCCTCGAGGTGTACTTATTTGTCCTGTACTGGAGATGCTGTATGTTTCAGGGTGGCAGTTTCCTTAAAATGGTGGCCAGAGATAGCAGTGCTGGGTTGGTGTTTAACAATGCGAGCGAATACACAGACCTGAAGGATTTTGAATTGTCTGTCACAGGATCCATAGCCAAGAAGATTTAATCACTCAAACTGTCACAACAAAACGGAGCCAATGATGGAGGTTACATTGCACTCACTGCTCTAAGATTACGCAATGTGATTTACTAAAAGCTTTATATAGAGAAACCCACACAACTGACTCACATACTAATTAATAATAAGTATTTAACCGTAATGAGGCGTGAGGGACGTGGAAAATAATGAACTATGAATGTTGTTTATTTTCCTTTAACAGGGAGTCAAAGAAAGGCTCAGGATCTCCTGTTATAAACAGGAAGCCAGCATTACCATGTCAGGCTAGCGATATTATCAGAAAACGCTAGCTGGTTGTCCGACATGCTCTCACGATTCCTGGAATTGCTTCAGTAATATCACAAGATCTCTCAAGGTTGCATCTCTAGTAATATACACCGGATTCGAGTTTCAGATGGTAAGCTGCCATCCATGACAGCAGTCATTTTCTACCCTGCTTATCTACTGAGGCTCACGGGAAAGCTAAAGCAAATCCCAGCTGATATCAGGCAAGAAGCATGGCACACCATGGACAGGTCCGCCAGTCTATCACAGGGCCAACAAAGAGAAACAGACAGCCATTGACACCTACCTTTAAATCTATAGGCAATTTAGCAGAACCAGTTTCCTGAATGGCTTTCAATTGACCTAAGAATATAGGTCTTCGGACTGTAGAGGGAAACTGGAGCACTGAGCAGAAAGCAACACAGACAAGCAGAGAACATCCAAACCTTGAATTTTCTCACCGCAAGGTGTGAATACTTACCACTGCACCAGAGATATTCATTAGCTCAATACTTAAGGATTCATGTCAAAGAATGGGTAGTAGTTGGACACCCTCACCAGAAAAGTGTTTTGCTACTTTATACTGTAATGTAAGGAGGAGGTAGAACAAATGTGAACTAAGTACTGAACCCTGTGGGTCTCCACTCGAGTGTTAGCGTTGAGTAAATATGGATCCACTTCCTGTTTGTTATTCTCAGAAGTTATGTTGAGTCACACATTTCCACACTTATGAGAATGCATAGAATTGTTTTGCTCAGAACATGGCTGCTGTAGCAGGCTGAGGTAGGTAAAGGTAAAGTCTGTTAGGATTTTTACACCCCACGCCATAGTGGTTCATCAGGCTGGTGCTTATCCCTGGTTTCTGTAGCGTGAAGCAACTAGGAGTTCAACTCCTCCTGGATGGGACTCTAGTCCATCGCAGGTTACCTTTCCAGTATATTTTAACTGGTACCCATTTATACTGCTGGATGAACAGAGGCAAACTTGTGGTCGAGACCTTGCCCAGGGGTCTTAGCATAGTGGGAGTCGAACTGGGATTCGAACACACAACCTCCCGATCATGAGTACAGCACCCTAACCACCATGCCACCGCCCCCCCTAGCAGGCTGAGACACCACATAAATTATTTCTGTAGAAGGCATTGCCTTGAGTTCAAATTGTTTAAGATTTTGAAGTCTATTATAGAAAAAAAAGAAAGACAGCTAATTTTACACTGAATACTCAACAGTCTCAAGAGAAAAACCTGACTGTCATGTACGGCATTCGTATTAACTAAAGCATGGAGTGTGTGCTTTCTCTGCAAAGTACTGAAGCGTTCCATTCTTAAAAAGCTGTTGCTATGTGACCAGATGCTATGGAGTCATTTATGACGGAAATGGTGAAGGGGAGAACATATTGAGTGAAACCCTACTGCATTGTATAAAGGGTGGAAAAGTAAGGTTTCTCTGTAGGGTTGCTGAACTTGATCTCCATAATAAGGCCAGATGGTCAACAGTTTGAGTGAAACTCAGAATAGAGCCTCTGCTCCTTTATATCAAATACAGACAGTTGATCGGGTTTAAGGACCTCACAGGTTGCACCCTTCATCTCACAGTAGAACTGTAATATCTGCGGATCTGTCAGGAGAAGATGTAATGTATGACTCCATAATATCATTCACTGCTAAGCCATTTTAGCAGAGAGACTATAGGCTGTGTAACTCGAGGGGAGCCACTCCACACCGATCCTAGGGACACATTAGAATAGCCGATTTGCGTAATGTGCAGGTTTTTAAACGAGGGAAGAAAAATGCAGCAGCTAGAGGAAACCAGTGCCCAGAGGGACAATAAGAAGAAGGCGGAGAGTTCACTCAGAAGTGCCCTTGCTGACCAGAGGGCATGAACCAAGAACTGTGTCGAGAATGTTAACCACGAAACCACCAATCCATAACACTAGCATTCATTAAAGCTCAGTTATATTCCCTTAGAGTCATTCATTTATTTTCTGAACCGATTAATCCGAATTAGGGTGGCAGGGAGGCTGGCACCCATCTCTGCCGACTCTGGGTAAGGGCAGAGTACACCCTGGGCAGCTCACCAGGCCATCGCAGGGCAGAAACACGCTGACGGCTTTGCAGCTACTCTTGACGGAAGTCAGCAATGGTTCTTTTACATGTGTTAGGGGCATGTATATAAATGTGAGTGTGTAAACGGTGTACTTGATTAGATTCAGAGTGTGCTGTAACTCGTGTCACATGGTATGACTCAGCTGTAAGGGGGGTCTGGGAACTTCGAGATGGACTTGGTTGCGCATGCGCCCTGGTGGCATGTCAAGTGATCCAGAAACTTCGAGAATGGAACTTTCCAGAACTTTGGAGAGGTTATATTAAGGACTTAATGCAGCCTCTTCCCGTCTCGTACCTCTTCCAGTCTCTTTGGCGCGGAGAAGGAAACTCATCGCGGCAGCTCATCTCATCCAAGGCGGATCATGGAAACTTCACCCAGGGTTTGTCGTTCGCGACTTCATCACCAAAGTCCATCGTCCACGTTCACCCACAGCCAACACCAGGATGTTCATCATCTATTTCTGTCTAACACGGGATTACAGGCACGCACCGCTTCTGAATTTACGATGCTGCAGGCAGAAAATTATTATATTATTAAATTGTATATAGTTTATGTCGTGGTTTGTCGTTCTTTACTAGTTTAACGGGGCAATTTACTTCTAAATTCCATATGTAACAGAATTGGGGGCTCATCCGATAGAATCCATTTGGCATACATAACAAAATTGGGGGCTCATCCGGGATGGAATACATTTGGCGTATGTAATAAATGAACCTCACACCATAGACAGTGAAAGACATGGCTGGCCTTTGATAACCCAGTTAGTGCACTGAAGGGACAACAGTGACAACCACTGATAGTGGGACTTGAACCTCCAACCTTAGGATTAGTAAGCCAGAACCTTATCACCGGGCCACTGCCCTATTCATTTACATACAAAAATAAATAGTTATCCATCAAATAATGGATTTCCATTTCATCTGTATCCACAACTGCCCTGGGATGGCCTGGCTAGCTGTCCAGGGTGTAGTCAGCCCTTGGCCAGACTGAGTTAAGATGGGCACCAGCCTCCCTGTGAACCAAACTAGGATTAAGCATTTCATAAAAAGAATGAATGAATTTCATAGCCTTTCAAAAAACATACACAAATCATACGTGGAGGAAATGAGTATCAAGTGCAGACACAGATATTCATACATACATGTTTACGCCATTAATTCTGAGCATAAAGTAGTTTATGTGTTAATGTTTATACATGTAATATAGTTTTGAAATACAGTGGTACCTCACCTCACGATAGTCCCAGCAAACGAAAAATCCAAGTTTGAAAAAACATTTTCAAAAATTTTTGTCTCTGTATACGAAACAAGTTCTCCTTACGAAACGCACCAAACAGGTCATTCAAACATTAAAGCGAGCCATTCAAACATTCAAACAATGCACGAACTGCTCTCACATTTACTATCTTCCAACATCCCACCTTGCTCACCTCCCATTGGCTAGGAGGGATGATGCAGCTCCCTCCCATTGGCTATTATGGAGCTGCATCTCACATAATGCTTTTTGTGTAAAGGACAGAGTTACCGTTGTTTCATGAGTTTTTTGAGTGTGCTCATTGCTTTATTTTTTGACTTAGGCTTTTAACCTTCCATAAACATTTGTAAGATTATAACTCTGCTAAGAAGACATGGTCAACATGCGCGTACACACACACACACACACACACACACACACACACACACAGAAAAATCCAAGTTAAGAAAAAGGCTCTGGAACAGATTAATTTCGTAAGGTGAGGTACCACTGTAATACTAAATCTGCCTTTGGTAGCCCAGTGGTATCATGCTGGCTTACTCGACTGAAGATCGGCGGTTCAAGCCCCACTATCACCAAATTGTTACTGTTGTCCCTGCAGGGCAGCTAACCCGGTTATCAAAGGCCAGCAATGTCTTCGACTGAGGATTAAGTGGTTCAGAAAATGAATGAAATACTGAGTGTTTCGAGCATGATCTGTATAGCACAGAGACAGTTTTTGTCTTTCATTCGTTTTCCACCGGGTCCAGGTCACTGGGTATCAGCCTCAGGAGAGAAGAATCTTCTCTCCCTAGAAACCCCTCTGCCTGATCACTTCAAATTCCTCCTCTGACAGAATTCTGAGACATTCTCAAACCAGCTGATAGATATACACTCTTTAACCTAGTACGAGTCTGCCATGGTTTCTCATCCTGGATCGACCTGGCTGGAACACCCTCCCATGACTTAAGGCATCCGGAAGGTATCCTAATCAGATACCTGAACTATCTCAGATGGTTCCTTTCAATGAGTAAGAGCAGCAACTCCAATCTGGGCCTCTTTCTCTTGTCTAAACTCCTCCTCAGCTCATCTCTCCATTGCTTGTATCCATGATCTGATTCTTTCAATCTCTACTCACAGCTCGAACCCATAAGTGCGGGTCAGAATGTTGATGGACCTGTGCATTGAGAGCTTTGTCTTACTTCATCACAATGGAAAAATGAAACATCTGCATTAATGCAGATTCTGCACCAATCTGTCTATTCATCTCCTGCCCCATTTTCATAATTACGACCTGGAAATACTTCAGCTCTGCTACTTTGGGCAACTTCTTTTCGACCCAGAGTGAGCGCACCACACTTTTCCAGCAAAAGAACACACACAGCCTTGGATTCAGAAGTGCTGATTATCATCCCCTCAGCTTCACACCCAGAAAATTGTCCCTATATAACATTCTGTGGTGTTTTTATTTTCTGTTGTTGTTTATTTGTTTGGACACAGTTGCACAAGATTTGAGGTGAACAATCGGGTAACAGGCGTTATGTCGGAATTAAAGCAGGATAGTGGCGGGTAACAAACGCCAGAAAGAGTTTCGAAGATTTGAAAGATCCAGACAGAATGACCTGTCAGCAGTCGGCTGTAGATGTACCTGTGCTTCCACTTTACGGAGTTTTTGCTGTTTTTGCATTTTTTTTTTTCCCTTTAGAATTGTGAAGGGAAGCAAGCTGGTATCTTCCGGGACAGCAGAGCGTGAAGCCTGGAGGCAGACCTTTTTTTTTTCCACTGACGCCTTTCATTGATTTTGCCATAAAATGACACAGAGAACAAACGGTTTCTGGGTGTCTGTGGGAGATAAATTTAAAAAAAGTTTGTCTCATATTGGTGTGATGGGAGTTGATTTGCATTATCTGTAATACTGCCACTCATATTTCAGTGAAATTGTATAATGATGTGCAGAAGCTGGATTGCAGATATTTTCGGTATGTATCCGGATGTGTGTTATTAATTCTGACCCTGTACTCATGGCAGTGCTTTGTAATTCTATCTCTGGCACAAATAGACGAAGAGTGGACCGAGTATAGAATATTACTTGTCATCCTATGGCCTACATTCTTCCTGCATCCTACACATGTTCTCTTTGATCCAGGAAATGGTAACAATGCTTTTTTTATTACGTGCACCTCACATCAAGTAGGTCTAGGTTTCGGGTCCCAGGCTCGGCGTGGGCGTTTTTGTGTTGAGTTAGCTTGTTGTCCCCATGCTTGCCTGGGTTTCCTTCAAGTACATACGCTACTCAACTTATGAACGAGATACGTTCCGGACAGCCGTTCGTTAGTGTTTTGGGCATGTAAATAAATGTATAAATATAATGACTGTATAAACGTTGTATGCAATTATATTCATTTGGTGCGCTATAAATGGTGGCGCATGGTATTACTCAGCGGTTTTTGGGTCACTGTTGTTTTGCCTGCATGGTCTAATTGGGTCCGGAATGTTCCAGCATATTAGAGAAACTTTAAGATGTACAGTAGGCCCTTGACATTCGCGGGGGGGACATACGGTTCCGAGCCCTCCCGCGAATCGAGATAATCCGCGAGCTCTGTACACGGAAGTAAAACCCCATGTATGATGTCACATGCGCGAATGAGCAGCCGGCAGTAAAATACTATGTATGTATTACATGCGCTAAAATATGCTTCTTAAGGGTCAGGTGATTAGAACATTCGAGAATGGAACTTTCCTGAACTTTAGAGAATCTATATAAGGACCCGTTGCTGACTGGCTCACGCGGATCTTCTGGGGAGTCATCTAAACGGAATCACCTAAGGCGAATCATTCAACGCGCTTCATCCAACTTTCCAGACTTCATCACTCAAGTCCATCATCCACGTTGATCCACAGCCAACGCGAGGATTTTAATCATTCATTTGTTTTGATATGCGGGATTCCAAGCTTTCGACCGCCAGCGCGCGCGCCATCTCTAAATTTACCATACCGCAGCTGCTTGGTGACTATCTTTATTTTGTGACTCTAGTTGTATTTGTATTTTGTTTAGCTCTAAGCTGCAAGTTATTATTTTGCCTTACTTTGTTAATATCATTAAATTGTATATATTGTATGTTGTGGTTAGTCTTGTTCTGCTGGTTTCATGGGGCACTATTCATATTCTAAATTCCATACGTAACAGTTAGATGAATTTGTTCGTAAGTTATTACGGGGTGTTCTTTAGGTGGGGAACGTATGTTTAAAGCTTGTATACGTAACCTATACGAGTTTGTACAGTATACAATCTCTCTCTCCCTCTCTCTCTCTCTCTCCCTCTCTCTCTCTCAGTATGATGCCACAGGGGGTGCAGTGTGATACTGGGGGAAGCGCGTATGACCCAGAGGAACATGCTTTTATGGAATTGTGTACGAGAATTAAGTGTGATTGCACCTCCGCTCCACTAGTTGGCAGTTGCGTTCTCATTGTCGCATTATGGTGTAGCAGTTTTTCGCACGAGCAAACAATATGAAGTGCAGTAAACAACCCCTTAAGAAACAACACGGAAACAGTTCTAACAGGAACGAAGAGAACGGTGGAGAGAGACGGAGATATTAAGACATAAATTAGTTGAATGAGTTTAAATAAGGATGTATTTTTTTTTTATTTCAGGTACATTGGTGCACTTTAAATCTTTTCTATTACAGATTAAAAACAAAGTTTTTCTTTATTGTAAGTTGAACTATATTTCTTTCTTTCTTTGTTTTTAATGTTAATAAAGATACAATGTTATGCAGAGGTGTACTAATAACAATTTTATAGACAAATAAAACTATTTATAGTCGCTTGTGGGGCGGTGGGGGGGGGGGGTGATGGTTTTTTTTTTCTTCCTGGGGGGCACCACCGAAAATAATTGAAAAGCATTGCCCTAGACGTAAATGTGACTGAATGGTTGTGCATTCTTTGATCCTGCAATGGCCTCTCAAGCTGCTCAGGGTGTGCCCACATTTGCCATAGTTGGCCAAGATAGGCTCCACCCTCCCTGCGACCCTAATAGTAGGATTACGGTTGTTAGATCCTCTGCTTTATATGTGTTTTGTTGTACATATTATTAATATGAGCTTAAAAAGATGCAAACAGGTTGATTATGTTAGTTATGAGTGAATTCCTGGTGCACTTGGACTCAGAGACCTCAAAGAAATTCAGTGTGAAGAGCTCAGTGAGAAAATCATTCAGCTAGCAAGAGGAGAGTGAATTAGCTTTCCAAACAGCTCTGTGTTCAGGGTGTGTGTCGAGTCAGTGCCTGCTAGCTGTTGCTGTGTGTGTTTGTGTGTGTTTGTGTGTGTTTGTGTGTGTGTGTGTGTGTGTGTGTGTGTGTGTGTGTGTGTGTGTGTGTGTGTGTGTGTGTGTGCGTGTGCTCTGAATGACTGGGGAGGGTAAGAGTATGAGAGATGTGGCTTTTGGACTGTTTTGGTCCCTCAGCTCTCCTTTCATGCATAAAGACCCTACTGTAACCCTTGTGTGTGTGTGTGTGTGTGTGTGTGTGTGTGTGTGTGTGTGTGTGTGTGTGTGTGCACTTCAGTGTGTATTCGCTCAGTGTGGTGCTCTTCATGGCCTTGCAGCTCCACAGCGCAGACCCCCTGGTGATGTTGCAGGAATATGTGCATTCTGTATTGTAGTAAAAACACAGAGCAAAATATTTTATTTCTGGGTTGCTGACCTTCTGAGTTCAGCCTCTTCATAGTTTATTCATTCAGTCATTTATTTTCTGAACCGCTTAATCCTAATTAGGGTGATGGGAAGGCTAACACCCATCTCATCCGACTCTGGACGACGGCAGAGTACACCCTGGACAGTTCATTTCTTAGTTTAATTCAGGTACACTAAAGAGTTTAAAGCCAGCTGCTGCAATGTTAAAGCTGCTCCTGTTACACCAAGATAAACGGTCTACAGTCTCTAACCTGTCTGTAATCTCCTGCCTCTAATCTGCTCTGACTCTAACCTATTTCCTTTATTCTATATTTTTTGTATTCTGGGTTGTGTCTGTAATTTATCTCTGACCCGTGTTCTTTTAATAACCTTGTTCTAATGTCCTGTCTGTAATTTGTTTCTCTGTTTAGCCGCTGCCTTGACTCTAACCTGTCCCTTCCTCTAATCTCTTGTCCCTAAACTACCTATGCATTTAACCTGTCTTCATCTCTAAACATTCTCTGTCACCGATGGTTCTCTGCCTGACTCTAAGTTCCTTTCTCTAGTCCGTCTCCTGTCTTTGAAACCTCTCATGTCTCCAATCTGTCATCAATGTGTTGTCTCTAATTTCTTTCTCTCTCTAAGATATTTTGTTTCTCTCATCTGTCTCCTGCCTCTAACCTATCTCCTGTCCCTGATCTCCTTTGAGTAATTCATCTCTATTTTTAACTAATCTCCTTTCTCAAACTAATCTCCTGTCTTCATCCTGTCTTTAATGTCCTGTGTCCAGTCTGTCTCTCTCCCTCTCTCTCTAACCAATCGTGCATATTTCACCCATCTCTTTGCTCTGCCCCATCTCTTTGCTCTTGCCCTCATGCAAACCTGTCTCCAGTCTTTATTAATCCTTTTTCTGCTTAAGTCTTAATCCAGCTCTCATTTTTAACCAGCGTCCCTCCTCTAGTTTTCTCCTGTGTTGTTTCTAACCTATTTCCAGTGTCTGGTCTTCATCCTGTGTGGTTAGGGTTAGGGTGCTGTGCTTATGATCGGGAGGTTGTGTGTTCAAATCCCAGTTAGACACCCACTGTGCTAAGACCCCTGGGCAAGGTCTCAACCTCAAGTGTGCCTCTGTTCCCCCAGCAGTATAAATGGAAACCAGTTAAAATATACTGGGAAGGTAACCTGCGATGGACTAGCGTCCCATCCAGGAGAAGTTGTACTCCTGGTCGCTTCATGCTACGGAAACCGGGGATAAGCACCGGCCTGATGAGCCACTAGGCCTTAGGGTGTAAAAAGCATAAAGGACTTTACTTTTTTTTTACTTTTCCAGCGTCTCCGTCCTGTGGCTCCGAGTGTGTGGTGGTGGCAGTGGTGGTGGTGGTGGTGGCGGTGGTGGTGGGAGTGCCCCGGTATGAAAGCTGAGAAAATTGATAGCCTTAAAATTGTTGACTAAAGAATTAAACATATTATAATTAGCATATCTGTTGTGTATACGTGGAGCATATGCTGCATCCACAGATACAAACACATTATGTCATGTGAAGGTTTGTAGACTATCGACTGTAGACTATAAATAATGTGTCAGTGAATAATTATCATTAATAATAATAACATTAAGACTTGCACCAGAGCAATGGACTGAACAAAAAGACACTCAGAGATGTAAAGATTCTGATTAAATCGAGCAGTGCTGCAATTAGGCAACATTTGATCTGAGCAATGACCTTAATTATCTCTAGACTGGGTTACAGTGAAACGCATCGATCCGTTCAGATGGTGAGTCGTTGGTCGATGAGTTAGAGGAATCCAACAGAGTCGGGTCGGTCAAGTCGGCATGTCTGGATTGCAAAAGAAATTCTTTCACGACTCGTCAGAACATTCATACATTTATTTATTTGTTCACTTGCTAGACTGCTTTATATTACTGTGGTTGCAGGGAGGCTGGAGCCTGTCTCACCAGTCTATCCGAAGGCCAACCACACACCGACATTTGCACTCACACTTAGGGGTAATTTGGAACAACCATTTAGTATAACGTGCATGTTTTTGGACTATGGGAGGAAACCATAGCACCCGGAGGAGACCCACGCAAGCACGTAAAGAATGTGCAGGCTCCACACAGAAACACCTTGGCCAAATTAGGACTCAAATCTGTGTGATGGACATTAATTAACCATTAATCCACTGTGCTGGTGTCCATCTCCAGAACATGACAAAAAATAAACAGCATAATAAAAGTGCAATAAACTGAAGAATGATTGACAGCGAGAACTTCCTGTTTATCATCTCCGAGATGTAGAGATGACTTGGAAAGTGTCAGAGCCTGGAGCAGTGAGCAACCTGACTATGTAGTGTACACTTCCTGAGGGTTAATGATGGAAAGCTAGTGAAAGTCACAGAGGGCTAAATGTTTTTTCGGCATTCATTGAGGACTCATTTGCATCCCTCCCTCCTTGAGTACGTGCTCAGGAGTGTGATCAAGTGTAGGTCTGAGTGTCTGATCGTCCCCTTGCTTGTGTGTAAAGTGCCGTCGTGCTTCATAAAGCCGTGCGCTGCCTCATTAAGCCGTCAGATAGACAGGGAAAGGGCGACGGGAACGAGCGGCTCATGCCTTGTTATTCAGATGTTCAACCCCCCCCCCCCGCCCACAGCTCTGGGAGATGGATCGAGTACCAACACACAGAGATTAACTGATAGACATGTGATGCGAAGAAAATGATTACTGAACAGACCTAAACATCTATCTAGCTGATAGGGGGAAACATTTCTGAATGACTTGCTGATTCATCATAAAAATAATCTTGAGATTCTTGGACTGCAGCTGAGATTTATGTTGTAGTTAAATTCGAGTTTTACGTTTCAGCTCTATTTTTCGAGAACCTGTCAATAACAGTGCTAGTCAAGCAGGATATTGCAGTGACACTTCAGTCTTTTAGTCCTCGAAGTCCTAGCCTTTGGTCAGCATGGAGACGTGGTGGCTAGCTTCTCCACCTAATGCTGCGAGTCCAAAATTAGATGTGCAGTCTAGTAAGGAATGGGATAAAATCTCTATCCTGTCAATCACAGCTCAAGTATTGTATGTGGAAGTGGGTAGATAGCACTTTCTTCTATATGTCTCGCTTCATAGATCTTGGAGGAACCACTCGATGGTCTTCACATGCCACGCCCATATGCTAGTTTGTGCATAACAGGGGAGTGGTAGCAAGTGAATGGAAATTGGCCATGACTGATTTAGGAAGGGGCTGCATGGTGGTGTATCGATGTAGCAGCACTTCAACCTCACAGCAAGAAGGTACTGGGTTTTGGTTCCAGTCCTCGGTACGGGGGAGGGGAGGAGTTGTTTAAAGACATGAGGTTAATTGAATTACAGGGATCCCTCACTTTCCGTGGTTAATGGGGACCGAGACCACCCCACAACCACCAATTTCCACAAAGTAGTATCGACCCCCTGACTGGTGTATAGTGTATGTACATGTATATGTGTATATAATATCAATAAATACATATTCAACGCTATAAATGATTATAATAACAATTAAACGTTAAAAAATAATGCATAAGATTTAAATAAAATATAAATACACACATACAGATGCGCACATCACATAAAAATGTAAGTAGTTTTGTTGGGGGGTTTTGGGTTGTTTTTTGTTTTTGTTTGTTTGGGGTTTTTTTGCATTAAAGCCTTGTTTTGCAGCAGTTTCTTTAACTTTTTCTCTATTTTTCCTTAATTTCCTTATTTAAAAAAAAAAAAAATTCAGTGAATATTTTTGAAAAACCCACAATACACTGAAGCCACAGAAACTGTATATATATATATATATAAAGCGAGGGATTGCTGTATATGGATCACTAGTGGATGTGGATGTAAGTGTGAATGGTGCTGTCTGTGTTGGCCCTGTGATGGTCTAACAAGCTGTTCAGGGTTCATTTTGCCTTTGTTAGGGGTAGGCTGGGAATTACAGTGACTCTAATAGTCTAATACAGGGGTCCCCAACCCCCGGTCCATGGACCGGTTGAGACTGGCCGCAAACAAAATCTTTCAGGGTTTTTTTTATTCGAGCTTTGCAATCTTATTTTAAAAAAACGACTATTTTTGACATTGCCACCGAAGCACAGAAAGCCCTTCTTCCTTTTCCAACTGCATATCTGTGTGAGGTGGGGTTTTCTGTTAATCAAGATTACAGAGTAGTCTCTAACCGGTCCGTAGAAACATTTTCATACATAAAACTGGTCCCTGGTGCAAAAAAGGTTGGAGACCACTGGGCTAATAGACTCAGCTTAGTTTGGAAAATAAAATGAACTGAATGTTGTTTTCTATAAAGAATTCAGATTCCGGTTGTGTCTGGGTTTGTATTGTACATCTTATAAAAAAGAACTACCATCGCAACTCACCACACGTGAAGCGATCCAGGCATTTCAGAGACAAAAAGAAGTTATTAATGTTGAAAAAGACAGTGATTTTAATCACGCAGTGTTATTTTAGTTGTTTTGAACCTTTTCTTCACAATTCATAAACACATTCGCCTGAGAGAAATATTAGTGATCCTGAGGTTCTATTTCTTTTCCTTCTGTCACTCTGGCATTCTTCAGGCTGAAAAGGGGCCAATCAAAATAAACATTTATTTCCAGAACTAATAACAACCATTTCAGCGTCTTTAGTTTGCTGGTTCCTTGTAACAAGGGCAAACATATTCTGAGTTCTGTCCTTCATGTTTGAGGTCATGTTTTATCTGCACTTTCCCATTCGGATTCCAGAGTGTTTCATCCACGAGAGAACCATCTGTTCCTATTTAAAGAAATGTGTGTAAGCTATGAACACGTTAATCTTCAAGACATACCCATGAGCATCTGACAATAAACTGTCTTTCTTGTTCTGTCTCCATAACAATTTCGTTTTATCTCTCAGATGTGGGTGGATTAAAGGCATTTCTGGATCATGCATCTCGCTCTGGGTTGGATGTGTCGCTGCAACAGGTAGAGCGCAACGTCTCAAAGGTTTTTCTGACGCTCTTCAGCACAATGAAGACGGAAGAGCTGAATCGCTATAGAGACTCACTGAGACGCGCCATCTTATTACTGAGTCCACGGGTCGCTCATGCCTTCATCAACCAGGTAAACACTGATGCACCAACCACACACCTTCCTCCATCAGGTCTGACCTCATACACTAGCCACACACCTTTGTCCACCAGGTCTGATCTGGTACACCACCCACACACCTTCTTTCAACAGGTATGACCTGATATACCAGCCACACAGCTTCCTCCATTAGGCCTGACCTCATACACCAGCCACACACCTCCCTCCAGCAGGTCTGATCTGATACACTAGCCACACACCTTCCTCCATCAGGTCTGACCTCATACACCAGTCATACACCTTCCTCCATCAGGTCACCACTGATACACCAGCCACGCACCTTCCTCCATCAGGTCTGACCTCATACACCAGTCATACACCTTCCTCCATCAGGTCACCACTGATACACCAGCCACACACCTTCTTCCATCAGGTTACCACTGATACACCAGCTACAATTCTCATCTACCAGGTCACCACTGACACACCAGTCACTCACCTTCATCTTCCAACAGGGCAAACATTAATGCATGTGCTATAGATGGCCTGAATGTCTGGTGTGATGTTTTTTTTTTATGAATGGGGCTCTTGGCATAAGGGCAGTGAGGCAGTTTTATTTTTATCCCAGCAGGGGGTAAGCTGTGAGCTGAAGAAACAGGTGTAGCGCTTATTGAAAAACCAAATATATCTAGAGACTGAGAACCACAGCAGGAAACCTTTGCCAGGAGCTGACACCAACAGGGTTCATGTACTGCTTAAAAAAAGAGATTGCAGAAATTATAGGTATGCATTTATCCTGCATTGGTTTAATGGACAGTCTGAAAGGATCCAATTAGGGGTTCTGACAGGTCTCGAACAGCATGGCTGCAAGGTATGAGAGAAACCAAGGGGCATAAAGCAATGGGGAGCAGCAAGAGCATGAATACATCCCCAATGGTGTCCATGATATCCCATAGTTCTGTGCTTTTTATGAAAATAACTGGCAGGGCAAATCGACCACATTGATACTGTGTCGGAATCACAAACTACTAGTCCGTCACAGGAAAAACACACACCACTATTCACACTCATATCTAGGGTAAATCTGGAAGAGCCGATTAGCCCAATGTGCATGTCTTTGGACTGTGGGACTCCACACAGATACTCCACACAACACCAAGTTTGTAACTCGAACCCAGGACCTTCAGTCGATGAGGTGGATGTGCTTAGCATTACAGCAGCATGCCAGAGTCCAGTAGTTCTCATTATCATATGTTTTTAATGCAAACAAAAAAGCTCCAGCGGATGTGGCTGAGCAGGTCACAACAACGGACCAAGCATTCCCTCGGTGTGAAACAAGACGAATAAGAACTTTTGCAGAGAATTTTATAGATGCTTTAGAATCAGTGGGGAGCCGTAAGATAAAATACGATCAATACAGTCTGAACTTCTGCTTGTTTCTGCGCCAACCAGAACCTCACGATATTTTGTTGTTACGGTAGTTTCATTTATAATTAGCTTATTATTGCATGATAATATACTTCACCAACTAGATTTCTGAGAATTTAAATGTGCAAATGAATAATATGTACAAATGGAATAAGGGTGGCACGCTGGTTAGCACTTCCACCTTACAGGAACAAGGTACTAGGTTTTGGGTTCAGCTCTTGGTGAGGACATTTCTCTGGTCTGTGAGTTTGAATGTTCTCCCCCTCTGCTTGTGTGGGTTTCCACTGGTACTCTGGTTTTCTCCAACACTCCACACAAGACGTGTACATTAGGTTGACTGGCTGGTTATGTGGGTGTTGGTCCTGTAATGGATCGGTGCGCTGTTCAGGCTGTAACTTCTCTTCGCCCAAAGTCATTTCTAGTAGAATTCAGCAGTTTGTCGAATGAATGAATGAATGAATTAATGAATGAATGAAAAGCCCAGAGACAGAAACCATGCCACGGTGTTCTGTAGGCATCTCATAAGAAAATCAGTCTGTTGAAACTGATTCAAGGGTCCGTCAGGAATTTCTCAAATTCAAGAAGCGTTTGTCTGTAGCCTATGTTGGTCCTTCTCTAGGCGTCCTCCTCAGAACACATTATGAACTGTGCTGTAAAGGATACCAGCCAAAAAGTGGTCCACCCTAATGCAGCCATGCTCAACAAATAAGCCTGGTAAAAGATATTAGGTAATCAGCCTGCTGGAACACTGAAGCTGATGATGAAGATGAAGATGAAGATACTGTTTTGATTGCATTGATAATGTATTTCGTTATTCTGTATTTATACATGTATAATAACAATTAAGTTGAATCTAATCTAATCTAAAGGATCAAGATGATGATGATGATGATGATGATGATGATGATGTTGAAGATGAATTATAAGTGTGGGGTCATGGTGGCTCGGTTGTTATCACCTTCGCCTCACTAGAAGAACGTTGAGAGTTTGAATTTCAACCAGGAACCAATTGTTTGGAGCAGAAGTCCAGTCCTGCGAGGGTTTCCTCCGGGGTATTAGAGTTTCCTCCAGCAGTCCAAAGACATGCACATTAAGATCAGCTGGCTCTTACTGCCCCTCACCGGACCTCAGTTGGGATTGGCTTTAGCCGCATTCAATTGATTCGCTTTCAGACTTCCTCCCTTACACCAAGCTGATTAAAAGCTGCTGTTTACACTTCAAACTCACCTTTTTGTTCCTACCTGTGATCTCGAACGTTCTCGTCCCTTATTTATTGCATATATTGATTCTGTTGACAATTTTAAAGGTCTGTAAAGACTCACTTGCTCAGATGGGTGTTTATGGAATTGTTGGTGCTGTTGGTTTATTATGGGCGTTTGGTTCTGTGCTGTTTTATTTTATGTTTTGTGTTTTAGGTCTTTTATTACATCCTTTATGTTTCTCTTATTTTATCAATTTTTTTAATTTAAAAATGTTAATTAATCTGCGTTGTAATGTGCTTTGTGACTTCTGCCTGTGAAAAGCATTGAAGAAATACAGTGTATGTACTTATTTATGAATTTCCTCTTCCCCATAATCCAGACTGAGGAGCAGTGATGGATAAATAGATGCTGCATTGATGAATGGACAGATGGATGTGTGGGTTAACTGGGGGATAGAATGTGGGTTTGTGTGTGGATGGATGGATGCATGGATGTGTGGATGGATGCATGGGTAGATAGATGAATGGATTGATGTATGTGTACATAAATGGATAGATGGATGGATGGATGGATGGATTGCTGTATGTGTGGATGGCTTGAAAGACAGAATCATGGATTGATGGATGGGTGGGTGAATGAGTGACTGGATAGATGCATATATGTATTGATGTGTGGCTATAAGGATGGATTGCTGGGTTGGCGGGTTTGTGAATGTATGGTTGGGTGAATATGTGGATGGAGGGATGAATGGATTGCTGTATTTGTAGATGGATAGATTTATCAATGTGTGGATGGATAGCTGGGTTAGTGGCTTGGTGAATGCATTTATGTATGGTTGGGTGAATCTATGGCTAGATGGATGGATGGATGGATGGGTAGATGTGGATTGAAGGAATGGATAAATTAATGGGTGGATAGTACAGTTAAGTGCACTGTAATATGTGCATTTAATGTAAAATAAACCACATTACACTTTTAAAACTTTTCATCAACTTTTTCTATTTTTTTTTCTTTTTTCTATAATTAATATTAAATACATTCAATATTGCACCATAACAGTATACTGTATTTAATGGTCACTGGAGCTGGCAGTGCACTCGTTCATGATGACGTATCATTAAGTTGAGTGCTTTAAGTGAACCCTTTTTTTTTGGATGATTATTCAGAGATTTATATATTTTTGTTTTCGAACAGTGTGTGTCAGTGTGTGTGTGTGTGTGTGTGTGTGTGTGTGTGTGTGTGTGTGTGTGTATATGCCTATGTGTGTGTGTGTGTGCATGTGCCTATGTGTGCGTGTGTGTGTGTGTGTGTGTGTGTGTGTGTGTGTCAGAGTGTGAATAATATAAAGTGGCCTTCTGTAAACAAACACGGCTCAGATGTTCCCGGGAATAATAGTAATGCACTTCAGATGGAGAGCCGAAAAATGGTGCGATGGCTGAGGAGCTCTAGTGATTTGCTTTAGCATTTGGTTTTTTTCCAACAGTTGGGAAGGGAAGGAAGGGATAGGTGTAACCATGACAACGCCATTATATTTAGCATAGCAAGGTCTGTTTATGAATTAGCCTAAGCTCTCTCGCTGTGTGTGTGTGTGTGTGTGTGTGTGTGTGTGTGTGTGTGTGTGTGTGTGTGTGTGTGTGTGTGTGTGTGTGTGTGTGTTTGTAAAATTGATCATTTGTATTGTTCTGCTTTCTCCAAAACTGAGAATGAACTGAGAAAGAAGATAAAAGAATAGAAGTGCACAGACATTAGCAGACGCCCTGAAACATCGATCTTCACCTGCAATCACGCGCCACCACCAGTTTTTTATTCATGGAGCCATGTAATCTAGAACTGCTTTCATTTTAGTCCATGCAACAAGCTCACTCAGGCCGAATAAAACATATCAGCCACCGTTTGCTGTGTCGCTCCCTGATGTGTGTTAATGGTGCATTAGATTACTGTGGCGAGAAATAATATTATCCAGCTTCTCCGTGTTAAACGAGCTTCTTTGCACAAATGTGATGATTCTCACAACTAATTAGGGAATCATCCTTGTATGTCTTTCCTGGCACTTTTAACTCGACATGTATTTACACAGCAAATTCACTTTCTGAGTTAATTTCATGATCAGCAATTACACACAAAAAAATTTCAGATCAAATATAAAACCGCAGAGATTTACGAATCAGTGCAGCATATAAAGTGTAAACTTTACACTGTAAAGCATGAACAACACATCAGACCTTTTAGCTATTTATAATTACGTTAAATAGTGCTCTCTCTCTCTCTCTCTCTCTCTCTCTCTCTCTCTCTCTCTCTCTCTCTCTCTCTCTCTCACACACACACACACACACACACACACACACACACACACACATACACACACACTCACTCACTCACTCACTCACTCACTCACTCAATCTCTCTCTCTCACACACAGACACACACTCACACAGACATACACACACATTCTCTCTTTCTCTCTCTTTCACACACACACACACATACACACACACACACTCTCTCTCTCTCTCTCTCTCTCTCTCTCTGTCTCTCTCTCTCTCTCTCTTTCACACACACACACACACACACACACACACACACACACACACACACACACACACACACACACACACACACACAGACAGCTTATCTTGTTACCAACTTGCTAGCTCTTCTGTCTTAAAATTTTTAGTGTTTACACTCACACTGGAGACTCCTTACAACAACAATGCATTAGCAACAAGATAGATAGATACTGTATATAAACTGTACCAGTGTACAGCCCAATTAATGATCTGTTACTATTGTAACCATCACACCCATTATTGAAACAACACTTTAAATATTGTTTAACAACTTCATCAACATCATTAATTTTTATTCATTTATTTTCTAAATCGATTAATCCCAATTAGGGTCGAGGGGAGGGTGGCACCCATCTCACCCACCTCTAGGCAAATGCGAGGTACACCACACACATCTCACCAGGCCATCGCAGGGTTAACTCACAGACAACCATCGGGACAGGCAAGTAGTATAATATGCATGTTTTTGAACTCTGGGGAAAAGCCACTCTTCACTGAAATAATGACCGGGAATCCGACCCAGGCCTTCTCGCTGCGACGTGCATGTACTAACCCCCTGAGAGGTGGATTCACTAACGCATGAGTGGACGAAGTACTAACCCCCTGAGAGGTTGATGCACTAACCCCCAAGATGTGGAAGTACTAACCCCTGAGACATGGAAGTACTAACCTATGAGAGGTGGGTGTACTAACCCCATGAGAGGTGGATATACTAACCCCATGAAAGGTGGATGTACTAACCCCCTGAAAGGCGGATGTATTAACCCCCTGAAATATGAATGTACTAACCCCACGAAGTGTGGATGTACTAACCCCTGAGAGGTGGATGTACCAACCCCCTGAGAGGCAGATGTACTAACCCCTTGAAAGGTGGATGTATTAACCCCATGAGAGATGGATATACTAACCCCACGAGATGTGGATGTACTAACTCCTGAGAGGTGGATGTACTAACCCCCTAAGAGGCAGATGTACTAACCCCTGAGAGGTGGATGTACTAACCCCCTGAGAGGTGGGTGTGCTATCATTAGATATAAATAAATACATATATCAAAAGTTTTCAGTAAAAGTTCAAATCGCAGGCTCAGCGAGGCCATTCAGTGTTCTTTTTCCATTAAGCCCTCGTAAGAAAATGTGAGTAGGATTTTTAAAAATAAATATTTTTGACCTCACTCACTTCCCAATACCTACCCATGATGCACTAGGACATGTTTTACTTTGCAATGTTTTATTTTTTCTTGAAAAGGTTAGGTGCCCCTGTAGAATCCGTTTTATCAGATGAACATACACCCATTGAGACTTTGGGATAATCCAGAATATGTATTTTGCATAATGTGCATATCTTTGGACTGTTGGCGGAAACTGTAGTACCCTGAGGAACCCACGGAAACACGGAGGGAACATGTGAACTCCATACAGAAAAGCCCTGACTCGGAGTAGTTGTGCATTAAGTAAAGAGGATGAGAGACACTCACCATCCCCATCACCATCACCATCAAGTATTCTTTGCTTTTTCTGTTCGTTATAAATTACATAAGCTTCTGGCATAATCCTCTGACCAATCAGAATTAAGGATTCTGCAAAACACTGTCATAAAGTAGCCATGTGTTTCAATACAGACAGAAAAAATCGAGAGAGAACAAAGTGTAAAGAACATCGGCAACACCGGCAGTAATTAGCGACCCTGAGGTTCACATGCTCGGTTGTATCTCACAGCCTTGTGCTGGATGATTTCATTTTCACCTTCTCTGTTTAAATGAAAAAAATCTTAAAATTGTATTTTTAAAAAAAAATTGTTTTTCTTGAAGCCTACTCATGAGACTGAAAATCTGAACCGCAACATGAACGCACGACCTTTCTTTATGAAGGGTCAGGGCTCCGCATACCTGAGAAATCACACATATCAACAAACATGGCCGAGACCAGCAACGGTACCAGACAGTTATTAAAATACACTGAAATTCAACACACACACACACACACACACACACACACACACACACACACACACACACACACACACACACACACACACACACACACAAACCAACACAGAAACACACAGGCGCACAGGCACACAGATACACACACCAACACAGATACACACAGAAACACTCAGATATACACATATGAACACACACATACACCAACACAGATACACACATACACACAAACCAACACAGATATACACACACACACACAGAAAAACACACATATGAACACACGCACACACTTTTACACATCAATACATGTGTACACATATGCTCTCACACATCTGCATACATACACTCTTTTAGTACGTAACACTCTCTCTCTCTCTCTCTCTCTCTCTCTCTCTCTGTCTGTGTTTGTGTGTGTGTGTGTGTGTGTGTGTGTGTGTGTGAGAGAGAGAGAGAGAGAGCGAGAAAGAGGGATAGAGTGTGAGAGAGAGAGACAGAGAGCGAGACTCTTTGTATTTATTAATATTCCATTGGTTTTGCTCGCAGCAATTTTGTGACATGTTAATGATTTAATTTTTAATGTTCATTCTCTGTGTGTCTCTGTGCTGCTGCTGCTGCTGCTGCTGCTGCTGCTTCCATTTCTTTAGGCCGTGGAGACAAACTTGGCATCCAAGGACTCTCACTGGGTTTATGCAAATGAAGTAAGAAGAAGCGCACACACACACATTCACTCTCTTTCTTTCTTTCTCTCTCTCTCTCTCTCTCTGTCTCACAGACACACACACACACACACACACACACACACACAGACACACACATTCTCTCTCTCTCTCTCTCTCCCTCTCTCTCTCTCTCTCTCTCTCTCTCGCTCTCTCCCACACACACCCACACACACACATACAGCAGTGAAATAAATGAATTACTTTAATTATGTAATAATTATTTATTAATAGTTCTCAATGATGCACAGTAACCATACAAGAACTGAATGAATAATTTTGTGCAGAAGGTGAGATGGAATGTTACATAATTTTTTGTACACATCACACAGGAACATAAGCAAGAAAACCCCACACTAAAGCCCAGCTCCCGTGGTTTGTTTCTTCGATTTTAAATGATGAGAGATCGTGCTGAGCTCATGTGAGCAGGTGCACAGCTGTGTAACCACATCTCTTCGGCTCACTTTAAAATTTTAGTACGTACACCTTGGAAGCATCACAAAAAGCAGTCAAAAATATTACAATCAGGATTACAACTTTTTATTGATCCTGAAGAAAGGAATTAAAAAGTCTAAAATGTAAATTTATAAATATACGAGTATATATACTGTATTTCATTTCATGGATTAAATTTAGGCAGCACAGCGGTGTTGTGTTTAGCAGATCTACCTCACAGGAAGAAGGTCCTGGGTTCAATTCCCAGCCTGGGCGTTTCTGTGTGGAGTTTGTATGTTCTCCCTGTGCTCGCATGGGTTTCCTCGGGATAGTCCAGTTTCGTCCCACGATCCAAAAACATGCACAGTAGGCTAAATGGCTGTTCCAAATTGCCCCTAGGTGTGTGTGCTGGTGTGAATAGTTGTGTGAGTGTTGGTCCTGTGACACTCTGACAAGCTGTCCAGGGTGAACCCTGCCCTCACCCAGAGAAGGCTGAGATCGGCACCAAGTTTCCCCCAACCCCAGTTAGGGTAATGCCGCTTAGAAAATGAATGTCCTAATTTATTCAAAATTGTTCAGTAATTGATTAGAAATTATAAATGTCTAAATGAACAGGTACAGAATGAACACTATTAATGAGTAATATGTTCAGTATTATTCAGATCAATATTAATATGACATGGCTATCACAGATGTGGTTGAGCTAAGTGCCGTGTACCTAACAGAGTCTGCACGGCCTACTTCTTCAGCATTAAGTAAACGCCACTGTCAAATACAAATATATTTTTCACTGTCGCTCTCGTTTTCACTTAATCTTGACATGGATTCAAACGTCTATTAACTTGGTCCAGATAAAATCTCTTTGGACTTGCGCTTGATTTTGACTTAAACCTCAATAATGAATTCATATTCATCGACCACATCTGCCTCGCAGCAAGAGATCCTGGCTTTGAATAGCGTGCTTGGGGTCGTTCTGGGTGGATTTTTCCTGTTCCCCCAATAGATGTGTGGGGCCGGTGGCGTAGTGGTTAGGGTGCTGCGCTCATGATCAGGAGGTTGTGAGTTCAAATCCCAGTTAGACACCCCCACCCCCACGCACACTGTGCTAAGACCCCTGGGCAAGGTCTTAACCACAAGTGTGCCTCTGTTCACCCAGCAGTATAAATGGGAACCAGTAAAAATATACTGGGAAGATAATACCCCCATTTCATTGGAGCGCAGCAGACTTGCGGAAGCAACAATGTCATCATCCTCCAACGTTCCTCAGTCGTCCTGTCATCTTCCATGTCCTTCCATATGATTCCTAATGTATTCCTCAGCTTCCGGCAGGCCAAAATCTTCCGTGAATGTGCTTTTGAACATGTTCAAAAGCACATTCACGGAAAAATCTTCCGACAGTGTTCTCTTAGGTTTCTTAGTCGTTCCGCAAATGTTCCGTCATTTCCTCAAATGTTCCGTGATCATTCCTTTTATTTCGCCAGTGTTCCTTGACTGTTCCGTGAGCCTTCCCCCCCTCTACTGGATGGTCAATAGCGGCCACAGAATCCCCACGGTATACTCACTGAAGGTTTGCGGAATACATGTGGAACGTTTTCAGAATGGTTGCGGATAATACGGAAGGCTTGCAGAACACTCAAGGAAGTCACTTCCACTATGAATTATTCTAGTTCATTCACTTAATTTTTCCTGTTTTCCTGTTCATGTAATAAAGGTTTTAAAGTTATAATCACTGTGGTTTGGACTTGTGTGCATGGTTTTTAGTCTGGAATTGAGGTGAAAATAAAAGGACCGTATTGACATTATTGATATTAAACATATTAACATATGTTAATTTTTTAATTTATTGTAAATTATAAACATATTGCACATTATAAACATATGGTAAATTACAAACATATGTTAAATTTTAAGTTTATTGTAAATTATAAACATATAGTATGAATGAGAGAATGAGCTTCCTTGGTCGAATCCGCGTATTTATAGGCGGAATCAGGAGCAAATCCTTTGATCTTTGCCGATTTTTCCTCGTTGAAACGTGGTTACGCCGGGTATTCCTCAGTCATTCCTCAGTCATTCCGTGTTGAACGTGAACGTTCCACCTTCATTCCTTGGCTCTTCCTTCTAAAATGGAGTAGTGCCGTCGTCGTTCCTCGAGTGTTCCTTGCTTTCCGTGAACGTTCGGTGAATTATCCAAAGGTCTTCCTTTGCAATCCAAACTGGTTCCGAAGGTAATCCGAGTGCCTTTATGCATGTATTCCGACATTGTACCGCGGTCTTTCTGTGTCTTTTCCGCACATTCCGTGAACGTTCCAAAGGTGTTCTGAAGGTACAATTTTCTGTAGGTTTTTGACCCATTTTCTGTGTAAAAATGCTGAAGCTCCTCCGTAGAGTGCGTTCCGCCCCTTTCCGCCACGATCATTGCAATCCGCATTCCAGTGAAATGGGGGTATAATTTGCGATTGACTAGCGCCCCATCCAGGAGGAGTTCCTGATAGCTTCAAGCTACGGAAACCGGGAATAAGCACCAACCTGATGAGCCATTAGGCTCTGGTGTAAAAAGCCCAACAGACTTTACCTACCTATAGATGTGTGGGTTTCCTCCAGGTACTCTAGTTTCCTCCCTCAGTTTAAAAACATACACATTATGCTAATTGGCTGTTCTCAATCTCCCTTAAGTGTGTGTGTGTGTGTGTGTGTGTGTGTGTGTGTGTGTGTGTGTGTGTGTGTGTGTGTGTGTGTGAATGGTTGTATGAGTTTTGGCCCTGCAATGGCCGTGCGAGATTTCCAGAGTGTACCCCGGTCTCACCCACAGTGCCCTGAGATGGGCAGCATTGTCCCCTGCAGCTCTTATTGGTATTAAGTGCTTTATAACGTGATTGAATAAATGAATAGTGTTTTGATGTATCTTATACTAGAACAGTTATTCACCTCAGGCTTGATGGACAGCTCTGAATTGTCCCCTCGAGGTTTTATTTCAGGGATTGAATTATTCAGTAATATCCATCTGACCTTCAGTGAATAATTGTTTTGTAACGTATTTAAACGAGCTTTGAAATGCTTTATAACATCGGATATTTATGGCAGGGTTTAATAAGAGTCTCCCTCAGTCATGATTAATCCATTCATACTGAAAAAAGATGAAATACGGTACGAATGACTCTTAATAGGTTGAGAATGTAAAAAAATATATATATAATAATAACCGCAGGAGGAAGGATAGAGGCGACTTCGCAAACCGCAGGGAGGTGGCGGCGGCAGCGGCAGCTAGATTTATCTCCGCGATGCACAATTAACTTGGCTTGTACTTCCTTTTCATTCAGTTAAGACCTATAGTTATTCATTTATTAATTAATTTTTTTGTCCCTTGTTCTTATCTGAAGAATTGACTCATTCCATCTGCACGCCTCATAAATTACCGTCCTGGATTCAGGTCGCTATCATTTTTATTACAGCACCCAGCATTTCATCAGGCGATGCCATTACATTGTCCATATTGTACTTCATCTGGAAATGTGTTTACTTCAGATGCAGTATTCCTCTCATCACTGTTTATTCACGAGATAATTAGCATGTACCTGGACCGCCATTACACCGGAACACTTACTCATCTCACAGTCCGTTCGTGTCGCCCCATCGTTTCATACGAATCAGCTGAAGTCACTGCTGGTAAATACACACTTCACTGAGGCAGAATCCATCTGAATGATCTGTGTTTAATCAGCATCGTTCCCAGTAAAACTATTACTGAGAAGCACTGTGTGTGGTTTCATCTCTTTCCTTCTTTTAAGTGTTCTTGACTTCTGCCGTCGGCCGAGACATTAATTCAGAAGTGTCACCACTTATTCCCGTGATCTTTCATTGCTGTCTACAAAGCCAAAAATCAACATGTTGCCTTCAGTTCTCAATGTTCAGAACTGTTTAGTCCTACATTCGATAAGACTACTGTCAGCACTACTGGCACACTCGCCGGTTCATTTTCTGAACCGTTTAATCCAAGCAGAGCGCCCATCTCAGCCAACTTTAGGTGAGGGGGCAGAGTACAACCTAGATATCTTGCCAGGCCATTACAGGACAGAAACACACTGGCCTGCTCGTTACAAAAGTCAGCAATGTTTTTTTTTCATGCCTCTCACCATAGACAGTGAGCCTCTGATAACCCAGTCAGCTGCACTGGGGGGAGAGCAGTGGCATCCCGGTAATGGTTATGGCTTGAACCCTCAACTTTGGGATCAGTAATCCAGCACCCTACCACTGGGCCACCGCTGCCTCTACTGGCAAACTTTAATACTTTACAGCCAGTGCATACTACTGACATCCTACCAATGAGCTGCATACACACTATTTATACACTGCTGATACATTACTGACTCATTCCGATCAATACACTACTGATAGATTACTGACACACTCCGATCAATACTCTACTTTTACATTACTGACTCACTCCCATCAATACACTAATGATATATTACTGACACACTACTGACATGCAATGTATAAACTACAGACACCTTGCCAATATACCACTGACCAACTACCAACACAAACTCCTGATACTGCTGAGTCTCTGCTGTTACACTACAGATACCCTGTTCATGTAACACAACGATACATTACTAGCGTAGGCCTCCGTCAGTCCTGAAGGACTATGGCTGCGCTCTGGCCAGTATCCCGACTGGTGATACTCCCCAGTGCACAGAGCCTGGGTAGGGAGTAATGAGGGACAGGCTGTTACCCAAGCAGCAAGTCCCCCCCTGTCTCGGCGCCGGAAGGATCCAATGGAAAGGCAAGTGCCGATACGACTGGGTTCCGGTGCCGCTGCAGGAGAGAAACTACGGTCAATTTAGAACGGCCAATTAACCTACAGTGCACGTCTTTGGATTGCGGGGGAAACCGGAGCGCCCGGAGGAAACCTGCACAAGCACGGGGAGAACATGCAAACTCCACACAGAAACGCCCAGGCCGGGAATCGAACCCGGGCCTTCTTGCTGTGAGGCGGACGTGCTAACCACTACGCCACCGTGCCGCCATACATTACTAACACACCACTAATACACTACTGATGCATTATTGATTACCGATACTCTATTCATACACTATTGATGCAGTATTGATACACAATTCATTACTAATACACCAGTGATACACTACTGACACAATATTGATGCACTGCTGATATGCGTCTTACTCTCCCACGAATAGTTTTGGGGGCAAATGGCTTCTTGTGTGTGTGTGTGTGTGTGTGTGTGTGTGTGTGTGTGTGTGTGTGTGTGTGTGTGTGTGTGTGTGTGTGTTCAAAGCTTAGGGAGAAAAATGATTAAATGGCAGTTCTTTCCACAAAGAGCTTTAGAAGGCACTTCGGTCCTCTGTAACCAAAGCACAGAGTCCTTCCACCTCTGTTGAATAAAAGCATTGTCCTGATAAATAAACGGAAATGTAAATGATAAAGGAAGGAGTGATGGTGCTGCCTGTCACTTCATATGCTACCCTGTTATCAGTGATCTGAACATGAGCATTACCGCCCGCTCCATCAGTCGCCTTATGAATACGAGGTGTATGGCTCGAAGTAGATACGGTGCACTCATGCTGATGAAAATGCTCCAAGTGCACCGCCAGTCTGTAATCCTCAGGATGGAAACCATTCAAGACTGATCCGCTCAAAGTCTCCATTCTGTTCGCTCCACAGCCCTTCATCTGCCAACTCGCTCCTCCAACAGCAACATGAACATTCACCAGGTGCCAATTTCTTATGGCACAGAAACTTACGGGATATTATCAGATATCCATTTTGGTTTTAGCTTGTAGCTCTATACTCATTATCAGATTAATTACATTAGCTTAATGACCATGCGGGTCAGCACCGAGCTTGGAGATCAATCTTTCTCTTGTTACTGAGATGGAGGCAAATAATGTCTCATCTGCCAAATACTGTAAACGTCAAGAGCTTTTTCTTGTTGTCGGCTTCTCCTGTCCTCGTTTCTGAGGGTCAAAGGTTATCGATGCATACACCAGACTGCGCCGCTGCTTTCTTCCTTCTGTGGTTGTGTGTCTATCTTATCATGTTACGTCGGTGGGTCCGTAATCCTTTCCTGACCAATTCAGAACGGCCATTTCAGCTCATGTGCATGGTTTTGGACTGTAGGAGGAAACTGGATTACACAGAGGACGCCCACACAAGCACGCAAAGCACATGCACTCCACGCAGAGACCCCATCACCGAACTCAGGACTTAAACACAAGACCTTCCTTCCTCCTGTGAGGCGGACGTGCTAACCGTTACACCACTGTGCCAACTAATAATAAAACAATTTTAAAACAATTTCTGTGACAGACCTCAGGCAGTTATTTTAATAAAGCTCAGCACAGTGAGGGCACGTTGTCTTTCCATTGTTCCACGGGTTAAAGATAAATGACGCCATGCACTGCAGGAGAATACATCACACCCAGACTTGTAGTCATTGTCTGCATTCTAAGCTGATGGGGTTCTACATCAATGGTATGGATTTTATTTTCTACCTAATTAGTAATTCCCTACTTCAATCCTTGGAATAATTATTCTCTGTAGCACAACAGCTAACAGATTAGAATGTCAGGAGTTACGTATGTTTCCTCCGTGACATCGCCACATCTTTCTTTTCCATTGTACAATATTTTACAGATGATCCCAAACACCCTGACACGGTGATGTCATGGAATCATTAGGTGAGAAAATACCACCATTCATTCAAAATTCATTCATTCGGTCATTCATTTTCTGAACCGCTTAATACCAAGTAGAGTCGCGGGGAGGCTGGCGCTCATCTCAGCTGACTCTGGTTGAGGGTGGGGTAAACCGTGGGTAGCCAACACTCACACGCCCGTTGATACTCAGACCCAAACTCACACCTATGAGCAATTTGTAACAGCCAACTAATCGACTGTGCGTGTTCTTTGACTGTGGGAGGAAACCCAAGTACCCGGAGGAACCCATGCAAACACGGGGAGAACATGCAGACTCCACACAGAAACGCCTGAGCTGAGAATCGAACCCAGGACCTTCTTGCTGTGAGATGGATGTGCTAAACACTACGCCACTGTGTCACCCATATGAAGTTCATGCATATTTAAATTCCCCAAAATCCAAATGTACAGGAAAAGTCCTGTACAGAGACATTAATAAACTACAATCCCAGTCTGAGAAGTCTGTAGCTTCATCCATCAGGTACCGAGGACCACAGAGGGTAAGTAAAGAGAGAACAAAGCTGGCACGCACGACGGAGTGAACTTGGAGGCGGATCTTCATTGTGAGTCTCAGCGTAACAGTGTAAAATGATGACCAGCTGTCATACTGTCTGTAGTAGCTCCACCCCAGAATTTCCGCCTAATCTTCTTCTTTTCCTTTCGGCTTTTCCCTTCAGGGGTCGCCACAGCGAATCATCTGCCTCCATCTCACCCTATCCTTTGCATCTTCTTCTCTTACTCCAACGACCTTCATGTCCTCCTTCACCACATCCATGAATCATCTCTTTGGTCTTCCTCTAGGCCTTCTGCCTGGTAGTTCCAGCCTCAGCATCCTACTACCAATATACTCACTATCCCTCCTCTGTACATGTCCGCCTAATATTCTGACTTAAACACCTTTTTTTTTTTTTTTTTTTTTTTTTTTTTTTTTGCAAGTGCAGCAGATTTTGGGAGATGTTCTGATTCTCTCGGGTCTTTGGAGAGTGACAGTTTTGATACAGTAGGTTTGCCTGAGATCTTATTTCCAATCATTATGGTAGTGTGACTGGATTCTGGAGATAAGCAGAATCTATTCCACTTCGATGAAAATAAAAACAGCATCAGTGTTTATTATACAGATATAACGTGAGTTACGAGATTATGGAGCCAGTCATATAAAATTATGTTTTGGTACAATATACTAATGATATATATATAAAGGGACAGAGCGAGTCAGAAAGTTATTTGAGATTTTTTTAAAAATTAGAAAACCAATGAAGGTTAACGGAAGACTTAACGAACAAAGCCCTGTCGCTCCCTTTATGGGTGATACATATTCCAAATATTTGATTACACCCGTGGCTAAGATTTGACTTTCGTGTTAACAAGAAGCCAGTTGATTGTATTCCTCATAACTTTGTTCTGTGGGTGTGGCCTGAATAGTATGGTGGCAGTTTTATACAGCGTGAATACACACACCGTCTCAGATAAGATAAGATTAGATAAGAGGATTTGATTAGATTGAATGGGAAGTGATTGGATGAAAAGAGATGAAATGTTAAAGTAATATAATATCAGACAAGATTAAATTAAATAGAATAAAAAGAGATCAGATGAGGTGAGAAAAGGCAAAGAAAGATTAAAAAAAAGAAAGTATGACGTAAGATAAACCTTATTTTTCTTCTTGGGAAATTATTTTTTACAGCAGCAGTAATATAAGAAGGAAGAAAAAGTCCAAATTCATTCATTTCCTGAACCGCTTAACCAAACTAGGGTCGTGGGGAGGCTTGGGCCCATCTTAACTGACTCTGGGTGAGGGCAGGGTACACCCTGGACAGCTTGCCAGGCCATCAGAATGCAAACAGACAGATAGACAGACAGACTGATAGACAGACAGACAGACAGACAGACGGATCAATCTATTTAAGCACACATGAAATTAGTGTAAACATCTGGAAATTAGCTCTTGGATTCGGGTCTACATGCTTGGCTTCCAAGTAGCTACTCCTGAAGATTAGCAAAGAAAGCTAAACACCGCTGAGAGTCTCTAAATCCGTGCAGCGCCATGAAATCCAATATAGTGACATGATGTGCTTTTAGTTTGAGAGGCACCAGAATCACATCAGATTTTAATCATAAAAAGTAGCGCTGTGCATTTCTTCCTCGTGACACGAAGCGGTGTAAGAGCAGCATGTTTGCTTTTCACTGTAGCGTATTGTTTGTCTTGTGTCACAAATGGAAGGTGGTAGTGTCTCTGCCTCGCATCCTCCTCCATCCTCCCAGTGTGATTCCTCTGGCACAGACATCGCTCCTCTCTGTTGTCAGCATCTTTCCTGTATTCCATCAAGCACTTTGTTATTGTCAGCCTGTTTGGAGTCATGATGCTTTTTTTTTTTTTTTTAAAGGTGAGCAGGATGATGCCGAGGCTCCTCTGTGTCCTCTAGTGCAGAAACAATGATATCAGCAAAGATGTTTTTGACTTTGCAGTGCTTTTGGAAATATAGGATCAGAGAAGCACTTCAGGGACGGTTTGAGCTTTCGAGGTTTGCCGTGTGCCACAACAGGATGGATATCGCTGCTGTCCTGAGCACGGGTATAGACTAAGATTATCGGATTATGTCCGAATAAATCAGGTTTGTCACAGCAGCTTTGTGAAAACGAGAGCATGTCTGGTTTGTGTCCATTGATTTCTCTCGATGGAGTGTTCATACTGCTGGCACAGGCAGAGATTTTCACGCTTCACTATTTTCAGAAATTGTGTGAAAACTTCACCAAAAATGCAGAGTCTGAGAATTTGAATGCCTGGAGCTTCCTGTGAATTTACACAACCTCCCTGAGGATTCATCTCCAACAATATCATGCCCTACGTCAGAGATGAAACAGGTGTGTTGGATGGTGGTTGGGAATGACATTGATGTGTTGAATGGTGGTCGGAGGTGAAGCAGGTGGGTTGGGTGATTGCTGGAGAGGAAGCAGCTGTGTTGGATGGTTGTTGGAGATGAAGCGGATGTGATTGTATGGTGGATGGTGATGAAGTGGGTGTAATGGATGGTGGTTGGACATGAAGCGCATGGGATGGATGATGGTTAGACATGAATGAAGCAGGTGTGTTGGATGGTGGTTGGAGATGAAGCGGGTGTAATGGATGGTGGTTGGAGGTGAAGCGGGCGTGATGGATGGTGGTTGGAGATGAAGCAGATGTGTTGGACAGTGATCGAGAAGGAGCAGGTGTGATCGGAAATAAAACGTGCAGGAAGGTTCGTAGTGTCCCCAGAACAGGGATGGTGTCTACTGTGAACATGGCAGTCTGAGAGTTATAAGGTTCCTGAATGTACAGGTTGAGTGATGTGTCAGGTTTTAGTTTGGAGAATGAAAAGTGGTTTGTGGCCGTTCGAGGCGACAGGAGTGATGATATTTTATCTGAAGTCTGTTGGAAATCCTCCAGCTGAGTTTAGAAATTCCTTTCTGTGAAATAAGCCGAAAATTCATCCCAGACTCAATTATTCATGCCAGGATTAGAGTTCCTTCCTTCACTCCATTAAAGCTGCGTGGTTTCATTTTCTGTTTGTTTTGTGCACGTATTTCACAGACTTGGTTCTTTCCATCACTGCACTGAACTTGGCTCATTTATTCTCAGCATTCGTCTACAGTAAACATCATCTTCACGGACGCATGACAAATACGCTCAACCAGTCAGAGCTCAGTCTTTCTTTTTCTGTCTGTCGTGGCAGAAATTACTTCACCGTACATACTTTTATATTTTGGCGTTTGGTAGACACCTTTATCCAATACGGCAGCACGTTGGTACTGAGGCTGGAACCCCACCCTACTGGTTAACAACCCAGAGCGTTTAGCACTGAGCTACCTCTGATAGTTTTTGTCTTCTGGAGAATATTCGGTACTATGTATGGCACAGTGGCATAAGTGATCAACTCGACTTACAGCCATGGCATAATTAATTGATTCGGTAAGTAAGAGTGTATCTACTACACAGGAATGGTGCAATCTGATTGGTCCAGTGAGCTAAAAAAGACCAAGTATGGGGCTTGACTTGAAATGACTGACGTTCACAGTTCTTGGAGCAGGCGCCACCATCATTATCACGCCTTAAAATGGAGAAGCAAACCATGAAAATCTTGTGTTAGTTTTTTTTACTTGGGTTTCTGTGTAGTATATAGAAAAACACTCTGAGAGCATGCAGTTTACTCGTAGTATATACAGTGTATATACACTAAACCTTGTGTTAGTATTAGTATATACACTTAGATCACAACCCCTGGGCAAGATACTAACCACAAGTGTGTCTCTGTTCGCCCAGCAGTATAAATGGTACCAGTAAAAATATACTGGGAAGGTAACCTGCGATGGACTAGCGTCCCATCCAGGAGGAGTTGGACTCCTAGTCGCGTCACGCTACGGAAACCGGGATAAGCACCGCCCTGATGAGCCACTAGGCTCGGGGTGTAAAATCCCAACAGACTTTCTTAGATTACAGCACTGAGATCAAAGTACAGAGCTCACCTGATCCACCTCTGTCATGTAAAAATAAATTATATTAAAATATCAGGTTTTGTTTTTTCTTTTTTTTTCATGTTTATGTGGATTATATACTTAAATTCAGGCAGCATGGTGGTGGTCCCGGGTCTGAATCCCGGGCTCAGGAGGTTTCTGTGTGGCGTCTGCATGCTCTCATTGTGCTTGCATGGGTTCCTCCAGGTACTCTGGTTTATTCCTACAGTCGAAAACATGCACATTAGTCACTTCAAATTACGACCAGGTGTCGTGATAGTGCGGATGATCAGAAGAGCTGAGGCTGATATTGAGAACCAGGAGATTATGGGTTTTATTCCCAGACAGTTTAGTCATGCTTAAAATTGCTGTGTATCAAGTACTGGATCAGTTCAACCGCTTGTTATTTTCAACCAGTTCATATCTTCATAAGAGGGTTTTTTTTATTTTATTTTTTCAAAAATATTTGTATTTGTGTGTTTGTTTGTGTGCTTTTGTGTTTAGGAAGTAAGCGATGCTGACATCATGGACCTGGTCCACACGTCTCTGGGTCGTCTGACGGTCATCAGGCAGATTTTTCCCGAGTGGAGAAACAACAACGCTCAGTGCAGAAGGAAAAACCAGAGAGTTAAGTCACTGCTGTGTGAACCTCAGGAGGAGTACCTGCACAGCCTGGAGGTAATCCACCACCCACACACCCCTACCTTCACCACACCCTGCCTTCTAAACACCTGCCACCACTCAATCCTGCCAACTTACACACATTAATACCCAGGAAGATCCTGTATTAACATCCTGTATTCCTAAAGTAAAGTTTAAAAAAAAGCAGGAAAACAAAGTTCCGATCCAGTTTGGTCTTTCAGCCGACACGCCTCCTGTCAGCCGTTCTCATGCCTGCATAAGGTGACGTTGGATTTCTGGACTGGATTCTGATGAAATCTCCACATTTACACAGAACAGGGCCTTCCCCCTATTTATTCAATACCATATTCCAAACCTGACTCAAGATCTGGATGCAAAGCCAAAAGATCGGTAAAAGAAACCCAGGCATCCCTCTCCCTGGTGACACTCTCCATGTCCTGCTGAGGTATCCCGGGGCTTTGCCAGGTCATTCACACCTCTCAAAGGAAACAGCTGACACCCAATCTGAGCAGTTTCATTTCATGATACATGGTTATAATAAGGTCTAAATTATTATTCGGAAGGAGCAGAACTCAGATTTCCTGTCTGTCTGTCTGTCTGTCTGTCTGTCTGTCTGTCTGTCTGTCTGTCTGCAGGTCTCCAGTCTCTATCTGTATGACAGTGTGTTGATGTTGGCAAATGCGTTCTACAGGAAGTTAGAAGACAGGAAGTGGCACAGCATGGCGAGTCTGAGCTGCATGAGGAAATCAACGAAACCCTGGAATGGCGGCTGGTCCATGCTCGACACCATCCAGAAGGTACACGTATAAGTACAGTAAAAGAATGAGAAGCAGTACCGAGTGCAATGCAATGCAATTTACATCTTGTCAGACCTCACTTTAATAACTTTCTCTCACGTATAAATCTCGACCATCCTGCATGTCAGTGTGAAAGGTTTAATGAAAGAGCATGACATTTCTGCTTCTTATTAAAACATGCTCAGATCCCCTGCTCGAGAAATGCTGCTGTCAGCTTCACGATTAATTTTACCTCACCTGAGATGCTTCGGTTAATGTTCCTGGGTAGTTTCCAAACATCAGTGTACAGAAGATGGTGATGGATTGTTTATTATGGGATGTCCCATGGAATGAACAGATCAGTCAGCGATGCTGTACCATGCATCAGACTGTGTCCCTTTTGATCTTGACGTCTTACCAGTATGTCACATGACCTTCCCCTTACTACACAGGAGATCTCACTGCATGTTTCCAAGCTCTGCTGTGATCGCATCAGAATTTCCAGGTTTATAGCTGATGATACCAACCAAGCTTTCTGCGCCCTATTAACTGTGTTTATGGTTAGAACCAGGTGGCATGATGGCATGTTAGCACGTTTGTAGTCAGCACGTTTGACTCACGACAAGAAGATCCTAGGTTGAATTCCTGGGTCCAGGAATTTCTGTGTGGAGTTTGCATGTTTTCTTTATGCCTGCATGGATTTTTTCCAGGGGGACTCCAGTTTCCTCTCACAGTCCAAAAACATACATCATCTTCTTCTTCTGCTTGATCTGAGGTCAGGTCACGGGATAGCAGCCTAAGCAGTGAGTTCCATAAGTCCCTCTCCCCAGACATTTCCGCCAGGTCTTCCAAGGGGACACTGCTGCGTTCCCAGACCATAGTCCCTCCAGCATGTTCTGGGTGGACCACAGGGTCTCTAACCGGCTGGAAATGCCCGAAACACCACACCAGGGAGGCATTCTAGCCACATGCCCGAGCCACCTCAACTGGCTCCTCACAACGTGGAGGAGCAGCGGTTCTACTCTTCCGGATGGCTGAGCTCCTCCAGAATGGCTAAGCTTCTAACTCCATCTCTAAGGGAGAGCTTCGCCACCTGGTGAAGGAAGCTCATTACAGCTGCTTGTATCCATGATCTTGTTTTTTCGGTCACTACCCAAAGCTTGTGACCATAGCTGATGGTTGGACCGTCGATTGGTAAATTGAGAGCTTTGCCTTGTAGCTCAGCTCCATCTTCACCATGACGGACCGTTACAAGCTCTGCTTTACAGCAGAGGGTGTAGCGATCTGCCTGTCGATCTCCCGCTCCATCCTTCCCTGTCTCATGAACAAGACCCCAAGATACTTGAACTCCTTCACTTGGGGCAGGACCTTATTCCAGACCCTGAGTGGGCATTCTTCACTTTTCCGGCTGAGACTCGTGTCCTCGGACTTGGAGGTGCTGATTCACATCCCTTCCGCTTTGTACTTGGCTGCAAGTCGCTCCAATGAGAGCTGGAGGTCTCGGCTTCACGAGGCCAAAAGGACAGCATCATCAACAAAAAGCAGAGCTGAGATCTTATGGCCACCAAACTAGAACCCCCCTCAATGCCGCGGCTGCACTTAGAAATTCTTCTCAGAAAAATTATAAACAGAATTGGTGACAAAGGACAGCCTTGGTGGACTCCCACCTCACCGGAAACGACCTGTTGTTAACAATTCAGACCAAGCTCTGAATCAGGTGATCCAGAGACCTAATGGCATATAACAATGGCCCAGGGGACCCGGGACACAAAAACATACACAGTAGGTTAATAGGCTGTTCCAAATTTCCCCTAGGGGTGAGGGTGAATGGTTGTAAGTGTGTTGGCCCTGCAATAGACTAGCGAGCTATTGAGGGTGTACCCTGCCATGACCCAGACTCAGCACTGATGGGGCCAGCTCGCGACTCTGATTAGGATTAAGTGGCATAGAAATTCATTGGATAGCATAAATCTGCTTGCTCAGCTCCTGACTTATGCCTGTTTGTTTTTTAACCAAATCACAGATCACAGGTCTAATCCTGATAGATTGTGGGGATTTTTGTTTTCTTATTTGTTTGTTTTAGGGGCGGATCTCAGGTCTGACGGGGTTGATGGATTTTCGTAGCAATGGGGCGAACTCTTACGCTCAGTTTGAGATTTTGGGGACGGCATACAGTGAGACATTCGGAAAAGACGTCAAACGTGTAAGTGATGTCAAATTTTTTTCCTTTGTTGTGTTGACAGTCAAAGTGTACCTCCCTCTTTCTCTTGTGCTCTCACTCGTTCTTTCTCACTCTCTGTCCCTGTGTGTGTCATTGTCCATGTCTCTACCGCTCTGTCTCACGCTCTCTCTCTCTCACTTGCTGTCTCTCTCTCTTTCTGATGCTCTGTCTCACTTCATATATCTCAGGCTCCTTTTCTGTCTCTCTCTTGCTCTCTTTTTCATTTCTCTCTCTCTCTCTCTCTCTCTCTCTCTCTCTCTCTCTCTCTCTCTCTCTCTGACTATGCAAATGACACACACACACACACACACACTCACACACACGCACATATGCATCTGCATTCATGTTATTTCCATTTGGATGCTTTCCTTCTTCCCTTCCCTGTTGCTCCTCCTTCCTTCTGTCTCATTGGTCTCTCTCTGTCATCTCTCCATCTTCATTCCACGCTTCCTGTCTCTGTCTTTTGTCTTGCTTTTTTGAATCCGTCCCCTCTTTCAGCTTCTATTTGTTGAAAGTGTCATCGCCAATAAAGACAGAGATGATCTTCTTTCTGGGTATTTTTTCAGACATCCTGTTATCTCATTTTCTCTCCATCCCTCTCTCTTATTTATTTTATACACCGATATCACAGTGACAGATTCTCTCCATCTACCTTGTCCTCTGTGACAACATGTCTTTGTTCTGTGTCTCTGAGCTCAATGAGACTCTCTTCTGAAACATCTGCTGGGGGAAGTGCTGCTGGTTGGTAGAACATGACCTTAACTATTAACATGCTTTTTTTTTAATAATGTGCACTTGTGTGAGCGATTAATAATAAATGTACTATATTAGAGATCAGCCTGCCATGCATATTGACTGGGACCCCAAGGACACACACGCACATATGCGTTCACACACACGCATGCACACGCACACACACACACACACACACACACACACACACACACACACACACACACACTGCCCATAAAACAGTATAACTTTCTCTCTGAAGATATATATATATATATATATATATATATATATATATATATATATATATATATATACATAGATACATATATATATATATATATATATATGTATCTATGTATATATATATCTCCAGAGAGAAAGTCTATATATATATATATATATATATATATATATATATATATATATATATATATGTATATATATATATATATATATATATATATATATATATATATATATATATATATATGTGTGTGTGTGTGTGTATATATATATATATATGTGTGTGTGTGTGTGTGTGTGTGTGAGTGTGTACACACACATACACACACAGACATCACAATTACTGTTGAGAGGAGGCTAGAGTCCATCTCAGCTGAATCTGATCGGGGCGGGTACACCTTGGACAGCTTGCCAGGCCATTGCAGGCCCAACACACACACACACACATACACGAAACCATTCACACTCACAATCACACATAGAGACGATTTGCAATAGCCAGTTAGTCTGCTGTGAGTGTTTTTTGGCCGTGGGAGGGAAAGGATTACCCAGAGAAAACCCATGCAAGCACAGGAAGAACATGCAGGCTCCACACAGAAACATCCTGAGCCTGGGAATCAAACCCACGACCTTGTTTTGAGATGGATATGCTAACCACTGCACCATCGTGCCATATATATTGCTTATCAATTTTATTAGAGCACCTGTCGTAGACGAAGACTAAACTAACACTAAACTATTGATCGATTCATTCATTTGCTGATCCGCTTAATTCTACTATTAGGATGCTGGATGCTTATTTCAACTGCATGGTACACCCTCAACAGCTCGCCAGTCCATTACAGGGTCAACACACACAATCATTAACACACACTCACACCTAGGGTACATTTGGAACAGCCAATCAGCATAATGTTCATCTATTCAGACTGTGGTGCTGAGGTGGTGCTGAGAAACTGGAGCACTCAGATGGAACCTATACAAGCACGGGTAGAACATTCAAACGCACAGAAACGTCCTCGCCAAGCCCAGGACTCAAAACCGAGACCCTCCAGCTCTAGGGTGATAACCTCTACACCACTATGCCGCCCAAGGGTTATCCTGATTGTATCCGAGTCGTAGGACGACTCTTGGCAACCTGCCATGAAGGATAACGCCTTGATTATCATCTTCATGGAGGTTTTCTTGGCAAGGATAGTGCAGTGGTTTGCCATTGTCTTCTCATCACAATGTGAACCTACGAGCAATTTAGAACAGCCATTTAGCCTACTGTGCATGTTTTTGGATCGTGGAAGGAAACCAGAGTACCCGGAGGAAACCCACGCGAGCACGGGGAGAACATGCAAACTCCGCACATAAACGCCCAGGCCTGGAATCAAACCCAGGCCTTCTTGCTGTGAGGCGAACGTGCTAACCACCATGCCACCGTGCTGCCAAGGGTTATACAGTTTTATAAATTAAAAAAAAACAAAGAATAAGTATTTAAACATGGGTATATATATATATATATAACTGAACTGGGAAGAAGGAGGGGCACGTTCAGTCTGTCGTTTGTAAACAATGGACGCAGCGTCATTGCGTCATTACGTTAGCGTACTACGTAGCTACTTCTAAACTCAAAATTTGACTTTTTTTTTTTTGAAAAAAAAAAAACCTAAAATCGAAAAACCGTAAAACGGATGAACGTAAGTTGGGGAGCATCTGTAATAGGCTCAGCAAGTGAGTACGTGAGTCCAAAGCCTTCTCCATTTCAGCCGTCATCAGGCTGCTGACATGTCGCTAATTCTGATTCTGTATCTGCATTTCATTTCTTTTCTGCTTTTGACGTGTATTTTCTCCCGGCCTGTCACTGTAGCATCAGGTGGTACAGCGATTATTTCCTCATTCAGAAGCAATTAGTACCAACTACCTTCGTGTTTTTAATTACAGCATACTACTGTATTTAAATATAGTATTTACAAATAAAATAACAAATATAGTGTAACAAATAAAAGTAGGGAAGTGGTGACCCAGTAGTAAGGTGCTGGATCGCCGATCCTAAGGTTGGGGGTTCACGCCCCACTGTCAATGGTTGTCCAATGCATCAAACTGGGTTATCAAAGACTGGCCATGTCTCTCACTGCCTGTGGTGGGAGGTTCATGCAAAAGAGCCATTGCTGACTTTGAGCAAGAGGAGCTACATAGCATGCTTCTGCCCTGGGATGGCCTGGCAAACTCTCCAGGGTGTTCTATGCCATTGCCCAGAGGTAGCTGAGATGGGCACCAGCCTCCCTATGACTACAATTAGGATTAAGTGGTTCAGAAAATGAATGAATGAATAAAATTACTTAATTATATACTGTATATTAAAAATATATCCATGTAATGACTTTTTCAGTCTCCCGTGGAAACCCTGATTTAAATTCCAGCTTGAAAGGCAAAAAGTAGTATAACTTTCAAATGGTTAAATTCTTATTCAGGGTATTATACAAAACCACTGATGTCACAGGGAGGCGTGCCCATCCTGGAGCATCTTTACACACTGCATGTACTTATCATTATGAAGTTCCTGCCTGGTACTGATCAAGCAGTAGAGTGTTCCACATCGTTAGTACATACATTTTATTCAACATTATGAATTCATTTGCATAAATGAATATGAAATATATTCTTTCTTTAAAAAAAATGCAGCATCCCAAAAGATTTTCCATCAGATCCCTAAGACATTAATTAGCAAACCTGAAATGTACACGAAGCTTTTACTAAGATGCTGATCAGAAAATTATCTTTCCGACTCAGCAGTGCAGATGTTTTTTAAAAAAAAATTCTTAAAGTATATAAAGGGTTGTGAGTTTTAATAAAATCATTCATTTTAAGTTCTGGCCATAAAAAAGAAAAAATAAATAAATTCACCTTTGAGCTCTGCTGAAAGTCAAAATTAAAGCTCTGCTCAAGGACGAGGGTGCGACACCGGGTCCAGATTCACCCATCAGATTTCAATGTAATCCTCATTTCCCCAACCTATTATTGCCATCTCAGAAATAATTATGAAAATGAAATATACGAAGTCTGGTGCATAACGGAATATATTTATGTGCTGCTTTCTGATTATATATATTTTTTAAGCTTTCGCTGCCTCAGAGTATCACCAAGGCAGAACAATGGTGTAGTGGTTAGCACATCCGCCTCATAGCACGGAAGGCCTGGGTTTGGTTCCTAACCTGGGCGTTCTCCTTGTGCTTGCGTGGGTTTCCTCAGGGTACTCCGGTTTCCTCCCGCAGTCCAGAATCATGCTCAGTAGGTTAATTGGCTGTTCCAAATCTCCCCTAGGTGTGAATACTTGTGTGAATGTTGGCCCTGTGATGGCCTGGCGAGCTGTGCAGCATGCACCACACCCTCGCCCAGAATCGGCTGAGATGGGCGTAAATGGTTCAGAAAATGAATGAATGAATTGTATCCCCAGTTGTATTTAAGCTCCTCCAGCTGTTTATGAAGTTCTGTTTTTACTAAATTATTGGATTATATATGAAGAATAACATACAGCAGGTTTCCCATCATTGCAAAATAAACCCTGAGTCAGTGGCTGAGAGGCGGATACCGTACATAACAGCGGGATATTCTGAAAGATGTATTTCCTGATAATAACAGCATGTACATTACACGGCACTTATTACATTCAATTCATTCATTTTCTGAACCACATGATCCTAATTAGGGTCGCAGGAAGGCTGGTGCCCATCACATCCGACTCTGGGTTCAAGCAGGTTACACCCTGAACAGTTTGCCGGGCTATTGCAGGACTAACCCACAGAGAACCATTTGCACTCACACCTAGGGACAATTTGGAACTGTCTGTCAGTCTACTGTGCATTTTTCTGGACTGTTGGAGGAAACCAGAGTCCCCGGAGGAAACCCACACAAGCACAGGAAGAACATACATGCATCCACACAACACCCCACGGCCAGGAATCAAAAAGCTACATATCCTGAACTATTCAGTCTTGTCGTGAGATGGCAGACCAATCCGTTTGTCTCATTCCCATGTAGTAAATTCTGGAGTTTTTTATTACAAATTTTCATGCCGTCACAGCTTCACGGCATAAACAACTTCCAGGAAATTCATCAGGGTCACAATGTAGTGGTTCCTGAGTTCTTAACGGCTTTATGTGACAGAATAGCAGGCAGGCTGTTCTTTTGAGTGTGCAGAGTTCTATAATGTCAAACTGAAAAATAAAACCGAAGCGTATAAAAAGCTCACTTCGCATTTTTATGGACGTGATACATGTTTAAAGCGTTTCACTGTAAACTGCTGCATTGATTCCAGTGCCATTCTGTCTGCAACAAAAGACAAATGTAACAAAGACAAGGAAAAATACACTTCCTGGTTCTGGTGTGAATTAACCGTGAGTCTGGAGGATCGCTACCCTTTCAGTTCATTTTTTTGTAACCGCTTAATCCTAATTAGGGTCGCGGGGAGGCTGGCGCCCATCCCAGCCGACTCTGGGCGAGGGCAGAATACACACTGGACAGCTTGCCAGGCCATCGCAGGGCAGAGACAGGCTGATGGCCTTGCAGCTACTCCTGTCGAAAGTCAGCAATGGTTCTTTTACATGAACCTCACACCACAGACAGTGAGAGACATGGCTGGCCTTTGATTACCCAGTTAGTGCACTGGGGTACAGTTCAGATGGTGGAAGATATTTTCCTACGGCACATAGGACCAGGAGCAACTCACTGGTTGAATATTTTGGGTTACTGAAGAGGTTCAAGCCCCAGTACCACCAAGCTGTCCTCTCTGCTCAGGAGTCACTTGAACCCACAACCTTGGGATCAGTGAGCCAGCACCTTTACCACCAGGCCACCACTGCCCTCCTTCTTCTTCTTTTCCTTTCGGCTTTTCCCTTCAGGGGTCACCACAGCGAATCATCTGCCTCCATCTCACCCTATCCTTTGCATCTTCTTCTCTTACACCAACGACCTTCATGTCCTCTTTCACCACATCCATGAATCGTCTCTTTGGTCTTCCTCTAGGCCTTTTGTCTGGTAGTTCCAGCCTCAGCATCCTTTTACCAATATACTCACTATCCCTCCTCTGTACATGTCCAAACCATCTCACTCTAGCCTCTCTGACTTTGTTTCCAAAACGTCTTACATGTGCTGTCCCTCTGATGTGCTCATTCCTAATCCTATCCATCCTCGTTACTCCCAAAGAGAACCTCAACATTTTCATCTCTGCTACCTCCAGCTCTGCCTCCTGTCTTTTCCCCAGGGCCACTGTTTCTAACTCATACAACATCGTTGGCCTCAACACTGTCTTGTACACTTTTCCTTTCATTCTTGCCGATACCCTCCTATCACACATCACACCGGACACTTTTCTCCAACCATTCCAACCTGCCTGCACACGCTTCTTGACCTCTTTTCCACACTCTCCATTGCTCTGGATTGTTGAGCCTAAGTACTTAAAATCCTCCACCTTTCTTATCTCTGCTCCCTGTAATCTCACCGTTCCTCTTGGGTCCTTGTCATTCATGCACATGTATTCTGTCTTACTGAGGCTAATCTTCATTCCCCTCCTTTCCAGGGCATACCTCCACCTCTCTAGATTTTCCTGCACTTGTTCTCTGCTCTCACTACAGATCACAATGTCATCTGCAAACATCATAGTCCATGGAGATTCTTGTCTAACCTCGTCTGTCAGCCTGTCCATCACCATAGCAAACAAGAAGGGGCTGAGAGCTGACCCTTGATGCAGTCCCACCTCCACCTTGAACTCTTCTGTCACACCGACAGCACACCTCACCACTGTCTTACAGCTCTCATACATGTCCTGCACCACTCTAACATACTTCTCTGCCCCTCCAGACTTCCTCATGCAATACCACAGTTCTTCTCTCGGCACCCTGTCATATGCTTTCTCCAGATCCACAAAGGCACAATGCAGCTCCCTCTGACCTTCTCTGTACTTCTCCATTAACATCCTCAAGGCAAACACTGCATCTGTGGTGCTCTTTCTTGGCATGAAACCAAACTGTTGTTCACAAATGCTGACCTCTGCCCTTAGTCTAGCTTCCACTATTCTTTCCCATAACTTCATCGTATGGCTCATCAACTTTATCCCTCTGTAGTTGCCACAACTCTGCACGTCTCCCTTGTTCTTAAAAATGGGCACAAGCACACTTCTCCTCCATTCCTCTGGCATCGTCTCACTCTCTAAGACCTTGTTAAATGTTCTTGTCAGAAAATCTACTGCTACCTCTCCTAGACACTTCCATACCTCCACCGGTATGTCATCAGGACCAACTGCCTTTCCATTCTTCATCCTCTTCAATGCCCTCCTCACTTCACCCTTACTAATCTTTGCTACTTCCTGGTCCTCAACAGTCACCTCTTCTACTCTTTTTCTCTCTCATTTTCCTCATTCATCAGCTCTTCAAAGTACTCTTTCCATCTTCCCAGCACACTTCTGTCATCAGTCAATACATTTCCCTCTCTGTCCTTTATCAATCTAACTTGCTGCACGTCCTTCCCATCTCTATTTCTCTGCTGTGCCAACCTGTATAAATCATTTTCTCCCTCCTTACTTTCCAACCGAGCATACAAGTCATCAAACGCGCTCTGTTTGGCCTTTGACACTGCTACCTTTGCCTTATGCTGTGTCTCCCTGTACTCCTGTTTACTCTCTTTGGTTTTTTCAATGTCCCACTTCTTCTTAGCTAACCTCTTCCTTTGTACACACTCCTGCACTTCCTCATTCCACCACCAAGTCTCCTTATCTACTTTCCTTCCAGATGACACACCAAGTATTCTCCTACCTGTTTCCCTGATCACATTAGCTGTAGTTGTCCAGTCATCTGGAAGCACTTCCTGACCACCCAAAGCCTGTTTCAACTCCTCCTTGAAGACAACCCGACACTCTTCCTTCTTCAGCTTCCACCACTTTGTCTTCTGCTCTGCCTTTGCCTTCTTCACCTTCCTCACCATCAGCATCATCCTGCACACCACCATCCTATGCTGTTTGGCAACACTCTCACCCGCTACTACTTTGCAGTCACTGACTTCCTTTAAATTACATCGCCTGCACAAGATGTAGTCTACCTGTGTGCTCCTACCTCCACTTTTATAAGTCACCCTATGCTCCTCTCTCTTCTGGAAGAAAGTATTCACCACAGCCATTTCCATCCTTTTTGCAAAATCTACCAACATCTGTCCTTCTGCGTTCCTGTCCTGGATACCAAACCTGCCCATCACTTCCTCGTCCCCTCTGTTTCCTGCACCAACATGTCCATTGAAGTCTGCCCCAATGACCACTCTTTCACCTCTGGGGGTACTCTGCATCACTTCATCTAACTCCCTCCAGAATCTCTCCTTCTCGTCTCGCTCACATCCTGTCTGTGGGGCATAAGCACTAACAACATTGACCATCACACCTTCAATTTCTAACTTGAGACTCATCACTCTGTCTGACACTCTTTTCACTTCTAGAACATTCCTGACAAACTCCTCTCCTTCAAGATGACTCCAACTCCATTTCTCTTCCCATCCACACCATGATAAAACAGCTTTAACCCTGCTCCTATGCTTCTAGCCTTGTTACCTTTCCACCTGGTCTCCTGAACACACAGTATGTCCACCTTCCTCCTCTGCATCATGGCAGCCAGCTCTCTACCTTTTCCTGTCATAGTTCCAACGTTCAAAGTCCCTACTTTCAGTCCTAGACTCATGCCTTTCCTCTTCTCTCTCTGGCAACGGACACGCCTCCCGCCTCTCCTTCTTCGACGTCTTCGACCAACAGTAGTCCAATTTCCATCAGCACCCTGTTGGTTGACGGCACTGATGGCGGTCGTTGTTAACCCGGGCCTCGACCGATCCGGTATGTCATTTTTTCTTGTGATTCGCATAGTTTATTTGGCATTTGTTTTACGCCGGATGCCCTTCCTGACGCAACCCTCTGCATTTATCCGGGCTTGGGACCGGCGTGAGGGAGAGACACTGGTTTGTGCCCCCCCTCACGGCTGCATTACTGCCCATCAGAATAAAACTCTATCATGCAAAGACGAGTTCTACATGGTCACTTAAAAAAATATAGATTCTATTGAGTTAACGTTTGCATGTTCTCCCTAGGGGCAGTGGTGGTGTGGTGGTGGTAAATGTGCTGGATCACTGATCCTAAGGTTGGGGGTTCAAGCCCCACTGTCAACTGGGTTATCAAAGGCTGACCATGCCTCTCACTGTCTGTGGTGTAAGGCATGTAAAAGAACAATTGCTGACTTTCGACAAGAGTAGCTACATAGCCGTCAGTGTGTTTCTGCCTTCAATGGCCTGGTGAGCCGTCCAGGGTGTACTCTGCCCTCATCCAGAGTCAGTTGGGATAGGCACCAGCGTCCTAATTAGGATTAAGCGGTTACAGAAAAAGAATGCATGAATTAATGAATGTTCTCCCCATACTTGTATGGGTTCCTCCAAGTGCTCTGGTTTCATTCCACAGTCCAAAAGACATGTTCATTAGGCTAATTTGCTGATCCAAATTGCCCCTTGGTGTCAGTGTGTATGTGAATGGTTTTGAGTGTGTTGGCTATGTGTTGGACTGTCAAATTGTTCAGGTTGTACATTGCCTTTGCTCAGTGTTGACTGAGATGGGCTTCAGCTTCTCTACAACCCTAGTCAGATTAAAGGGTTCAGCAGGAATGAGTGAGTCGTTTAGCAAGAGAATCCAACGGGTGCAAACCTCTACCCAGTCCAGCAATCTCACATATGAACCTAAATGTGCAAAATGTTTCTCTCAATCTTAAAGAATCCTTAAAAAAATTACGTTTATGGCATTTGACAGACACTCTTATCCAGACCAACTTTCATTTCTAATACTACTGAGGGATGGGGACCTTGCTCAAGGGCCCAACAGTGGCAGCTTGATGGTACAGTATTGGGACTTAAACTCCTGATTGTTGTATTAATAAGCCAGAGAATTAACCTTCTGAGCTCCCAATGCCCTGGTGGTAACAAAAAGCGTAAGAACAAAAGTAAATGAACTGAGCCGAGTTTTTCTCACATCATAACAGGTTTCTGAGGACAGAGTGTAAATCTCAGGATCATTAAATTCACTTAGTTTCAGGTCACTAGAGATCTCGTAAGTAATTAAAGAGAACATACACTTTATTAATATGAAGGAAAAATTAAACCTGATATGAGCATGATACAGAAATGCCATCACCTTCTCTGGGGCAAAACTCATTTAAAACGTACCCAGGCAAAATTAAAACCTATTCTGCTGTCAGACAAAACAAAATGAAAATCCAGGACTGTCCAGGTTATCAGTGCTTGATATAGTGCAATGAATTCTGGAAGTGTTCCTGAGCCCATGCAGTGATCTCCTTAACAGAATCATGCCTGTTTTTGAATATCACAGGAAACTGGAGCACCCAGACGAAACCCAGATAAGCCTGAAGAAAAGATGCAAACTCCACACAGAAATGCTCTATGCGCAGGAATCAAACCTATGCCCTCCTGTTGGATGGAGGAAGACGTGCTAAACACTGTGCCATTGTGCCACCACAAAGCAAAAGAGTATATAATAATAATAATAATAATAATAATAATAATAATAATAATAATAATAATAATAATAATAATACAAGTTCTTGAGCTTTGCAAATCATTGCATTCTGTTTTAATTCATATTTTAATTTGTTGTGGTCGCTTGTTTTAAACCAATTTGTAACAGCCCCATCCCAGTTATGTTGGATTATTAAGATTTTATTAAGTTTTTTTTGGTTTTTTTTTTTATCTTTAACCATTAGTCACATTTATTCAGGAGGTTCATGAGCCAGTTTTCTATTTATAATACTTAGATATGAGAAAATAAAAAAAAAACATTCAGCCATAAACTTAATTAATTAGATAAAAATTAGCTGAATGGCTATAAAGCAGAAATTTACAGTAAGCTTTATTACAGGATGAACCGTGTCGTGGCTCTCGGTTATTAGTTTATTTAATTGGATGACATTTAAGTGGATGTTCTGCCAACAACTTCAGAATCATTTTGAAACAAGCCAAATCTGCTGCCTTTTCTATTGCAACTAGATGATAGATTCAGGAGGGGCTGTTGAGAGTGTAGCGTGGCATGGTGATGTCAGCATGTCCACCTCACAGCAAGGAAGATCCTGGTTTCCAGTCATGTGCTCAGACAAGGCTCTTCTGTATGTTCTTGTACAAGTTTCAAGTTTTATTGTTAGAGTCCCATCAATTTTGCACATAAAAACAAATATCACACATAAAGAAACAAGTGTTGTATATAAAGAAAATTTCGATAAAATCTAAAAAATAAAAACAATCTAAGTGCAAGAAATAAAAATATAAGGTAAAAGAAGTTGAAAATATTATACAGTGGGAACAGAATATGGAATAATTGAAAGAAAAGGTGGTTGTGTTTGCACGTACAGTGTGTACAGTGAATGAGCAAAATATCGGATATATCAGCAGTTCAGAAGCCTGATGGCTTGTGGGTAGAACCTGTCGCTGGATTTACTGGTGCAAGTCCGGATGCTCCTGTAGCATGTGTTCAACGGCAGGAGCGTGAAGAGTGTGTGACTGGGGTGGCTGGGATCAGAGAGGATCCGGTGTGGCTTCCTCCTACAGTGCTATGTGTAAGGGTCCTACACGGCTGGCAGTTCAGTCTTGGTGATGTGTTGTGCAGATCTGACATCCTTCTGTAGAGCTTTGCAGTGCAGAGCATTACAACTGCTGTACCAGGTTGTGATGCAGTCAGACAGAATCCTCTCGATGGTGCATCAGTAGAAGTTAGAGAGTATTCTGAAGTCCATGCCAAACCTCCTCTGCCACTGAAGTAAGAGGAGCTGCTGTCTTTCTGCTACATGTGATGTAATCAGCTCAGATCCTCAGAGATGTTGATCCCTGGGAACCTGAAGCAAATGATTCTCTGCACCTCTGTCAGCTAGATATCAAGAAGCTGTTTGAAATTTGAACTCCCCTGTAAATATTTTTTCAAAACCAGTTATGCTTAAACTGCCATTTTTTGTTTAGGAGTGGGCATGCTAAACGCTATGCTACCATGCTGTCTACTGGTGAAACATTCTTAAAGAAAAATGAAAGAACATCTTTTAAACTCTCTGTGTGTGTATATTTTCATCGTCAGGTGATTTTTTATTGACATATATGGATTTGTAGTTTGATAAAAATTTGTTCAATAGTTTAGTCAAGATAGTGGCAATAATAGCAGCATACAGATATTAAACTAACAAGTCAGATATAAACTGGTACAAAATAAAAATGTGGACATTTGAATGTAATACTCGAATCTTCTTCTTTATATATATATCAGTTAAGCATGTGCAGGGCGGTGTTGGCCTGGTGGTAAGGTGCTGGACCACTGATCCCAAGGTTGGGGGTTCAAACAACTCTCTCAAAGGGTTATCACTGTCCCTCCAGTGCAGCTAACTGAGAAAACAAAGGCTGGCCATTTCTCTCACTGTCTATGGTGGGAGGTTCATGTAAAAGAACCATTGCTGACCCTTGTCAAGAGGAGCTGCATAGCCGTCAACATGTTTCTGCCCTGCGATGGACTGGCGACTCATCCTGTCCAGGGTGTACTCTGCCCTAGCCCAGAGTCGGCTGAGATGGGTGCCAGCCTCCCTGCGACCCTAATTAAAGTTAAGCAGTTCAGAGAATGAATGAAAGGAATCTGCTTGATCCATGGATAATATGCATACATGTAAATTAATAAACATACGACGGTACTCATACTGCTGGGGTTTTCATTGCCTGTATTAGCATTGCCAGTCCCATCACTGTCCCCATTTTTCCAGACTATATCTCAAGAACAGATGTTTCTCTGTTTGACCTTTGACCTTGTCACAATGACCTTGAGCTTAATAATTTTGTCTGGATTATTTCTGAGGGGTTTCACTGTTCTGGTAGCTTTTTTTTTCATGAAAAAGGTTGCAATAAAAATATTATTATATCATTTTAATGGATATAAGCATAAACTATGCATGAAAGCTTTTATTAGGTTTTGGTTTAATGCCGCTTAAAAATATTCTCATAAAACAGCAACTGTATTTGGAATAACGCTTTTTTAACTTCCCGTGTCACACAGATGGTTGCAGTACTTAATGCAAACTTAATGCAGCACTTAAATCTAAACATAGGTATGGATACTAAATTTCCATCCACATTGACTTTGAGAAAACGCTTGTACTTATTCTCTGTAATTCTGATGTCTGTTCAGCTAATGTTTGCACTGGGACCAATCCATAGTTTCTGAAGGGTCCAGGAACCTAAATGAAAATTCATGCACATTAATTCAGTCTGACATTTGTTTTTATAGTGCTGATGTTTTCTAGATCACCATGTTGACATTTTATCTTATGATCTCTCTCTCTCTCTCTCTCTCTCTCTCTCTCTCTCTCTCTCTCTCTCTCTCTCTCTCTTTTCGTCTACCAGTTAGCAGTATGGGACTCTTTCCGTGGCATGAATGGCAGTTTGAAGGAGAATAAAGTGGACAGCGGGATGCAAGGGGTTCTGCTGAGAGTCGCTACCTTAGTGGTATGTAATGTACTACTCTATGAAACAATATTGTTTCAGTATCAGTGTGTGAGATATTTTACAACACCCCGAGGAAGGAAGTTCCAAGTCATTAACTGATCCATAAACACAATTTCAGGTGAAGTATGATAACATATAATAGCTGGTTCATTTGGAGAAATGGAATCATCTGTAGAAGTGATGACTGATGTGATGTGATGAAGAATACCTTCGCTGTTTCTCAAAATGTCTCACCTTCCCATGTATCTTCTCAGTTCTGTTTTGTTGGCCAAGTTAAAATGCACATAGGTTCAAAGCGTTGTAGAGAATTTGGTGGATAACTCCCAATACATTTGAGCTCGCTTTGAGAACGTCATAATATGGATATACTGCGTAGTCATATAATACTGCACATACTGTCCAGTTCACAACCAACCATGCAGCAATGTAATGTACCTCCACGTAACACGTGTAATGGGGCAAATAGGCCTTATATGGGTTCTAGCTTTAATTTCTCATGGGCTCATCTGTAGTATAGTGCAGGGACATGACCGAATTACAAAAAGAGTGGGTAGCCATATTCAGTGGCTCAGGCTCTTGTTTACTTAGCAGAAGGTTGGGGTTCCCTCCCCAATATCACCACTATGCCACTGTTTGGCCACAATTGATCAATTGATAAATAATGAATGTAAGTTGCTCTAGACGAGGGCATCTACCTTTTTCTTCTTTTCCTCTCGGCTTTTTCCATTTTTCAGGGGTCACCACAGCAAATTATCTGATTCGCATGTTTGATTTGGCGTAGGTTTTTATATCGGATGCTCTTCCTGACACAACCCTTTAGCAAGGGGCAGAAACATGCTAACGGCTCTGCAGCTTCTCTTGTTGAAAGTCAGCAATGGTTCTTTTATATGAACCTCTCACCATAGACAGTGAGGGACATAATTGGCCAGTTAGCTGCACTGGGAGGACAGTGACAATCTTGTGGAGAATGGGACTCAAACCCCCAACCTTAGGATCAGCGATCCAGCGCCCTTTACCACCAGGCCACCACTGCCCAACAAGCGCATCTACCAAATGCAGTAAATATAAATTAACAAAGATATTCTCTTGGTGGCCAGGTGGTAAGGTGGTAGCTTACTGACTCCAAGATTGGGGGGGTTCAAGCCCCACTGTCAACGGATGTCACTGATGCCCCAACCCCCAGTACAGCTAACTGGGTTATCAAAGGCCAGCCATGCCTTTTTTTGTCTGTGGTGAGATGCATGTAAAAGAACCATTGCTGACTCCTCAAAAGTAGGCTGCATCAGCGTGTTTCTGCCCTGTGATGACCTGGTGAGCTGTCCAGGGTGCATGCCGCCCTCACCCAGAGTCGGCGAATCCTAATTAGGATTAAGCGGTTCAGAAAATGGATGAATGAATGAATTCTCTTGTTTGAAAGTTTTAGGAGATGTCTTGGTTTTTATTAAACGTCAGTAATAATTGTCTCATTTGAAAGTTTTTATGTGGTTCCCTATTAGTGCTCCCTCGTAACGGTATGTCTATTGGCACGTCTCAAAGTTATATGCACTTAAAGGATTTTGTGTCCTTTGATCTGGACATTCCAAAATTAATATCACTGAGACCCAGGTATTGTAGTGTCCCCACCAAGTTTTGTGAATATTTGTGAATATGTTTGGTCAGGATTGTGGTCACAGGTGAACTTTCAAACAAACAAATCATTTACCGAAGCACTTAGTCCTGCTTAGGAGGTTAGGGGACCGGACTCTATCTCTGCCATCTTGTGGCAAAAGCAGAGTTAATCTCACCAGTCCACCACAAAGCCAGCACTCACAACCATTCACATTCACGTCTAGATGCAATCGATCCACTCCAGTTTGCCTACCAACAGAGAAGGGGTACAGACGACAGTACGCTCACCCTTCTGAACCTCATCTACAAACATCTAGAAACCAATGGTGCATTTGTTAGAATCCTTTTTACTACTTCTCATCTGCTTTTAACACTATTCAACCCCATCTGCTTCTGTTGAAACTTTTCCAATTTGTGTGTAAACAGTAACTTAATCAGATGGATTAACGCTTTCTTGATTGACAGACCTCAGTGTGTTACTGTCAATGGAATGAAGTCCAAGGCTCCCAATACTACCCCCTAAACCCTTTAAAAATTATAAAAGCATACCTGTTAAGACCTCCTTCTGCTTCAATATTGTACCAATGGTAGACGGGTTTGGCCATATTCCTTTGCGATATCACTCGAGCCTGTTTCTTCTTCTCACTCGCACTGGAAATCACACGCACGTGTGTGTGTGTGTGTGTGTGTGTGTGTGTGTGTGTGTGTGTGTGTGTGTGTGTGCGCACGCGCACGTGTGTGTGCATGCGTGTGTTGACCATGTCTTCTTAGCAGAGTTAAAATCTTACAAATGTTTATGGAAGGTTAAAAGCCTGAGTCAAGAAATAAAGCATGAAACAACAGTAACTCTGCCCTTTACACGAAAAGCATTATGGGAGAGGCAGCTCTATAATAGCCAAGGGGAGGGAGCTGTGTCATCCCTTCTAGCCAGCGGGAGGCCAGCGGGGCAGGATGTTGGGAGATAGCCAATAAGAGGCAGATGCATTATCGCTCCTAGTCAATGGGAGGCCAGCGGGGCAGGATGTTGGGAGATAGGCAATGGCAGGGAGCTGCGTCATCCCTCCTAGCCAATGGGAGGCCAGGCAGGATGTTTGAATGTCATTGATGGGAGAGCAGCTCGTGCATTGTTTGAAAGTTTGAATGCCGTGTTTTGTAAGGAGAACTTGTTTCATATACAGAGACAAAACATTTTGGAAAATGCTTTTCGTAACCTGGATTCTTTGTTTGTACTTTCTTCGTCATTTAAACACTTTTAGAATTGATCTCATTGACTCATGGTTCTTTTCTTTAAAACTTTTAATCTACTTTGTTGGTTTTGTAACCTGTCTGTTGAAAACAAAGCTAAACTCAACAAAATTGTTAACACAGCACGAAAAAGCATTGGCTCAGAATCAGTAACTTCTTTCGGCCAAATTTACAAGCAGCAAATAGTCAAAAAAGTGCAGAAAATTGTAAATGACAGCTCTCACTTCCTCAGAACAAACAGATTCCATCATTCTTTTGTACCAGCCGGTATTCGGCGTTTTAACGATAGTTCACCTTTTTTTTTACTTGGTTGCCATCTTATCCCCATGTAGCTTCTTTTTACAAACTGCGTTTTGCTTCCTTATCTCAGCTTATTATTAATCATATCTTACTGCAATCTTTTAATGCTCTTTGGACAATATTTATTTGGACAATATTTATTTATTTGTGTATGTTTTTTGTATTTGTTGAAATGTACGTTGGGTTTCAGTGTTTTGTTGTGTACTTTGTGTCCTCCGGCGAAACCAAAATTTCCCCAGGATAATAAAGTATTATCTTATCTTATCGTAATCTGGAAGAGCCAATTAGCCCAATGTGCATGTCTTTGAATTGTGAGAGGATAACAAAATACTTGGAGGAAACCCACACAAGGCATGGGAAGAACATTCCATCTCCACACAGAAACACCCTTGCTGAGTCTAAAACCCAAATCCAGGACCTTCTTGCTGTGAACTGAACCTGAAATGTGCTTCACAGTTAGGCATCTGGAGCTGGATCTTAACATTAAGGACACCACGTCCATACTGCTGGTACACAAGACGTGGTGAAGTGCAATGTGGTGACCCCATGGTTATGGATTGGTGACGGTTCACGGTGCAACCCCACCTCTTGTTTAAAGTCAGCTGTGATCAGCTCCATCTTCCACCTCGTGATTATTACGGATGAATGGCATGTCGGTAGCATGTCGGTCCACTCAGTCATGGAGACGCGTGCTATCAGTGCAGACTTCTGTGTTTTAGGATTTCATGTTTTGATTTTTATTCCGTAATCAATTTGTTCCCCTGTTTTGTTTTGGGGGTTTTTGCCCCCAGGGAGTTCACTCTCAGGTTTATCCCTCAGGTCAACCGGGTGACTTTGTCCTTGTGAGTTTGCATATTTTAATTCTGGCATCAACTGTTTTTCTTCTTTGTACTGAGAAGACCTCGTGTCCTTGTGTATTCTTCAGTCGATAATTAATTCTCAGGATGTACCATATGCTATAGAGGATGTTTTCTTGTTTTGCTCAGAAAGTCTGGGTTCAGCTGGTGGACACCTTCTCCTGCTCCTTTTTCTGTCTTTAAATGATGTTGTTGAATTATTCAGGACAAAAATTACTTAGATTTATATGAGCTGGTATCGCTAATGTTCTCAAGAATGGGAGTCCAATAGTCTGGTTGTGATATTAAGCAAAAAGCCTCTTTCAGTAATTGAGCTGCTTTTTGTTGATCCTCGGACTTGACGCGAGGTCCGTGTGAGCTGAGTGACGAGCTCAGTGTGTGATACATTACTTTCGGAGATTAGTGGGATACACGGAGTTATAAACATGCAGAGCTCTAAACATGCAGCCGGCCAGTCCAACGTGTTGTTATAGTTTATAAGATCATGTTACAATATCTCAAAGGTCATCTATTATTCATGTTTTTATTTATGGGTAAACAAAAACATTTATGTGTAAACAAAGGTGCAATAAACACAATAAATCTTTTTTCAAGCTTCCTAAAATCTCAACATTCTTGTGTTGTTGGAAGATGGCCGGTGGGGCAGTCCCTATTAATCAGTCTTTGCTTTTTCAGCTGGGTGGATGTACCTGCAGTCGTTAAGCTGTGATTGTAGATTGGCTATAAAGTAGATTTTGCTTATTAGTAGTATTTGCTTATGCAAATTTTGTAGGGCGGGGATTTCTAGAGTATCTCTGTCCTTTGAGAGTAATGACTTTTTCCAGGAGAGTAATGACTTTTTTGTGAGTTGTGAGATAGGCTCTTGCTTCCTTGTGAGTCTGTTAGGATTAAGTGTTTCAATGAATGAATGAATGAGTGAGTGAGTGAGTGAGTGGTAAGTGTCTCATGCTGTGGACCTTCAGTTCTACTCGACTCCTTTATGTTTTTTTACACCTGAACCATTTTTGCCCCCTAAGGTTACCCTGGCCTTCTTTCATCTGGGTCATATGATGCTATATATGTTTAGCCCTGGCCACAATAACTGTCTGATCAATGGGGCAGTGGTGGCCTGGTGAAGGCAGTGGTGGCCTGGGGCTAAAGGTACCGAATCACTTATCCTAAGGTTGAGGGTTTGAGTCCCACCCTCCATAAGGTTGTCAAGGAGTCCCCCCAGTGCACTAAATTGGTTATCAAAGGCCACCATGTCTCTCACTGTCTATGGTGTGAGGTTCATGTAAAAGAACCATTGCTGACTTTCGACAAGAGGAGCTGCATAACCGTCAGCGTGTTTCCGCCCTGCGATGGCCTGGCAAGCCGTCCAGGGTATACTCTACCCTCGTCCGGAGTTGGCTGGGATGGGCGTCAGCCTCCTCGTGACCCTAACTAGGATTAAGCGGTTACAGAAAATGAAGGGCTGAACAATTCCATATGTAGTATTAACACTTACCTCATCATTCTCATTCAGTCCGAACCTCCTTCATTCAGATCCCAGTGATTTCTACAGGCAGCTGGTTTGGAGCCGGAATTTGATCTAATTTAAACTGCAGTGAGCGAAAGGCTTCAGGACAATATCATCCAAGCCATTTGCGAACTAGCTCCTGCTATTTCCTGAAGATTTTTCCACTGTCAGATCAGAACACTGGAAACTTTGTGGATTTCGGATTTCTTGGATTGGACCGGACTGGTCAGTGTAGAATCTGAATAAAGGAAACCCTGCTTTTCCACCAACCAGTCAAACACTTCTGAGATTTGGACTGGACCTGTCAGTGTAAAAGCAGGGTTTCTTTATTCAGCTGCATGGATCTGATCTGGATTTGATTGCTCCAGAACTATCCAGGGTCATGTGATCCTTTCATGCAAGCCCTTATGTAATTGGCTGCTATATAAGGTTATCCTTTCCAGCTCTGATTAGAGATTACTGTCATCATCACTGGGCAGATGCCTCTGAAATATATCTTAGTTTCAAACACAAGCCACATTTGTAATTATGATGAGGTCCATAAACTTTCTTCGTTATGTATTGGCAACTTAGGGTCTTCGGCACATGCCGAATTATGGCCGATTTAGAATTAAGACGATTTATAAAACCATACAATTAATATTTGACATTAAAATAAGTACTCGGTGGCACAGTGGAGTAGCAGCTACACCTTCACCTCACACCAAAAGGGTCCAGGGTTTCGGTCCTGGGCTCGGCAATGATGTTTCGATGGACTTTCCATAGTCTTCCTGGGTTTTTGTGGGATTCCTCCGGGTACTCTTGTTTCTTCCCCGAAACCGCACATCAGTTCAGTTAATTTTCTGTAACCGCTTAATCCTAATTAGCCAACTCTGGAGAGGGCAGAGTACACCCTGGACAGCTCGCCAGGCCATCGCAGGGCGGAAACACGCTGACGCCTTTGCAGCCTACTCTTGTCCAAAGTCAGCAATGGTTCTTTTACATGAACCTCACATCATAGACAGTGAGAGACATGGCCGGCCTTTGATAACCCAGTTAGCTACACTGGGGGGACAGTGACAACCTTGTGGAGAGTGGGACTCAAACTCCCAACCTTTCTCTGGATCAATGATCCAGTGCCCTATACCACTAGACCACCACTGCCCCATAACCGTAGATCAGTGGTCCCCAATCTACCTCCACATTTGGCCCGGCCCCCTGAACAATACCAGAGATGAATTATGATTATTTATACACACCCAGAACACAACTTTCTACTCCACCCTTCTGCCGTCTGTGCCCCATCTTAACCCTCCCCCCCCGTCCCCCCGAAACAAATATCCTAGACTCTCCCCTCTCAAATAGAACGGAATAATAGTGAAAAGGTTTTGGAAGAGTAAAATTTGATTCAGAATGCAGCGTATTTAATCTGCAGTGGACAAACGATTCTTTTTTTTTGTTGAATGCAAACAAAAGGTTGTTTGTATTATCTGTCAAGAGGCGGTATTCAAACAGTGCAATCTGCGCCGACACTCTGAATCCCGTCACAAAGACGAGTATGATCGCTTGCAAGTCCAAATGCGAGTAGACAAACTCTCTTTTTTTAGCTCCTGAGCTAAAAAGTGGACAGTTAGCTCAGGAGAATATATTTGTACGCCAGGCTCGGCTGAACCAGTCGTCTGTTCGGGCAGCTTTCGGGTCAACTGATAGCCACCAGCGGTTTTTTTATTTTTATTTATTTCCTGACTTTTTTCTGTGAAGGGCCCCGGAAAGGGTTATTAATATCTGGTTATGCGTGGCTTACTGGAAAACAATAAATGTTTACATTTAGGCAGCCCTCCGATCATCACACTTTTTCTGTTACAATCTGACCTCGGCCGCCATCAGAGAAGGGAAAAGTTATGTGGCCATCGTAGGGAAACAGTTTGGGGACCCCTGTCATAGATACTAGGTGTGTTACCATGTGATGGTCCAGTAGTACCATGTGATGGTCCAGCCTTCCTGTGATCCTAATAAAGGATAAAACATTTCATAAATAAAATTAAACAGTAGCATTAAATAACTGTCACCGTGTGCTGTCATAGCTGTGTGTTCTTTGGTTTTCTGTAAACATCCCCTTTATTTTTCTTCTCATCAGTTTATGTAACGTGGTTTTCTCCAGCATGGCAAAGAAAAGAGTGCATTAGGAGTGTTAATTGATCCAGTAATAAAAGATATTAGCTAATGCTCTCGCTCTGTTAGGCTTTAGCAGACAAAACAAATTTGACATTTAAACAGTTCCGATGACTTTGATGACTAATCAGAGCACTCACAGCAAATAGGAAGGTGTGGCGGGGCCGTCACAAATCAGCGGATGGTATAAACAGACCTCCAACAGATAGAAACTTTGATATTATGATCCAGTAATAAAAGTGATGTCTTTTGCTGGGTTTTTTTTTCCCCATCATATCATTACGACACCCTGGAGAATTGCACATCGCGAACCACACATCTGTTACTCATCAGTTCCCACGAGTTTCTTGTCAGTAATTGCCGAACACCCGGTCTCTGTTTCTGCACGTTAGGTAGTAGTCTGGCTGCCAGTCACGTCCAAAAAAACCAAACCTCGACAGATGCGAACTAACAAATTTAGAACAAAGAACGTCACGTTGCCTGGTAGTGTCCGTTCCAAGTAATGTGCAAGCATAACACTCTCCAACAGATTGAACAGACCTTGCTGGACAAGGAACACACCCACTGAACAAGAAATGGACAGGAAACGCTTTGAAAATTTTTTCTCTCTGTTGGCTGTGCGTTTCAGGCCGTACAGCAAGATGTGACTGTTTCCTAACTTAGCTGCCAGACTCGCGGATGGTGTGAATGGCTTGATTGTGTGTGTGTGTGTGTGTGTGTGTGTGTGTGTGTGTGTGTGTGTGTGTGTGTGTGTGTGTGTCTGTGTGTGGTTTCAGGAGGAGCCATTTGTGATGGCAGCGGAGAACACACTCGGACAACTGAAGCGATATAAAGGTTTTTCCATCGACGTTCTGGACGCTCTCGCCAAAATCCTCGGCTTCAAATATGAGATTTACCAGGTAGCAGATGGAAAATATGGCTCTCCGCAACCCAACGGCTCCTGGGACGGGCTAATCGGAGAACTCATCAACAAGGCAATCAAAAATGTCCAATAATTAATAACTAACGATTAATCTGATCTGATTGGTTAAAGCAGGTTACCTACCTTTATTTTTATCGGGTCATTTTTGTGCCGTGTTCAATATATTAAAGTCGACTTCATCTGTTTGCTGAGTAGTGCCACGCCATTCCCGCTCATTGTTACCATTTAGAAAACACGGGGCAATCTCAGACCTCCTAGCAGGCAGCGTTCTGTATTTATACGTCCAAGCTCAGCCTCTCGCTGATTGTGAATATTGTTTTTGAGTCAGAAATGTTGTTCCGTCATATAGAAAGCAGACGTGGCGATTGCAGCGATCACCATCACCCCAGAGCGCGAGGGTGTCGTTGACTTCACGAAGCGCTACCTGGATTACTCCGTCGGGATCTTAATGAGCAAGTCCATGGAGAAGCTGTCGATCTTTTCACTCCTTGCGCCCTTTGATCTCTCGGTGTGGGTATGTCTCTGCACTGCCGTGCCCGTGGTAGGAGTGATGATCTTCATCCTACGCCGTGTTCAGTCTGTCTGTTCACGCCAGAGTGCCGGCACACCCAACGCTACCAACACCAGCTTGCTGAACACTGTGTGGATCGTTTACGGAGCCTTCACTCAGCAAGGTAACACGCATACTGTACATGCGCATTATCACGGAGGGCGGAGTCTAGTGGTATTGTAGGAAGTATTGGAATTTGTGTGTGTTTGTTTTTTTAGGTGTCGAGTCGATGGTTGCCTCGGTATCAGTGAGAATCGCTTTGGGAAGCTGGTGGCTCTTTACGCTCATTGTATGTTCATCATACACTGCCAATCTGACGGTGTATCTCACAACACACAAACTGGATAACACAGTCAGGTATGATACAAACACACTCGTTTCCTCAAACATAAATCTCGGTTCCTCGGTCTAATCATTAACGAAAGGTGTTTCTGCTTATTATGTTTTTCTAAATATGATTGTAACAACACAGTGCGGCTATTCGGGTTATCAGAGGCCACCAGCCGTGTCTCTCAATGTCTGTGGTGAGAGGTTCATGTAAAAGAACCATTGCTGACTTGCATCAAGAGGAGCTGCAGAGCCGTCCACGTGTTTCTGCCCTTCGATGGCCTACCGAGCTGTTCAGGGTTTACTGAGCCATCGCCAGAGTCGGCTGAGATGGACGCCAGCCTCCCCGTGACCCTAATTTACATTAAGCGGTTCAGAAAATGAATGAATGGATTATAAGTAGATATTCCTTGACTTATTCATCTGGCCAACTGCATTATCCTACGAGGGTTGTAGGGAGGCTGGATCTAATTCCTGACAGCTCAGGTACACCCTGAACAGCTAACCAGTCTGTCAAAGGGCCAACACACACACACACACACACACACACACACACACACACACACACACAAAACCACTCAAACTCACACCCAGGGAAAATTTGTACGGTGAGTTAGTCTAACATGTATGTCTTTGGACTGTGGGAGGAAACCAGAGTACCCAAAGGAAACCCATGCAAGCACAGGGAGAACATGCAAACTCCACATGGAAATGCCCTCACAGAGCCCTGGACTCGAACCCAAGAACTGCTTGGTATGAGGTGACCATGATAACCACTACATCACTGTGCTGCCATGCTGGACCTTCAAAGTTGAAATATAATAGTTGAACATTTTTAGTTGGTTACAAAAAGCAGAATTGCTTGAAAGAGAGAAGAAGTAAGGAGTCGTTCACAGAGGGTATGATCCAGAAGTAAATTGAACAAAAAGGTCAAGTGGTGATCCAGTAGAGATTACAGCAGAGGACACCAGAAATATTGGGATAAGAAATAAAAAAGAATGTCAGAAGAAGATAGTGGAGGTGTTCCTGAAGAGATTAATTGGGCAGATCAGAAGGTAATCTAGTTGAGATTATGGGAGAAATGTAATAGGAAGTCAGAAGAAGATCATGGAGAAGGTTTGAAAAGACACCATGGATAATGGAAAAGAGCAAGGGGTGATCAAGTGGAGATAACGGAAGGTATCCGAGAGAATATTTGATGAATCAGTATGAGGATAAGAAGAAATTAATTGGCACTAGAGATTATTAGATTGAATGGTACATGCTAGATAGTAGGAGATGCAGATGTTGTGAAACATCAGCATAATTGTATAAAGTGTCAAAACGTATTGGATTTCATCCACAAAGAGGTTCATTGGAAACCGTAAAAGAGATCAGGGAGAAAATCATGAAACGTATTTAGGAGTTGAGGCTGGAAATTATCGAATGACCAGAAAATCAAACAGGGAGTTAACATGGAGAAGATCTGAAAGAAGAACAGTAGAAGATCATGGAAGAGATCAAGGAGATGATGGAAGAGAACATGTTGAACTGATAGAGGGGCTCAGGTTTGAAATTATTGAGCTATCAGGATGGGAAAAATATAGAGGGTATCATGTGGAGATCAGAGAGGAGGTTATTAGAACATCATAGAAGAGAGCAGAAAAAAGATCGTACAAATGAAAATGTTGAGCTCATGATGTGAAGAAGTTCATGAGGAGATCACCAAAGAAGATCAGTAGGAGATTGTGGAAGAGACCAGGAAGATCATGAGGAGATCACACAAGACATCAGTAGGAGATTATGGAAGGGACCAGGAAGAAGATCATGGAAGAGAACATGTTCCATGAAGGAGGTCAGGTTGTGATTGTCAGGGAGGAGAGCATGTGGAGAAGATCATGAAAGACATTGAGTGGACATCATAAAAAAGATCAGACGGATCAGATTTGGGAAATGATGAGATATATTTAAAGCTGATGGACACAACAGTGAGACACCCAAGTGGCTGAAGGATGGTGCGATATATAAAGAGTGCTGGTTGGCCATCTGTGCTGTGGTGATGTATGCCGAAGCAGCTGAAGAGGTTACCAAGGTCCACACACGCCCACTTGTACAACGTCCGTTAAATAGTCTGGACTGGTTGGGTTCTTTTGTTTTTGTTTTTTTGTTTTTTTTTATTCTAAGTATTGCTAAGTTCAGCCGCATATCTCATATATTTAATTAACAAATTCAATCATCTGAGCCATTCTCATTAACGCAGAGTTAAATTAACACCATTGATGCACATCAGAATTCAACACAAACACTTACGCCATTAATTGTTTTTGTGACATGTGTGTCATCGCATTCACTTCACTTCGTCTACACTTCTCTCGAGACTCACGCCTGTCTCTCTAATGAAGCAGCAAGAATTCCAAACACGTCTCAGACACTCCTCTCTCTCTCTCTCTCTCTCTCTCGCTCTCTCGCTTTCTCTCTCTCTCACTCACTCTCTTTCTCTCACTCTCTCTCTCTCTCTCTCTCTCGCTCTCTCGCTTTCTCTCTCTCTCACTCACTCTCTTTCTCTCACTCTCTCTCTCTCTCTCTCTCTCTTTCTCTCGCTCACTCTCTCTCACTCTCTGTGTGTGTGTGTGTGTGTGTGTGTGTGTGTGTGTGTGTGTAGGTCTCTTCAGGATCTGGCGCAGCAGTCAGGCGTTAATTACGGCACAGTGAGAGACTCGGCTGTGTTTGAATATTTTAAGATGAAGGGGACAAACCCATTGGAGCAGGATAGTACATTCTCTGAACTGTGGAGGACCATCAACAAACATCAAGGACAGGAAAACTGTGTGCCTGCTCTCACTGAAGGAATTAGAAAGGTAACACACACATTCGCACACACACACGCACACACACACACACACACGTGCACACAAACACACACACAAGCGCGCGTGTACACAGACACACACTCGCGCACACACACATACAAACTCAGACACACACACACACACACACACACACACACAGTTACACTCTCTAATAGGTGTCGGGATCATTAGTTAGTCCATTTGTAACAAAGTGAAAGCTCTTGGTGCTGGAGAAACTTGTTTTGTTCCTTTATTTATTTACACCCGCGTTTTTATGTCCAGGTGGCCGCTGAAAGTGGAATTGTGGCTCTTCTATTCTTTTAAACAGAAACTTCAAAAATACCTCAAAATAACTTCCTGGAGGCGTTACCATGATGAACTTACCACGATGGCTGCCAAGTGGCGAGACTTCACTACATTTACAGTTTGCAATCGCGAGCTTTTGCTACGTAGCGGATTTTTCTGATATCTGAGGTTGTTAGCGAATCGACTTTTTCTCTTCACCATATTTGGTTTCATAAAAAAGCGCTGCCATGTACTTCACCTTCATGAAGATATGTAGACCTTTTTTGGAGGGGTTTTTCTTTTTAATTTAGTCGTATCAAATTCCCATTCCCAGGGGTATTGCCTTCCCTATCAGACCACCACCTCTGACCAGGGACGGGCGAATAGGGATGCCATGCGTATTTCGGTGGTTAACAAACTTGAAAGGAAAGCGGTATCCGCCCACTCATATAAATGAACTCACAAACCCCTGTGATTGACTGGTGCTCACTGTGTGACAGGGAAGTGAGTATATGCCATCCCTCCCTCCCATGAGAACTCAGCCAATTAGATCCCACGGACTCCCGGCCAATGAGGGCTGTGTGCAGTAAACTGGACTCGAACTTGCGATCTCCAGGTTAATAGTCGCACACCTTGTCGATGCACCACTCATGAGATCTGAAGTTATACAGACTTGATGAAATTCCGGTTTTGGTTACATAGCCTGTGTATTTAATGCTTAGTTATAATGTGTACGTGTGTATGTTGTGGAGATCAATGATCAGGTAGAGGATGAAGTCTGTGGGCAGAGTCAGGAATATGGCAGGCTTTGATACTAGCTGTGATGGTGAGAGGGCGGGGTAGGTGAGCGAGAATGAGTTTAACCCAACTACGTGTGTGTGTGTGTGTGTGTGTGTGTGTGTGTGTGTGTGTGTGTGTGTGTGTGTGTGTGTATGAGATGCTTGTAATGTCAGGCCTGAGAGTACTGTTAATGTGGCTGTTTGCCTTTAGGCCAGAAGGCAGGTTCTCTCCTGGGGAATCTGCAGGGAGCAGTAAAACAGAGCATTAGCATGCAGTAGCTGAATTTTTAGCCCATTTGATTTGGACCTTTTTTCATTCTCAGCAAGCTGACAGCCAGGTGGGGGAATAGATAATTACACTACAGAGTCATTGTCTGTGGGCAACAAAATGTGGTGAGAGTGTTTTACCCCAAATCGGGAACCATTTATTTACAATAAAAAAGATCCCAAAAATGAGATCCTTTAAAAATATGCTGTGATAAACAGTAAGACCGCGATGACCCCACCCACGCCCAAAGTCGGCTGAGATGGGTGCCAGTCTCCCCGTGACCATAATTAGGATTAAGCGGCTTAGAAAAGGAATGAATCTTCTTTTCTTTTCCGCCTTTTCCCTTTTTCAGGGGTCGCCACCACAAATCACCTGATTCACATGTTTGATTTGGTTCATGGTTTTTACGTCAGATGCCCGTCCTGACACAACCCTTTAGCGAGAGACACAAACACGCTGATGGCTATGCAACTACTCTTTTTTTATGAAAGTCAGCAATGGTTCTTTTACATGAATCTCTCACCATAGACAGTGAGAGACATGGCCCGCCTTTGATAACCCAGTTAGCTGCACTGGGGGGGACAGTGACAACCATGTGGAGAGTGGGACTCGAACCCCCAACCTTAGGTTCAGCGATCCAGCGCCCTATACCACCAGGCCACCACTGCCCCTATAAAATAAATGAATGGATGAACTAAACCAGTTCCTGGACTTCCCCAGTTCCGATTCCCATTCCTCAAACAGCACAACCCTGAGTGTGACTCTTTGCGGTGCGGCAGACGGCAGACAGGAACCACATCAGCCAGACTGCTGTGTTTGTCTTTTGTTCTTTTTTGATTATTATTTTGTAGACAGACAGCAATGTTCTGGAGAAGTCACTGAAGTCTGTTTTCAGGATGTCTGGATCACAGGGTGTTTATCTGCTGCTTTTTTTTTTTTCGATAATGACTGCTCTGAATTACTGTTACATGATCACTGGGGCGACGTGAAGCAGCTCAGGAACATAGAGTTATAGAGGATTCATTTTTCTTCCTGAATCAATAATACTGTAAATCTCCTGGACTTTGTAGCGTCAATTTCTACACTTATCTACTGCACACCGCGGCTGAGCGAATCCAGTCTCAGTTCCGCATGTAAGGAATGATTGACAATGCTTTGAGTCTTCCTGTCTCGGCCTATTTGATGATAAGCACGGACTCACTGTACAATATCTCGCTCTTCACAATTTCAGAAAACAAGTTGCTACGTCATCATTCATTCATTCATTCTTTAATTTTCTGAACCATTTAATCCGAATTAGCGTCACACTGAGGTTGCCGCCCATCTCAGTCGACTCTGGGCGAGGGCAGAGTACACCCTGGATGGCTTGCCAGGCCATGCAGGGCAGAAGAACTCCGACAGGTGCGCAGCTCCTCTTGAAAGAAGTCAGCAATGGTTCTTCCACAGGAGTGTCTCAGCATGGACAGTGTGAGACATGGCCAGTCTTTGATAACCCAGTGACCTGGAGTGGAGGACAGCAGTTACAGCCCGGTGATAGTGCGCATATTTTGGCACATATAAAATGTAATTTTTATTTACTTGTACCACGCCCTTCTCAAGAAAAAAGTGAATTTGTCTGTCAACTTACAAATAAACAAACCCAGGTGAAACCATTTCCTTCTGATGGAGGTAACGAACTGAGCCGAGTGTTTCTCCCATCATCAGTGATTGTAGAGAACAGGCTCTAAATCTCAGGATCATTAATATTTAGTTCAGCACGGCTGGGAAATTCACTTATCTACAGGTCACTGGAGATTTTATGAATAATTATAGAGGAGATACACTTAAATAATATCAATTTTTAAAAGGGCTCAGGAGAACATGTCGGTTAAACCAAGTTAGTTAAAGGAGGAGGAAGGTCATATGTTGTCATTTTCTGAACTGATTTATTATTTATACGGTTTTCAGGGAGGCTGAAACCTAGCTCAGCCAACTCTGGGCAAAAGCCGGTACACCCTGAACAGCTCAAGCAGTCCATCACAGTGCAACATACAAGCACTTACACTCACACATAGAGGCAATTTGAAACTGCCAGATAGATACATCTAAGATAAGATAAGATACATCTTTATTAATCTCACAATGGAGAAATTCACTGTTACAGGCTCTTGAGGTACCATCAGTAGGGGGTGCAAAAATAGATACAAACGTACACACATACATATATATTATATAAGTAAATAAATAAATAGATACATAAATAGTATAAATTAATAAACAATAAAAGAAAAGAAGGGAACGACTTTATAGACTGGCCTATATTAAAGTGTAATGTATCTGAGTGCAGAGTAGATGGGTTGATATGGTTCACAGTCAGTGGGGTAGATGTGGTTGATTAAAGTGTACGGGGTTTTTATTGCACATAACCGGTATTTTCACAGACAGTTACAAAGTGGCGTTGTACAGTCTGACAGCGGTGGGAATGAACGACCTGCGGTAGCGCTCCTTCCTGCACTGAGGATGCCTCAGTCGTCCACTGAAGGAGCTGCTCAGCTCCTCTACAGTCTGGTGCAGTGGGTGAGAGCTGTTGAACAGGATGGATGTGAGCTTTGCTACCATCCTCCTCTCACTCACTTCTTCCACAGAGTCCAGTGGGCAGCCGAGGACAGAGCTGGCCCTCCTGACCAGCTTGTTCAGTCTCTTTCTGTCCCGCTCTGTGCTGCCCGGGGCCCAGCAGATGGCAGCGTAGAGGATTGCAGAGGCTACCACAGAGTCATTAAATGTCCTGAGCAGAGGTCTGCATTCTCCGAAGGACCTGAGTCTCCTCAGAAGGTGGAGGCGACTCTGGCCCTTCTTGTACAGGGCGTTGGTGTTGTGGGACCAGTCCAGTTACTTGTTAACGTGAACGCCCAGGTATTTGAAACTGTTCACCATCTCAATGTTCTGTCCCTGGACGTTCACTAGTGAGTGTGTGTGTGTGTGTGTATGTGTTAGTGTTAGTGTGCTTCTTCTGAAGTCGACCACCATCTCCTTCGTCTTCCTGTTGTTCAAGCACAAGTGGTTGCGCTCACACCAGTCCACGAAGTCAACGACCGGTACTCCAGCTCGTTCACCTCTGACACACGTCCCACGATGGCGGAGTCGTCCGAGAACTTCTGGAGGTGGCAGCTGTCTGTGCTATAGCTTATTCCAGTGTGCATGTGTTTGGACTGTGGGAAAAAAACGGAGTTTTAACCCATGCAAGTGAGGGACAGAACATCCAAACTTCCACACAGAAACACCCTTACTGAGGACAGGACTCAAACCTATGACCTTCCTGCTGTGATGCAGATGTTGTAACCACTATGCAACTGTTCTGCCTCATTCTGATTTATGTAGTTCAGCATTAAAAACAGGTGAGGAAATGGCCCAAAGTGGGTGGAAAAAGAATCAGAATCGGAATCGAAATGTAGTGCTACCTCGACTTAAGAAATGAATCTGTTCCGGGGGCAAGCTCGTAAGTCAAAACATTCGTTAGATAAACCAAAAATTCGCATAATTAATCCATCCAAGCCCCTCCCAAACTCATATAACCTTACACAAACATGTATTTCTGACGTAATACATTTAAGATCAACATTAACAATAAACATTTCACAGTAATAATAAATGTACAGTAACTGCAATAATACTGTAACTAACAATAAATAATAATAAAACAACAATAAACAATAAGTCAATAAACAATACAGTAAGTGCATCCGAACTTAAGAATAGCACTTAACATTATCTTACACTACTATTTTTTTTTTTTACTTTTTATTTATTCATTCATTTTTGGATTTTTTAAAACTGTTTTAATGATGCTAATTTGTGCTTATGACCCTGGAGAACATGCTTTTTTAACATACTCGACCAGCTTTAAGTGTGATTGTGCATCCTCTACACCAGGTGGCAGTGGCACTCTCACTGTGTTCCCTATGGTGTAGGGGAAAAAGCATGGAGCAAATGATATGCAGTGCAGTAAACACTATTTATAGTTGCATTGGGGGGGAACGATTTTTTTTTCTTCCTATAGGGGGCATCACAGAAAATAATTCAGAAGCATTGCACAAGGCGTTCTCGGAGCGTGGAGGAATACACGCGGAAATATACGAGGTTAATCGGCCCGGAAAAGCCATTTCCCCAGCAGAGCTCGTAAATCAAAATTTTACTCATTGGATGGGGCAGATTTTTGGTGGATCGAAGCTCGTATCATGGAAAATTCATTATTAAAGACACTCGTAAGTCGATGTACCACTGTATGTTCACTGATCCCAGAGAAAATTGTGTAATTTCAGACGGTAAGTCCGCGGTTCTGGTCGGCTTCAGGACGAACATCTGATCCCTGGAGTAAAAAGCTGTGCATGTATTTTCTGAGCTGTGGGCCATGAAAGTAAAAGTTCCACAAGCAATAAAAAATAAAAAATTAAAACTCTCTCAAATCACATATGGAGAGGGCAGCGACTTATGCAAAATAAAATGATACGTACAAAAAGTTAAAGTAAGAAAAAATGAGTTTAGAGGACAGGAAGGGCGGGAACAACTGAAACATGCTGCACCCCGGTTAATGCCTGCGCATTAGAAAGCAAGGAAGGAGACGAGTCACAGAGGTGCCACAAAGCCTGCGGCAACTGTGAAGCGGTTTTTGGAAAAGAATGGTCATGATGTGCACGTAACAGAAACGTCTCAACAATATATTTGTTTGTAACATCATTTTTGAGTATTACAGTGTAGAGTCAGATCCTGAGATTCAGACGCTGCTCTATTTCTGTCATCAGGTCCACATGCGATGAGGAATCGTGTAAACAAAGCTCTTTTTCTCTGTGCGATTGTTGAAAGCACGTAAGACGTAATGAGATGAAATCCTGTCCAACATGGCAGACAAGAGCATGAGACATTTATTGACTGAACTGCATCTGATGATTTGATTAGTAAATAATGTTTGGCAGCTAATCGTAGCTAGGTTTTAGTTTTATATTAGCATTGCTAAGTGGCTGGTTTTGACGTGACCTCATGTCCCTGAGACAATGTGATCACAGCGAGGTCGGAGGCGATACTGTCATGACACATGATAATGACAAGTGTGAAGGTCTGTCCGTCTCATCAAGTTGTGTTACAAGTGTCTGTCTGACACAGTTTGAAATACCAAATCTGAACACACACACACACACACACACACACACACACACACACACACACACACACACACACACACACAGAGCGAGAAAGAGAGATCATGGAACACTAATAAAGCTAGCATGAACTAAAAAAACAGAGAGAAAAAGACAGACAGGTTATTTTTCTTTAGAAGAATCTTCTGATAAAAGGAAATTTTTTCATAAATTTTTAAAAATCTTATTTCTGAAGTGTGTGTGTGTGTGTGTGTGTGTGTGTGTGTGTGTGTGTGTGTGTGTGTGTAGGTAAAGCAGGAGGCGTATGTATTCCTGTGGGACATGGCTGTGTTGGAGTACGCTGCTCTGACTGATGATGATTGTTCACTAACTGCTACGTCGGACCCACAACATACCAAGGGCTACGGCATCGCCCTTCAGCACGGGAGTCCTCACCGAGACATCCTCTCACACACGTCTGTCTCACACGTCTTTCTGGACTACTGTCTGTCTGTCTCACTTAGATATCCTCTCACCCTTCTCAAACATCTCCCCATCTGTTCTTCTGCCTCATCTGTCTGTCTGTGTGTCTCATTCAACTGTATGTGTGTCTCTCCTGTCTAACTGTCTCTTGATTGTCTGTTTGTCTGTAGTACCCATATATCTTTCTTTTTGTCTCTGTTCTGTATCTGTCTCTCCATCTATCTGTCTATTTGTCTTACTCATCTGTCTTTTCTTACGTGTTTGTCTCACCCCTCTTTCTGTCTCATCCATCTGTCTGCCTTGCTCCCTCCGCCAGTGGTTTACATATCTGTCATTATGTTTCTCTCATCTGTCTGTCTCAACTATCTGTTTGTCTGTTTAACTGTCTTACTGTCAAACTGTAAGTCTCACCTATTTGTCTGTCGGTCTTTCAGTCTGTCTTACTCACCTGTTTGTCTATCTGTTTCTGCTATTTTTCTGTCTATCTCAACAGTTTGTCTCCCTGTCGGCACCCATTTGTCTCTCTATTGAACCGTCTGCTTTATCCATCTGTATATCTGTCGATCTGTTTCAACCATCTGTCTGTCACATTTTCCTGCAGTAGTTCTCACTGACACGTGCTCTAAGAGATGCTCGCTTTACCCACCTGTCTCTCTTTCTTTCTGTATTTTGTGTCTGTCTCTCTTTTAATATTTCACTTTCTCCTTTCTCCCGTCAACTCTGATAGACATGAATATACTAGTTCTACTGTATCTTTTTGCCAGCTGTACACATCTGCCTCATGCTCTCTCTCTCTCTCTCTCTCTCTCTCTCTCTCTCTCTCTCTTATTGTGCTTGCTTGCTCATAACTACATTCATACACCGTGATATAGTACAAATGGTTTTAATGACAGTGTGTGTGTGTGTGTGTGTGTGTGTGTGTGTGTGTGTGTGTTTGTGTGTGTGTGTGTACAGGATCCTTGAGCTGCAGCAGCGAGGTGATATGGATGTGTTAAAGCAGAAGTGGTGGCCCCCTAAAGGCCGCTGTATTAATGAGCGTCGCTCAGAAAGTCGAGCTTTAACACTACATGCACTCTCTGGAGTCTTCTGCTTACTGGCTCTCGGGCTGTTCCTATCAGGCCTGGTGGGGGCGCTGGAGAGCTGGTATACTCACACACCCTGCAGAACACATACACAGGTAAACACACACACATACACACACACACACACACACACACACAGAGTAACACTGAGAAAGGAACGGCAGCTGGGCTTTCACAGCAGTGCAGTGTGTCATTGTTTACAGTTTACAGTCGTACTGAAAGTCATTTTTTTTACTGAAAGGCTGAACCCAGCAGTGTTATTCCTGTCCTTATTCAATACCACACAAGAAGATTTATTAATAAAATTTAATTTCATTCAAACAGGTGATCGGATCATTCAACAATTGAACTCAGCAACTTACAAACAGGTTTAGTGTTAAATACGGTGTAGTGTAATAAATACATGGACTTATATGGCATACATAAATTACATAAACTCAGCAGTGTATATATCTACGGTGCAGTTTTCCTTTATACAAGGCTTTTGGGAGGTTGTGCCTCAGTGATTAAAGATCTTGGCTATTCAGGAGGTCATGAGTTCATGTCCTGGCTCTGGCAAGCTTCCAGTGTTGTTTTTGACCAACACCCTTGACCTCCAGGGGCATCTGCTCAGGGCAACCCTGTGATCTGACCTTAACCTTGTAATAATATAAGGATACAAACAAAGAACACAACTGTACTTGTAATACCTTTATTAAAAGGAACTTAAGGCCAACTAGTTTGGATCGAAATCCTGGAAGTGGTCATGGAATCTTGGGCTAACTCGCCACGGTCCACCCAAAGTAGCCGAACACTCAATAATTGCTACGCACATACCAATCCCTACTGATACATCCATATATCCATCATCTATTCCGGTCTTTCCATCAAGGTTGTGGGGAAGCTGAAGCCAACCCCATCTGACTATATTATGCTTGCAGGGAGGCTGAAGTCCATCCCAACCAATTCTGGGAAAAGACTTGGTACACCCTGAACAGCTTCTCAGTCCGTGCAGAATTAACACAAACACAACCCCATTTACACTGACACCTAGGGGCAATCAAGAACATTCAATAATTCTAATGTGCATGTGGGAGGATGTACCCCTCAGTGTACCCAGAGGAAACCCACACAAACACATACAGAGAACATGGAATTCCACACAGAAATGCCCTCACTGAGCCCAGGACTTGAAACCAAGACCTTGCAGTGAAGCAAACATACCAGTACACAACCATGCCACCCTATAGCTTTATTATTTATACATATTAATTTAACTGACACTTCAGAGTTGATCTCATGGAAAATCTAAGCAGATCTGGCTGAACATTCAAAAATTTGCATTGACAGTTAGTGTTAACTGGAGACAAATAAAGCACTGGATCCCGGAATCTGACCCTGCCCCACTCCAGACCTCAGGTTCTTTGCATTTTTTTAGGAACTTTGTTTGCTCTGGTACTTCCTCATGCTGCACTGCAGACATTACCCCCATGACAGTGTACACTATCCCTCCACCCAAGACAAATTAAACTGCCCCGAGTGTATAATGCCCTTCATGGAGGAAATGGCCCAAGAGGATTATAATTGAGATGCGATGCTTCAGCAAGCTTCCTCGGTGTTACCTACAGAGGTCATCATAACACATCCTGACAGTTTATCATAGAAAGCAAAGCACAAGGCTTCCTTGTTTTAGTGTCTTTTTGTCCCTGAATTCAGAAGCGAGTGGCAGTTCAGTTCATCGCCTCAGAGTCACGAACCTTTAGTGGCCTGTTCAAGTCTGTGTGTTTCTTTTAATAACGTTTTCACTACGAAACTTTTAAAAACTCTGGATGTAGAAACCAGTGGTAACAACGGCAATAAAATCTCTGAGACGGTATGAAGAGCACAGGGTAAGCACTACTCATGATGCTCAGTATGAGCGTATAAAGCTGCGATAACTCACTGACTTTAGGAAACTACGGTATACTGTCTCTAAAAGTATGTGCACCCCTGATGATCACGCCCATTTGTCCTCCCTCATTGCGCTTCCCATTCCAGATTTATTCCCTCTTTGTTATGGGAGGACGTTCAGTGAGATTTGGGGGCAGGGTTGTGGGGCATTATTCAAACCATCCATTCATTTGTTTACTTTTAAGATAATTAATCCTAGTCAGGGTCACGGGGAGACTGGTGCCCATCTCAGCCAACTCTGGGCGAAGGCGGGGTACACCCTGGACAGCGCACCAGGCCAACAGGGCCAACACACATACAAACGTTCGCACTCACACCTCGTGGTGATTTGGAGCTGTGATTAAGCCTACTGTGTGTGTATTTGCACTCTGGAAGGAAAGTGGCATGCCGCCGATCTCGGGGTTCATAGTGAGTGTCGAATGAAACTTCAGAAAGCGTTGCTTTTTTCAGTTTACATTTTCCATAATGTACAAATTTTCCTGCTTTGGGGTCATGTGTACGTATGAGCACTTATCTTTCCCGGTGTGCTGTGGACCAGGACAGAGTTTGGCAGGATGGAGGGATATTATGGGATGATGAAGAGCCATTAGAGGCTCAGATTAAGCTGCCGCTGAGGACCTAAGCCTTGAGAGCCATCAGGTGTCTCGTCAGATGTGTTAGGATGGCAGAAGCTCTAAAACGCCACAGAGGGTCCCATATCTTACACTCAGGGATGCTCTGAGTGCTTATCTCCAGCACTAACATGGCAAGCTGTTAAATCGACTCTTATCAGGAGCCCCACAGAGCTTTGTGCTTCGAGATTTTTGGTTGTACGCCTTCATCCCCCGTGGTTGTCCCTTCCTCTTGCTGCAGCAGTTCCAGAATATTAAGCTAGTGTCACTGGCATGAACGTCTTTAGGGCAGATCATGCAACATCATGAAGAACTCCGAATTCATTAGCCTAGAACACCAAGAAAGAGGAAGCTCCAGTGCAGTGCTCACTCCTGTACCACGTACCTGTGACACTCCAATTAACTTTGTGAAAAAGATAGATCACTGCGAGGGTCAAATTTAAGTCGCCATGGTTTTCATACTTTTTTGTCTCTGATGGCAAATCAGTGAGTTTGCGCCTGAGCACAGAATGACAATGACAATGACAATGACAATACTTTATTGCCCGAGGAGGGAATTTGTCTTGCACGTACACAGGCTCCATAAACATACATACATAACATATTACAACATGAAGACATAATACATATATAACATTAAATATTAAATATTAAATATCTTAAGGTGCAATGTAAGAAACTAGCACTAAAATTTCAAAAATAAAATTTAAAAAATACTTTAAAGAATACTGTATGTTAAACGGACATGTAACGACTTAAGACATAAAACTGAGTTTTTAAATTAGATAACGCAACAGATAAAAACAGTGGTACAAAATGTAACAATATACAAGAGACTAAAGGTGGAGGCTACTTATTTAAAAGGAAAATGCTAGTTGGTATATAGGATGTACGGGCTCTCTTTGATTTAAGTTTGGGTAATTGATATCTGCGGCCGGAAGGAAGAAGGATATATTCAGAATGAAGAACATGAGTTTAAGTCGTTAATAATTTTGGATGCTAAATTTAGTACACGAGATTCATGAAAGTAATCAATAGGGTCTAAAGGAGTTCCAATGATCTTGCTGCTTACGTTTACAATTTTGCCAAGTTTGTTTTTGTTTTTGAGAGAGAGGGTGCCGTACCAACATTGTACACTAAAAAGTAAAACAGATTGCACACATGATTTGTAAAATAACAACATAATGGTTTTATCAATATGAAAAGATCTGAGTTTGCGAAGGAAGAACAGTCTTTGTTGACACTTGTTGTACACGGCATCAGTGTTCTGTGTAAAAGTCAGCTTATTGTCAATGATAGTTCCCAGATATTTGTATTGGTCAACTTGTTCAACAGTCTCTGAGTTAATTACGACAGGTGCATGATCAGATTTTTTTGTTCTAAAGTCTATGATGAGTTCCTTCGTTTTCTTTACATTCAGCTGTAGGAAATTGTCCTCACACCATGAGTTGAAGTTATAAATGTCCTCTCGGTAGCTGGCTAAAGACTCGCAGTCACTAAGGAGACTCACAAGGGCGGCGTCGTCTGCGAACTTGATGGTAGAGCAATTCGAGTGGGTACTGACACAATCGTTAGTGTAGAGGATGAACAACACAGGGGAGAGAACACATCCCTGTGGAGCCCCCGTGTTGATGGTAACTCTACTGGACATGCTGTCGTTAACCCTCACGTACTGGGTTCTGTCTCTCAGGAAGTTGAAGATCCATTTGATCACTGCATTGTTTACGGATAAGCGTTGAAGTTTCTCAATCATTAGGTGTGGCTGTATGGTGTTAAATGCGGATGAAAAGTCAATGAACAGAACCCGAGCAAATGACTTCGGAGTTTCAAGATGTTGGTATACCTGGTTTAGAAGTGTGATTGTGGCGTCTTCAACTCCCCGTTTTGCCCTGTAAGCGAATTGTAGAGGGTCCAGCTTGTCTTGGGCGTCGCGTAGCAACGACTTCAGCACCAACCTCTCCAAGCACTTCATGACAACCGATGTAAGGGCCACAGGCCTGTAGTCGTTTAGAGTTGATGGTTTGGTTTTCTTAGGTACAGGAACTATTTCCGACAATTTCCAAAGTTTTGGTATTAAATTAGAATCCAGTGACATTTGGAATAATTTACAAAACACTTCACTGAGCTGGTCGCGACACTCCTTTAGGACCTTGCCGTCCAAGTTATCTGGTCCAGACGCTTTACGTATGTGAGAAGACAGAAGCGCTCCGCTACCATTTTTCTTTTGAGCCATGCTGTGCTGCACTTTACTGTGCTGTGCTGCACTGTGCTGTGTTGTGCTGTGCTTTGGCGTGCTGTGCTGTGCTGTGCTGTGCTGTGCTGTGCTGTGCTGTGCTGTGCTGTGCTGTGTTGTGCTGTGCTTTGGCGTGCTGTGCTGTGCTGTGCTGTGCTGTGCTGTGATGTGTTGTGCTGTGCTGTGCTGTGCTGTGCTGTGATGTGTTGTGCTGTGCTGTGCTGTGCTGTGTTGTGCTGTGCTTTGGCGTGCTGTGCTGTGCTGTGCTGTGCTGTGCTGTGCTGTGCTGTGCTGTGCTGTGCTATACTTTGGCGTGCTGTGCTGTGCTATGCTGTGCTATGCTGTGCTGTGCTGTACTGTGATGTGTTGTGCTGTGCTTTGGTGTGCTGTGCTGTGCTTTAGTGTAGTGTGGAGTATGATCTTCATTACATTTTTATTAATAATCCTTATTTTCTGGAATATGATAAAGGTTGAAGTAGCGTGTGAAGCTCTGTGGCTGGGTAATGCCCCCTGGGTAGCATTATCATAGAGTGTGTGTGTGTGTGTGGGTGTGTGTGTGTGTGTGTGTGTGTGTGTGTGTGTGTGTGTGTGTGTATGTGTGTGTGTGTGTGTGTGTATGTGTGTGTGTGTGTGTGTGTGTGTGTGAGAGAGAGAGAGAGAGAGTGAGAGACCCCGCGACCACAATTAGGATAAGCAGTTCAGAAAATTAATAGTAGTAATAATAATAATAATAATAATAATAATAATAATAAATTTATCCATTAATTTGCTGAACCACTTCATCAGAGGTTATAAATGTTGAACTGTGTTGCACAAAAAACAAAACAGCACATTATTTGATGCTTTTCCTCACTCTCACTCTCACACTTTCTCTCACTCCCCTCACTCTCTGTCACTCTCTCTCTCACTCACCTCACTCTCTCTCGCTCTCAATCTCACTGTCTCTCACGCACCCTCACATTCTCTCACGCTCTCACTCTCTTTCACTCTCGCTCTCTCTCATGCTCTCACTCTCTCACTCACTCTCACTCGCTCTCTCATTCACTCACTCTCATTCTCTCACTTTCACTCACTCACTCACTCACTGAAAATACTTAATCTTATAAGGATGTAGCCTATCTTAGCCAACTCTGTTCAAAGGTGGTGCACACCATCACAGGGCCAACACACACACAACAATCCACACCTAGCAGCAATTTGGAAAAACAGATTAGCTTAATGTGCAGTGGAGAGATGCAAAATCCACACCGAAATCCGTGTCACCCACCATAATGAAAATAATAATAATAATAATGATGATGATGATGATGATGAAGGCCTGGAATGTGTCCATGGTGCATGTTTGTACTGCAGCAGGTGCTAGAAAATAGCAACATGGCACGACATCAACATGCTGCACTTCACTGAGCAGTACATGAACCGAACAGAGCTTGTTCCATTTAAACAAACATATTACAGCAAAACATTTGTTGTTGGATTTTTTTTTTTTTTTGAAAGACCGTACGGAGTACAATTTTTTTGTTAAATTCAAGTGACCATTATATCAACCACCTCCTCTTGTCTGCGGGGCAGTTGTTTATGAACATCTCATTGCCTGGATGTGCTACTCATTTGTTCCAGGCATTGCCTCTGGAAATGTGGTGCCTGCAAACAGAGTGTAAGTCCATAAACAAAGAAGGCAATTTGGAGGCCAGGAGGGGTACCGATTAAATAAGAAAGTGCAGAGGCAGCATGATGGTATAGATGTTTCCACATCCACCTCACAGCAGAAAGGTCCTGGGTTTGAGCTGCATGCCCAACGAGGGAGTTTCTGAGCAGAGTTTGGATGTTCTGTACACATCTGCATGGGTTTCCTCCTGGTATACTGGTTCCCTCCACATGGGCTAATTGGCTGTTCCAAATTGCCCCTTGATGTGAATGTAAACTGTGTGTGTGTGTGTGTCTGTTGCCCGGTGTTGGACTAGTGAGCTGTTCAGGGATGGGCTTCAGGCTTCCCGTGACCCTAATAAGGCATGAATTGTTTCACAAAATTAAAGAATTATAGCATAGTGGAGTTTTTTGTTGTATGTCCCAGCTTGTTAGGAACTCGGAGTCAGAGCGCAGGGGTCAGACACGATACAGTGACCCCAGAGCAGAAAGGGTTAAGGCCTTACTCAAGGTTCAAACAGTGGCAGCTATATTGCAAGAGGTCTGAATGAGCATGTGAATGTGAGCGTGAACGTGTGTTTGTGACCCTGTTAGTCCTGTAAAGCATACGTTCGGAATCTTACTCCGCCCTTCACCTGAAATCACCTGGGATTGGTTTCAGGTTCCCATGCGATTCTGATGAATAAACAGCATAGAACTTGAATGGATGGACTTCCTGACAGACTGTGAAGGAGATAATGGTGTAACACTCGAGAGAGTTAGCTGATCACAGAGCTGTCATTATAATAAATTTAAACCCTCTAACTGTTTAAACTACAGGACGCGCTGATGTGTGACTATTGTGATAATGATGCGTGTTGCTTGCCCTGTGTCTTCATCTGTCCCTCAGGATAAGGAGGTGGACTTGGAACAGGTCCAGCAGCGGTTCAGCGGACTCATCAGTGATGATGATTTATCACATAAACAACTTCCTGCTTCACCGCTGGACATCTCCAGTATTGACGCCGACACCATCTGTCAGCGCCAGGACTCCCATGATTCCATGTCCCCATTTTCTCCTGGTGCTCTATCAGTTCCTTCACTTTTTTCTGAAAGTGGTGTTGGGGGTGTGACCAGCAGAAACGTGCCCCTCCCACTCTCCAGCTCCACGCTGCCCCCTCCTTCTCGCTGTAAACATCGTGCACCAAATGGAGGAATTTTACACCAAAGTCCGATTAAAATGCCAGTGAAATACCAGCCAGTGCCCAGCAGAGTCATGGATACCAATCACGGCACTTCAATATGACATCACAACATCAAACATGACATCATACAACCACAGCCGTTCAACCTGCCCTAGCATCACCCATTAACTAATTCAACATTAGCATTAAATACATCCTACAATCCATTACGACGGCAGGTGAACAACTGAGCTAAAGTAAGGACACAACAATACTCCATTCGCAGTGCCAGTTATTAAAGCAACCAGCGAATCACAGACATTGTAACTTCTGGATCAATCCATGATGCTTTATTAAGGAAATAAAGTCAGGCAGAGTTTTCTCTGAGACTCTAACTTTATTACGTGTGCATATGTGTAAATAACTGAACAGGTGGTGAAGTCAGAGTGTATTTTCAATATTCTAGATGTTTTTTGACTTTGGTATTAAAAGGTGTAAAATTCTCTCTATATAATGTGTAGTGTATACACACTCAGACACACACCCACGCATACACCCTCAGACAGTTTGTAAATTTAGTTCTAAATGGATAAAAAGGATTCCTTGTGGTGGTTTTTAAATACCAAACTCAAAACATTTTGCAGAAAGAGAGTCTTGACTAAAATGTTCATAAAACATTTTCTACGGTTATGCACAGTCATGAGTTATAAATTTTTTTCCAAATAAAAACTATTAAAGGAAGATACAGAGGTGTATTCATGTTTGTAACACTGTGATGATACTGAAACTCCACGTTTATTCAAATTCTTGTGTGTCTTTATGAGAGAGAGAGAGAGAGAGAGAGAGAGAGAGAGAGAAAGAGCAAGAGAGAGAGAGAGAGAGAGAGAGAGCGAGAATGGGATCTTCTTATTGGAGCACCAAGAATCCCCTGGTGACCTTTCATCTCTTCACAGCCACACCCACGTTAACACTTTACTCTTCAACTTCAAAATTCATGTATAATAGTAATTGTATCACATCACACGGTAAAGCAGGTGAGTAGTATTTTTTACTTTTTATTTATTATTATTTAAAGTTTTTCTACATTGGAATGGTTATAGTTTTTCTCCAAAAATTTAATGAAAAACAAACAAGCGACAAAGCAAGTTAAATGATTAGCTCAAGTTAATTCGTCCTTTTGAAGCAAATGTGTTTTTAATCCACTGTTAAAAATAAGAAGGTTAAAGTTAAATAAAAAGAAGGCCTTCCAAAGGCTTCTGTTACACGTATGTTTTCATTATCAGGTAGTTTTTACATACATTTTTGAAACTGCAATCTGTTAAAATCTGCTTGATAGTTTTAATTATCCAGTAGATGAGAAAATGAAATCGCAAGAATACAACGTCAAGCCGTAAGTTCATACAAGATAATGACAATAATAAAAGTATAAAGATATTAAATGAATCAATGAAATATAAACCAGTGAATATGTTAGTTAATAGGTTGTTTCTATCCAGCTGTGTAAGAAGAATTAATTGAGCTCCCTGTATCCTTTCAGAATATCCTCGCATCAGAACTGCAAGTTCGCCAAACTCATGTAAAACAATTTTACAGTATCAAAGAAGGGCTCCCTGTGATCTCTCTCTACCAGCCTGCATGTGACTGTAGGATGGTGTGTTGGCACAAGTGTGGGTGGCAGGCACTTGAGGAAATAAGTTGTACTGATTGGTTAAATTCTGCACATGATTGACAGCAGGGAAAAATCCATTAAACTCGTGTTATGCAGGCCTCAGTTTACTGCATAGATGTTCCTCAGTGTGCAACTCACTTTGCTGTATGAGATTATGTAATAGAAATGCAAACTTAATGAGGAAATCAGCATTCTGCCATAACAGGTGATACACTAAATGTTCTCAACCAAATGGTCCTTTTAAAAAATAAATGAAGAGTAGAAAAAGTGCTCACAGTGCCAAAACTTGTGTTCTATGAAGTAATTGGCACTAGCATGACACTCGGTACCTACAGCAGAATTCTGGCATTAAACTGTTAATGTAGCCACGACCCTCGAGATGTTAATGAGTCATTCAAATTCAAGAAAAATGTGTAGGCTCTAATAAAAGGTATGATGCCCAAAAATAGAGTAAAGCGTACCTTCATTCCTTTCAGTAATCACCAAGAAAAGCTGCATCGAATTGTTTTGTCTCGCTAAACGTGTTAAACTCCTGATAGTTTTCCCACAACATCATTCGGATTTATTCCACTTCACTGGATTTGTATTGTTTTCTTCTCGCGTTAATGTTGAACACAATTTAAATCATGAAGACAGCACAAAAAGCAGATCGTTCGTTTATTCTCAGAAAATGTAAACAAGACTTAAAATACATTATATATATATATATATATATATATATATATATATATATATATATATATATATATATATATATATTTTTTTTTTTTTTTTTTTTTTTTTTTTTAAACAGGTCACGTCACTCACATGCAGAAGAGAAAAAAAATTATTTAACTTAATTCTAAAACAAGGGCAGCGTTCCACATGAGCCGGAATGTGCCGCCTCAGTAATACGCCTGCACCGTGGACAATACGGATTAAAATTATTGCTTTGGAAGGAAATTGAATTGAATAAGGTTTTGATGTGAAAGAATGTCCACAGTTCCCTCAAGGTAATTTATTATCACCAGAAACAATTCATGACCTATTCAGGGTTTCTGATTTAAAGTGAACATAAATTCCTATAGTAATGAAATTTCCTACATAATGCAGACAGCCTGGGCAAAACCACACGCGCTAATACATTTATTTAGATTTGACACATCTGATATTTTCATTTTTGTTCATCTATTTATTTAGAGAAAACACACACACACACACACACACACACACACACACATTAATCCCTTGAACTATAGGCACTGAATATATAATTGATTGGGTGCTCTAACACCAGCCCACATATCTTTCAGTTCATATTCTAGCTCTCATATTAATAATTGGAGGTTTTGCCTCCTGCTCTCCCAGAACAAATGTTTTTCTTTGTCATGCTCATCCATACAACGCTGTACCAAATGGTACCCAGCTATATGATAAATCGCATTAGCTTTATTTAGAAAAGAAATTACATATGCAGACCAACATGTTGTAGAATACAACATAAAGAAAAAAAATCAGACAACACAACAAGTAAAATTACTCTTAAAGCAGCAGGGAACTGTGCGCTTGCACATTAATACTCGTGAACAGATCTTACAATTTCTACAAAAAAAAAAATTGAAATCAGCACTGTCCTCAAAGTAAATATAAGTGAATAAAACTGGAAAGAAGCCCAAACAAAGTCTACAACATCATTAGGTCCACAATAACTGTGTTTTATATATAGGGAAAGAGTAAGTCAGTAAAGATCACTGGAAGGATTCCACAAGGTTCAATGCTAGGCCCTAAGTTGTTTTAAGTGAAGTTTTCATGTAGACACACACACACACAAGAAAAACTTAGGAAACCCCCATTAAATAATCAAGTCTTTATTAAGAAATATTCACATAACAATGTCCAATCGTGTTTTTATTTACTGTATTTTTCATGCCATATGGCACACTTTAAAAGCCTTTAATCATCAAAAATCCTGAAGGTGTGCCTTATAATCCGGTGTGCCTTATGTATGGATGAGCCGCACAGCTTCATCTCACTGGCACCGTCAAAACCCAAGTGAAGCAAACTAGTTCAGAGTTTATCATCATGCGGTTGGATTATCCAAAGAGCCCCAACCGCTAGATATTGGTGTCCAGGTTGTAAGTTAGAAGGATCCGTGCTTTATGTCCAAATACCGTGATAAAGGGCCACTACAGTCCTCCTTCTGAGACCTCAGATTAACCTTCTTGACTTTAAAGTTACACTGATACAGCTCCTTAAGGGTAATGACCCCCCCCCCCCCCCGGTTCTGTAATGACTAATACTAATGCGCTGTCTCTTTAAGGGGCGGGGCTGAGAGAAGGTCATGACCCAGGAAGACTTCTAATCTCCGTCTCTATTGATCTGACTCCATGCGAAATGGAATAATAGATAATAAATATTATAATATAATATAATAATAAAAAGTAATAGAGGGATCCGGGCTTTATGTTGAACTCACACGACTGTTAAATTCCGAGACGGAAGATTAAGAATTTGATGTATTTGTGGAAGAGAAATGAACTGAACTGCAAAAGTCAGTTTATTTATTTTTTTAAATTGTTATAACTGAACACTGATGAGATTTATTGTGGGAGTTTGACTTATCAAGTTTAACTTTTTGACTTTTGTTTCGCTTAATGCACCTTATGGCCCAGAAAATACAGTGTTTATGGAGAAGAAAGTGAATTAATTTAAAATTAAACAACATAAATTAATATGTTTTTACTCATCAAACAAAATATGAACAACAATACTTGTTTTAATAGAGGAAAAAACTAGGATTTTTTGTCAATGTTCTCTTTGGCAAACTTAATTCTGACCTTGAAGTTCATTTTTGCAAGCAAAGGTTTCCTCTTTGCGCTCCTCCCATGAAGGTCAAACTTGTGTACTGCAGATGCTGAGATTAGAGTTTTTTGTATTGTCCATAATTATACACACCGTGAGTATTTACCAATTACTCTGTGACCTCAAGTCGGATATAAGAGGCATTAGCCGGGTAGGCTATATGTCATGTACAAAAAACAAAGAGTAAAATAACTGCTTTATTTTACCCACTGGATTGTAACAAATAGAGCAGCTTTGCCCCGAGACACCAGGCTACCGGTGTAGCCATTGCCTGTCTGCATTGCAGTTTCCTTTCTTGCTTCTGTTTCTATTCCTGTTTCCATTGTCCTCGGTGTCCCCATTTCGTCCTAGCTATTTCTCAATAACTGCTGGCTGAATGGCTCGAGATGGTAGCATAGTGGCTAGAATCTATACCTCACAGCAAGAAGCTCCTGGGTTTAAGTCCTGGGCTTGGGCATTTCTGTTTGGCGTTGCATGTTATCCATGTGCTTGTGTGTTTTTCCTCTTGTCCTCCAGTTCCTTCTTTCAGTTCAAAAGCATGCAAATTTGGCCAATTGTCTGTTCCAATTAGGTGTACCAGTACGAGTGAGTGTGATTGTGAATATATGTGTGTTTTGTTGACCCTGCAATGGTCTGGTGAGCTGTTCAGGGTGTATTCTGCCTTTGCACAGTATAGGTCGAGATAGGCTCCAGATTCCCCAAAGACTCTAATAGGATCAATGGTTCAGCAAATGAATGACTGAGTGTATGACGGATCATTCTGACATTTTGCATTAACGTGTGCTGTAGCTGTGCATAGATTTGACAGGATCTCTTTTCGACCTTTAAGCTTTTCATAATGACTTTGACCTCGTAAATTTTGTCTGATCTATCTCTGAAGAACTGCTCTGAGGCTGAAGGTTTGTTCTAACACGGATGGCTTTTTTTTCTGTGATGTTTCAGGTCACAGATTATAAACTAATAGTTTCGGAGTAGATTCACCAATCAGAGTGCATGCTTGCTAATACTGTATCTGGCAAACTCGGATAAAATAAATGCATTCATGCTCCGTTTCTGGCCACTTGTTATACATAAATACGAGGCACTGATCGATTAAGAGCTTTTAAAGACCAAGAACAACTACTGTAATGGAATGGCCTTATTCTTCTTTGTATCAGCGCCCAATCCAACAGTGGGTTCCTGTCCTAACACCTCACAGGACACTATTGAATTACTGGACATTGTGTGGTCAGTGCAATTAAAAATCAATGCATGAATTATTTTCTTCAGGTCATGAAAAGTGAGAAAAGTTTTCAGCCTGGCCGTGTTTCTAAGGTTGTGGGGATTTATTTTTGATAGTAGAGTTGATTTAGTCCAACTTTTTGCCAGGTGAACTCATTTGTATTTTTTATAACCCAAAACCATTAGTGTGATTAAAAACATGAATAAAATATCTTCTGGAGCTGCCTTTGTTTATAATTTAGATTAATCTAATTATTCACATTTTTAAAAATGAATAGTTACAAACAACACTGGGTTTGAAATTATGATACTTGTGGTTGTTTTCTGTTTACGTATTCAGGCGGCTGAACTGTGGAAATCTGCGCCAGCATCCCCAGCGACTCGAATTAGGATTAAGCAGTTCAGAAAATGAATGAAAAAAAGAATTAATTTATTGGACACATGCCAGATGAAACTGACAGTGTTTAGGTGGGATGGTTCTGAAAGCTGTGTTGTGGCATTCAGATATAAACCATGTGTTTTGAGTCTGTCGTAGGTAAAATCTGTCAGGTCTGTAAATCAAATCGTATGATGCTCATGCAAAAGTGATACGATTGTTGAAAGGCAAAACAATTGTACAATTATTTTCTGATATTCTGTTGATATTTTAACACTCGATAGCTTAACCTTACACGGCTATACTGTTGTGCAATACACGTGGATATATAATAATGTCCTGTGGTTTTAACAGAACAATCATAGGAACCGTATGATTCTGGTCCTATCTGAGGACTCAAAAAGGGTATGTTCACATGTCTGTCAAAAACAACTGGTAGATGTTATAGGGCATCACACAAAAGACTTAGGAAATTGGCCTGAAGACAGGAATAGACATTTTTTGTTCAGATTATCATCATGGACCTTCTGTAAACCTGCTGTGAGATGTATGCGACAAGAGCTTAAACTGGAACCTTGAGGAACACCTTAAACTTACAGTAGCAGAAAAGGTAGAGAAATATCTGGTTTACTAACAGAGTTTTGTGCTTAATGGAGGAAATAATCCACATGAAGGAGGTCCAACACTCCATAAACACACCTACTGTTATACTGACAAAGATGCAACTAAGCTATGTAATGTTTGAGAAATGAATGAATGAGTCAATGTAAACATGTGTAAGAGTAGCTGTTGTGTAATATGGGATGTCCATTTATATTTTTCTAGATGATACACAGCAGCAGCAGTCAAGGTAAAGACAGAAGCAAAATTACATGAACTAATACTGTACCTTAGCAATATACCATAAGCTATTGGAATGAACATGTGTAAAAACACATACAGTATATGCCTGATTGGTGAATATGTCTCTATACGACCCAATTGTTTAACATGTCTAAAGCACTTTAACATTTAGTTCACTGTTGCTGTTATGAAAGCAACACCAAGAATAACGTATTCATATTTCCACCACGTAGCATCTTACCCCGGATTGTTGAATGCAGACTCGTTATATAAAACACACACCAGGGTGGGTTTATATAGGCGCTGCTTGTTTCTGTGTAATAAACCAGCACCAGAATAATGAGGGACCTTCTTCACAACAATGTAGATGCATCTCGCCATTACAGAGTTTTGAGAAACACCAGGCTGTCCACAGAAAAGCTCATGAAAATGAATAAGAAACCAATAACTAACTGGAGGCTGAAGTGGTGGAGACAAAACACAAACATTAACCAGAACATAAACATATGGCGTATATTTATAGTAACCAGTGACGCAAACAGTAAATCCAGGTAATTCCATCAGGACTGATGGTGTTTCAGAGTCGGCAGCAGGTGGTAAGCGCTCGGATACTGTGAGAAGGTTACAGTCAGGGAGATTTTATGGAATGTTATCAGTAACATTTTCTAAGTTTTAAATGTCAATAACCTTTTCCAGAACTTCAGGATGGCAATTTCAAAACGTGCCAATTACCTAAAATTTGGTTTGTACGATGAGATATTTTCACAGGTATTTTTTTTTCATTACTGCATATTTAAAACTAATAGAAACTGCAGCAGTAGAAGAGAGGCTTATCATTATATCCGGAAGATTAAAATGCACTTTTTGTGAAAGAGGTCTTTAGCAGCAGTGATGAACCTTACGATGTAATTTCAAAAGGGTAATTCATAGGTGCGGTACTTATTAGTACTTCAATTATCCCTAGAAATGAAACATCTTTAAAAGTTACAACTAATCAGAACATGGTTGAAGGTGGCATGGTGCCATAGTTATTACGAAGGCCCCAGGTTCAAGTCCTGTGTGCTGCGAGGACATTTCTGTGTAGCATTTGCATGTTCTCTCCATTCATGAATAAGTTCTGACAGAGTACTCCAATTTCTCTTTTAGTCCAGAGATATACACATTAAGTTAACAGGTCGTTCCAAATTGCCCCTGGATGTGAATGTGGGCATGAATGGTTGTGCGTGTGTGTTGGCAATGCAATTGACTAGCGAGCTGTTCTGGGTGCACATCACCATCACCCAGAGTCAACTGAGATAGGCTTCAGTCTCCCAGCAATCCTAATAATATTAAGCAGTTTGGCAAATGAATGAATAAATGAAGGAATGTTTATTGCACTTCCATTGAAATAGGTCAGAACCAAGGTGTTACTTTAAGAACCAGGAGGGTGTGGCTCCCTTTCATTGAAAATCTGGTCACACTGAAAGTTACCATGGGTCGAGCGCTGGAGCAATTCAGCCATCACAGCTGTGAAGGCATCAGTGATGCGTACATGAACTACCAGATGTTATCATACTAGGAAGAGTAACTGCCTCACATGCATAGCAGTCACCACTTGTAGTCATGATGGCTGTGATATATACATCGCAGATGCTCACTTTTCTCAGGCTTGTGCACATTTCCTCTGCCCATACTGGTTCTGTTTTTTGTTTTTTGGTTTTTTTTTTGCAAAGGGCATCCGCTGGAATAGGCACAGGATGGCCGTGGTAATCCCATCTACAGTTCTGATCCATCAACCGGCTATGGAAGAACTTCGTTTAAAACTATAAACTCCTGAGCCATACCTTTATTTCCAGACTTTAAATTTGATCGATCTTGTTGTGATATTTTTAATCAATTTGAAGTTGTTTTTGGTTGTTGGAGATAACTGAGGTTCTAATAAATACCACATCTACCAATTAGCCTTTCGTAATGACGTCATCAGATTCATCACTGCTACCACTATAATCATTAGGCTTTTTTTATACGGGGGTTGCAGGTTCTGTTAGTTTTAAACATGGACTAGTAAAAGAATACTATTCATTTATTCAACTACTAGAGTCTTTGGGAGAATAGAGCCCATCTCAGCCAACTCGCCTCAAAGTCAGTATACACCCTGAACAGCTCACTAGTTCATCACAGGGCGAGCACATGCACAACCATTCACTCTCAGACTCACCACAAGGGTCAATTTGGATCTGAGAGTTAGCCTAATTTTCATGTCTTTGGACTGAAGGAGGAAACTGAAGTACCTGAAGGAAACCTCACAAGCATGGGGAGAACATCCACACAGAAATGCCCTCATCGAGCCTGGGACTCAAACCCTGGACTTTGGTGTTGTAAGGCAGACTAGCCACTACGCTACCATGACTCCCAGTGTGATAAATATTTATGGGTGATTCTGGCTTTGTGAGACTGAGGTATGGCCTTTAAATTTAAAACTTGTTCACTCCCTTCTTGTATATTCAGTTTTTTCCGTCTGTGTCTTGGTGGTGCTCGTGCCGGAGGTCAGTCCAGACATTCATAAATGTTCCCAAGACGACTGTAAAATCCTGGCTCGGCCTTGAGGTCTGCTTCGAGTGAGATGTGTTTAATAGAGATCTACTGAGGCATGACCATGGAGAATCCCTTTTATATGCCACCCAAATCAATTTAGAGCAGCAGCTCCACTCCTAGGATTGAACTCCTCACCTTATCACTGGGGTTAAACCCAGCAATCTCGCAGCAAAACCTCATTTATACCCACTGTATTCACAACCCTAATCTTTCAGTCAGAATCCACAGGTGAGGATAGAGATAGAGCTGGTAAACACAGAGCTTTCCACAAACCTGCTTTATTGATTTCTGGAGAAAGTTTGCTAATATTTGGACTCAGCTGTCAAATAAATATACACACCCCTTCAGTGCTCCCTTATAAGCTCCGCCTCAATGCTTTCGATTGACCATTATGAAGGCACGGGGGTTGTCTCAAAACATTTAAATTGCATACGTACTCATTTTCCTCACAAGTCTCAGTCCCTTCACAGCGTGATACAAGCATGGAGTTGAGGAAATTGAATGAGATATTGCTTCCTATAAAGTATCAAACAGCTCAACGGTACTGCTGATGACTGCAGCACAGCTTGATATGCTACATAAACGCATTTATCATTATACAGGGCAATGGTGGCCTAGTGGTAAAGGGCGCTGGATCATACAGTCACACCTGCAGGAAGACCGCTTGGAATGATCTCACATGCTGATTGTTTCTTATGGTTTTGTCCCGAACAAAACCCCAGACACTGGTGCATGGTCCAGACGCTGCTCCGCTTTCTTCCCAGGTTCCCTGGAGATATCCACTCAGACTATTCATCTGTTCCAGGAAATTAAAAGACATGACCTGCTTCACTTCTGCCTGATGATGTAAAGAGATTATTTTCGACCGCGGATTAGCTCTTTAATTATCGAGATTTCAGTGACTCACCGAGGACTGAAGAACTGAAAGAACATCAGTAGATTTTTCCATTTTATCAACACGATATGAACGGTGCAGTCACTGACTCTAATCCGGTACCTATTTTTATTTTTAATTAAATAAAGCTCACGAGGTTCATTAGTATATGAAATGTATCACAGGTTTTTTAACGTTGCCTTTGTACGCCATCAAAGTGGATCTCTAATGAAGCCATCATCATTATCTGCTTCTTCTTCCGCTTAGCCTGGGGTCGGGTCATTCAGACAGCCCTCTCCCCAGCCACTTACTCCAACTGTTTCCTGGGAAGACCAAGACATTCCCAGACCATAGTCCTCCCAGTGTGTCCTGGGTCTACTACAGTGTCTCTTCTTGGTCGGACAGCCCCAATATACCATACCAGGGAGGCAGTCAGTAGGCATTCTAATCAGATGCCAGTGCCACCTGTACTGACTCCTCTCAACACAGAGGACTAGCAGTTTTACTTCAAGCTCATCCTGGATCCCCAAGTTTCTCACTCTACCTCTGAGGAAGAGCCCCGCTGCCCTGCAGAGGAAGCTAATTTTAGTCGTTGTATCTGTGATCTTGTTCTTTCGATAATGAAGCTGTCATGATGTAATTGAAGAGTTGTTACTGTGGTTACTCTCTCTGTTCAAGTGTAAAATCTCAAATGTGCACAGGTAAAAAAAAAAAAGCACTAATAACACAGGTCCTGATGTTAGCAGTGTAATGTAACATGGGCAACCTACTTAGAATTACTGCTTGAAATTCTTCAGCACCACTAAAGCAATGAAACATTAAGTCGGATGAGTTGTTCTGAGTTCGTGAAGCAAGAGAACATTATCTGAACATTGTTCTCCAGTAACATGTTGCCTCTTTGAAAAACCCAATTGTACTCAGATCACCCCACTCTAGTTATTTCTTTCTTGGGCTTCCATCGGCATATCGACAAGGTGCGTGACTGTTGGCGTGTAGATTGCAGGTTGAAATGCATGTTGATGCCACGGACATTTGTGACCAGGAGTCCATGGAAGCGAATTGGCAGAGGGGTGGTTTTATTTTTATTTATTTCTTTTTTTCCAGATATTATCCCCATTTTCAAACCTGCATTTTTCTCTTCGGACACCAAAGTACAATTCCGAATCCAAAGATTCCACACAGGGGTCCAAAGCTGCCACAGCCCAGTAATGTGTAATTTAAAGTTAATCTATATCTTCTTTAACCCGAAATCCAAACTGCTGTGTTAAACAAATGAAGCCCAGATGGATCCTTAATCATGCACTGATTTTGGTGTGCACCAATCCCAGGCAGGCTATCTCCAAGACAAACCCATAAACTGTAATTTCACTGGAACCCAAGGAAGCGTTCTCAAAGTGTGACAGACACCAAACAGACGGACGCCACCCATACCAATAGGTCCTGTAACTATATTGAGCACATCATAATGCACTCGTCCCATCCCCCCACCCCGCAAAATATATATCAACAATACGTTAAACGTGCACTTAACTCATTATCTAACACTCTGTTATATCTCCAGTCAAAGATGGACTTGCAAAACAGCTTCAAACAGAACAGACACTGAGGGAAACTAAAAACTATGACAGCAATAATGGAGCATTCTATTGAATCTTTTTTTTTTATTATTTTATTGAACATTGTGGATGGAAACATGTTTCAGCCCTTAATAATGAAGAAGGAATCTCAAGAACTAGATTCAGAGAGTGCAAACCTCTGCCAAGCTGAAAAAATTGCAATGTACACAGCACCCCCTGCTGGGTCCTGCTGTGATGTTACACTTAATAGCCTATCTAATCATGCTAATCATGCTAATCAAGTAAAAGAATCTTTAACAAAAATCCTGATCCAGAATTTGATCCGGACCATGTCCAAAATTGAAAGGGGAGTTACATGGATTGTGCTCCACCCCCCACCCCGTTTTCTCCACAATTTTGTCATATGCAATTCCCACCCATCAGGTATTATCTTCCCTATCACATGACCACCACCGACAAGGGAGGGGCGAAAGCATGCACAACCCTCCTCTGTGACTCATTTCGAACTGCAGAGCATGCGTATTTGGGACGGTCTAACACACTTGGAGAGAAAGCATTATCGAACCCCCTCGTACAAACAGACTCACAGACGTCTGTGATTGTCCGACAATCACTGTGAGTGACAAGGTAGTGAGTGCATGCCGTCCCTCCCATGAGAGCTCGGCCAGTTAGCTCCCATAGACTCCCTGCCCCAGACAGCTGTGGCATTAATCAGGATTCGAACTTAATAATCACGCACCTTGTCAAGGTGCCACTCATGAGCCATTCGGCACGTCTTTTGAGGCTTTTTTAAACTTTTTCTGGACGTTGTGTTCTCAGTACCACTCGCCATGTATTTTATTCTTTCATTTACCGGTGATGCTGGGTTCAAAAGTACAAAAGTGAAAAATAATCCATTTTATGCACTTTGTAAACAGAAGCTAAGATGATGTGGATATCAAAAGAAAAATCCCCCATTTGGATTTGTTGGATTTGTGAAGGGAAAAATACTGTGTGTGTGTGTGTGTGTATGTGTGTGTGTGTGTGCGTACACATGCATGCGCTCTGAAGGGAGGTATAGGTCAACCTGTTTCTACAAAACCGCCAGAGTTGATCTAAAATAAAATCCTGCAGTTTAATTGCAGTCTGAAACTCAACAGGGAGAAACGTTCGGGTTTATTTACCTGCAGGTTCAATCGATGGTTATTCACATTCATACAAAGCTGTATTATATCACTGAGAGACACAAACCCTCACTGAGAATATCTATTATAATTATTATGATTATAACAATATCCAATGCCAACACTGTCCTTTGATACCAATTCTGTTTATAATTTTTATGGGATTTCTCAGCCCAGCCGCAGCATTGAGGGGTTCTGGTTTGGTGGCCACTGGATCTCAACTCTACTAGAAGATGTTGTCCAGCTTCATCAAGCCGAGACCTCCAACTCTCATTGGAGCGATGCAGAACTGAGTGTGAAGCGGCTAGGATGAGAATCGGCACCTCCGAGTCCGAGGCCATGGTTCTCAGCCGGAAAAGGGTGGAATGCCCCCTCTAGGTCTGGAGTGAAGTCCTGCCCCAAGTTTAGGAGTTTAAGTGTCCCGGGATCTTGTTCACGGATGAGGGACTGATGGAGTGGGAGATCAACAGACGGATCGCTGCAGCCTTTGCTGTAAAGCGAAGCTTGTGCCAGTTCGTCGTGATGAAGAGGGAGCTGAGCCACTAGGCAAACTTACGTCCCAACCCTCACCTATCATCAAGAGCTTTGGAGATATTAAAACACAAATAAGCTGAATGAGTTTAAATAAGGATGTTTTTTTATTCATTTCAGGTCCATTGGTGCACTTTAAATCTTTTCTATTACAGATTAAAAAACAAAGTTAATGAAGTTTTTCTTTATTGTAATTTGAACTATATTTCTTTCTTTTTTTGTTTTTAATGTAGATAAAGATGCAGTGCTATGCAGAGGTGTAGTAATAATTTTATAGACAAATATTGTAATACTATTTAAAGTCACTCTCGGGGCGGTGGGGATGAAATTTTTTTTTCTTCCTAAGGGGGCGCCACAGAAAATAATTGAAAAGCACTGACCGAACAGCAGGAAGGTTCAAGTCCCAGGCTCAATACTGGTGATTCCATGTGGAATTTACTTCTTCTCAGTGTGCTTTTGTGGTTTTCCTCCATGTACTCCGGTTTCTTCCCCCAGTCCAAAGACATGCACATAAGGCTGATTGGCTGTTTCTCTGTGTGAGCATAAATGGTCATGTATGTGTTTTGACCCTGCAATAGACAGGCGAGTTGTATAGGGTGTACCTTTCCTTCATCTAGAGCTGGCTGAAATAGGCTCCAGCCTTTCCACGGCCCTGGCAAGGTAAAGCCATTCAGCAAATTAGTGAATGATTTTTTCCCCTTAACCCTTTAGGAAAAAATGTCTGCTCATGTAGTTTTAATGTTCTTAATAAGATGTTTGATATTTATTTCTAAATACAGTGGTACCTCACCTTATGAAATTAATCTTTTTTTCTTAACCTGGATTTTTTGTAAATTGAACCGCATTTTACCTGTAAAATGAGTGATTTGTTCCAAGGCCCCCAATACTACCCCCTAAACCCTTTAAAATTATAGAAGTATACCTTTTAAGGCCTCCTTCTGCTTCTATATCGTACCGATGGTAGACGGGTTTCGGCCATATTCCTTTGCAATATCACTCAACTGCATGCCACGAGCCCGCTTCTTCTTTTCACCCACACCAGAAATCACACGCGTGTGTGTGTGTGTGTGTGTGTGTGAGTGTGTGTGTGTGTGTGTGTGTGTGTGTGTGTGTGTGTGTGTGTGTGTGTGTGTGTGCGCACGCGCACGTGTGTTGACCATGTCTTCTTAGCAGAGTTATAATCTTACAAATGTTTATGGAAGGTTAAAAGCCAGTAAGTCTGTCCTTTACAGGAAAAGCATAATGGGAGATGCAGCTCCATAATAGCCAATGGAAGGGAGCTGCGTCATCCCTTCTAGCCAATGGGAGGCCAGTGGGGCAGGATGTTGGGAGACAGCCAATGGGAGGCCAGCGTGCCAGGATGTTTGGACATGTAGTCAGTGGGAGAGCAAGTCGTGCATTGTTTGAATGGTGTGTTTTAGTGTTTGAATAGTGCATTTTAATGTTTGAATGGCGCGTTTAAATGGAACATTTCATAAGGAGAACTTGTTTCGTATACAGAGACAAAAAATTTAGGAAAATGTTTTTCGTAAACTGGATTTTTTATTTTCGTAAGGTGAGGTACCACTGTCGTCATCATCATCATCATTTTCTGTAACCGCGTAATCCTAATTAGGGTCACGGGGAGGCTGGCAACCATCCCAGCCAACTTCGGGCGAGGGCAGAGTACACCCTAGACAGCGCACCCTGGACAGCTCACCAGGCCATCGCAGGGCGGAAACACGCTGACGGCTTTGCAGTCTACTCTTGTCGAAAGTCAGCAACGGTTCTTTTACATGCCTCTCACCACAGACAGTGAGAGACATGGCCGGCCTTTGATAACCCAGTTAGCTGCACTGGGGAGGACAGTGACAACCTTGTGGAGAGTGGGACTTGAACCTCCAACCTTTGGATCAGCGATCCAGTGCCCTATACCACTAGACCACCACTGCCCCAGGGTTACACGTACCACTGTAAATTATTTTATTTTAATTTACAGGTATCAAAATTTCATCCAGTGGATTCTGCCACTTAATAATAATAAAATTCCAGAAAATCTATTTTTAATTCAGATAAACATCACGTCTCTCACATTTGCTGCTATACTGGCAGGAGATTAGTTCTAAGCTAACTGCTGTTTATTTTGTCCTGGGGTCACGCCCCACGCCTCTAATAATCGGCGTTACCTCCGCCCTCAGATGTCAGCCGTGATGTTCTGCCATCTCTTTATCATTATCTGACACTAACGGTTCATTTTCAGTCCATGTCTCTGAATATAATACTGAGCACAGACAGCGATGCAGTGGAACATCCTGGTTTCCTAACGCAGACATTTTCTTTATTCATTTCAGACATGCTTTCTTTCTGGAGAAGGAGAAGGAGAGGAAAACATGAGCAGGATGTCATTGACATTCAGGACGAGAACTCTACATCCTGGACTCCTTGGAATGTTTTTTTGTACAACTTTTCATTCTGCTAAAAGATTAGAAAACTTAAAATTCTGGTGAGTATAAAGAAAGCCTAATTTGGTTCATTGCTTTGAGGCACTATAACCAAATTACACAGTCACCGACACTGCAGTTCTCAGAGTTTTCAGTGATTTTTAATCGCATCAAGTACGAGAACTGCATTAGTGGGAATCAAGACCGCTGCTGGGACGTGACTTTTCTAGCAAAACTATATTTTTGAGCTAATATTCCAGTAATATAAAACATTTTTCTCACTGGCTGCGATTAATATCCCGTCACTCACCACTGCACACTCGACACAACTGGAATTATAAAGACTCGTCTGTGATTATTTATAAGTCAAGTCCATTTATTTATATCTTTCCTTTAACCGTAGACACACAGACACAGTCACAAGGCAGCTTTATAGAAACCGTCCTAATGAAGCAGCCAGAGACGACAGGATTGAGGAAATGCTCACTGAAATGACATGAGGAAGAAGCCATGAGATTCCAGAGGGAGCCTGTCATCTTCCGGATGAAAGTGGGATTAGACATCATTACAACATACAGATATGAAAGAGGAAGAGACACACAAACCCTTAACTCTGCACTACAGAAGCACGTTGCGTGTATCAGGAGCCAGGTACATCTGTCATGCAGCTCGGGTAATGTAGCGCTCGTTTCTACGTTAAAAACACTCTGTCTCCAAAGATTTTGGACCTTGCTCTGATAATGACCTTTGACCTAGACATTCCTAAAACAAATAATCTCTGAGACTCAGACAGGGTAGTGTCCCCACCAAGTTGGTTGAAAATGCATGCATGGGTGTGGTCAGGATTGTGTTTACTGTGCTAGACTCTGTGATAACACCCCCGCTATGAGAGGATATACACTTGTTATACACTTGTCTTTTTCCACAGACGGATTACTGACTAGCCCTATTAGATGTCTTCCCTGGCCACTAGGGGGCTATCACTGAGCACAAATTTTTACAGGTCCACGATGTAGGATTGAGGTAACTGTGAATAACTGAATGCCTCTCCCTTCCTCCTTTGGAGGGAGTTTATCCTTGCCACCGTCTTGCTCATTAGGGCAGTTCTTCTCAAATAGTGGGGCGTGCCCCCTTTGGGGGGGGGGGGGGGCTGTATAATGCTGGGGGGTGGCGTGGTGTGATGCCGGGGGAGCGCGTTTGACCCTGGGGAACATGCTTTTCTGGAATTGTGTACGAGAATTTAGTGTAATTGCACCTCCACTCCACTAGTTGGCAGTGGCACTCTCATTGTCGCACTATGGCATAGCGGTTTTTCACAGGAGCAAACGATATAAAGTGCAGTAAACAACCCCTCAAGAAACAACACGCAAACAGTTCTAACAGAAATGAAGAGAAAGGTGGAGAGAGACGGAGATTTTAAGACATAAATAAGTTGAATGATTTTAAATAAGGATGTATTTTTTTCATTTCAGTTATATTGGTGCACTTTAAATCTTTCCTATTACAGATTAAAAAAACAATGTTAATTAAGTTTTTCTTTATTGTAAGTTGAACTATATTTCTTTCTTTTTTTATTTTTAATGTCAATAAAAGTACAATGTTATGCAGAGGTGTACTAATAATTTTATAGGCAAATAATACTATTTGTAGTCGCTCGCAGGGCGGTGGGTGGGCGTGAAATGTTTTTTTTTCTTCCTGGGGGGGTTCCACAGAAAAGAATTGAGAAACACTGCACTAGGGATATGTAGGGGTTGTAGGAAGTGCTTAAACTCCTTTATACTTTGTAAGCCCCTACTTTCACTGTTCTACTCTGTAACGCTGCTTTGCGACAATGTCACTTGTAAAAAGCGTAATACAAATAAAACTGAATAAGTTGAAATTGCTCCTCCCTTTCCAAGCTTGTATTAGAACCAATGGTTGTTGTTGACTGTTCGGTTCATCCAGTATTTCATATCATCACAGGGCCTTATACTAAATTATTCATTCATTCATTTCCTAAGTCGTTTAATCCTGATTAGGGTTGCAGGGAGGCTGGTGCTCATCTTAGTCAACTCGTGGCAAGGGCAATGGGACACCCCCCCCAATAGCTCACCAGGCCTTTGCAGAGCCAACACTCACACAACCATTCACACACACATTCACACCCAGAGGCTATTTGGAACAGCCCATTAGACTAACGTGCATATTTCTGGACTGTGGGAAGAAACCAGATTACCCGGAGGAAACCCACACAAGCATGGAGAAAACATATAAACTCCACACAGAAACACCCAAGCCTGGGAGTCAAGCTTTCTTGCTGTGTGATGGACGTGCTCACCTCTGACCCCATACCAAACTACACCAACTAATGAATATAATTCTCCATTTTTTTTTAATTTGTTCCTCAAACCTTCTACCCAGCAAATGTTGATTCCTCTTCTTTCTTCTTCCTCTTCTTTAACCCCCCCCCCCCAGGACACCAGCTTCACTTCAGTTCGCCATTTTCTTTTTTATTATTCCCTATTGGAAATTCTTTTATTCAGTCATTCAGAAGCTCCAAAGGAATTATGGGATGTGGTAGTGTCGTGTAATGTGCTACCTCCTTACACTATAGATTTATTATCTCATCTGTGTTCCTGATAACTGAATGCTGAGTTTTCCGAAATCCTTCGTCCTGCTTTTGAGGCGCTGATCATGTGGAAGTAGGTGTATTTAGAGGCAGGCAGTATTTATCTGTCAGGTTCTGGTGCTGGTTCTGGTTCTGGTTATGATATGGATATCACCATAAATCCACAGTAAATGTATAAATGAACAGTGAATAAAGAGGAAACCCAGAGAACGATCATTCAAACTAATTAAAAAACAAATGCCAAAATGTAATGAGCCAAAGAAGACATGATATAAAGCAACTGCTGGCGGTTGAAGTTTATGAAAAAGATCCCAAGAAAGAAAAACGAGGCTGTCTTCTGTGTGTCACTGAACTACTCACTGTGAATTTTTAATGTAATACGTTTTTATTTATAAGAAATATTTACAAAAAAAGTTTTTTAAAAAATTCTTCAAATCTCCCAGTGTTTGCATGGGTTTTCTTCAGATATTCTGGTTTCTTCCCACAGAACATACAATGGGCTTACTGGATATTCTTGATTGCCTCTTGCTGTGAGAGTGAGTATGAATCGTTACGTCTGTATTATACTGCGTTGGTCTGGCGAGCTGTTCAGAGTGTAGCCTGCCTTAACCCGGACTCGGCTGAGATGGGCTCCAGCCTCACCACAACACTAATAAAGGATAATTATATCATGACATGGATAATTATTTTATATTAATGGATCCTGAATTGATGAACGTCAAGGTGCACTGCTGTGACCAAAGAGTGGACAGGTTTGAGCCTTGTTTGGTGCATGTAACCGTCCATATACAGGAGCCTGTGAGGGTTATTTAGCAGAACCCTCAGGAGTACTCACTTATCAGTGGCTTACAAGCTCTTCCCTGTCACTCACATGTGATACGAGCCAATCATGTGCATCTGTGAGCTCATGCATATGAGGGCTGGATAGTGCTTTCCTCTAAGTATGTTACATCGAAATATACTTGCACAGGAATACATATGGAAAAAATACTTTGCAGGAACCACACAGATATCTTTCACCTGCCTGGTTGGAAGGCAGCATGTGACAGGTAACTAATCCTTGATTGCACGAACTAAAATAGGGTGGAAAATATAAACAGGGCTCCCGAGTGATGCCGCGACAAGGTGCATGACTATTAACCCAAAGCCTGCGAGTTCAAATCCAGGTTAATGCCACAAGCATCCATGACCGGGAATCCATGGACGCGAATTGGCTGAGCTCTCATAAAAGGGGGGGTTGGCATATGATCACTTCCCTGTCACTCACAACAACTGCTTGCCGATCACAGGCATGTGTGAGCTCATTCATCCGAGGGGGCGGATAGCAATTTTCCTCCGATTGTGTTAGACCGCACCCAAATACGCATGCGGTACAGTTTGAAAAGACATGGGTAGCTTTCACATGTCACAGATGGGTGCGTGTGCATGCTATGGAAAAAAATTATAAACAAACAAAAATAAATCATAGTAAAATCCAATCACGATTATGACTGTATTCTTACTTTAAAGGTTTTTTTTTTTTTTTAATGTCGCGTGGCGATGCATTGTCCTGATCTCCCGAGGCAGGATGTTCCACACAGAGTCCACTCAACCGATTTAGCTTCAACCGAGTCCATAACGGTGTCAGCGGTAACTGATCACATGATCTCAGAGACCTAGAAGCTTGAGACTGAGGGTACACAGCAAAGTACAAGGTGGAAAAGGGAGAGGGGACTGGCTAATTACACAGTTTAAAATAAGTAAAAGGGCTTTGAATTGGATTCGAAACACAGGGGACCTAGAGAAATGAGGGATGGGATTCCTTTTCTTGGTGCCACTAATCATTCCGACCACCGAGTTCTAATGTAATTGAAGGTGAGCCTGTGCTGACATTCTCCCATAGGGGCTGCTGTGCTTTATTTGGCATTAATCTATCACTTTAATTGATGTCGGGTGTGTATTAATTAAACTTTAACGTGAATTTCAATGTGATTTCTTGATTCAGAAAACTACCACATTCTTCATTATAAATAAAAAAGTGCACAAACTTATAAGATTTGTATTTAATAATTTGTACTTTATAGATTGCGATTGCAGAAAGAGATTCTGAGAGGATTCACATTGTTGCTTGTTTTATTCCTTATACGAAAGTGAAATCATAAATTATATACGTATACTTGTATATAATCCAAATGATATATGTATACATGTATATAATTCAAATGATATACGTATACATGTATATAATTCATTATTGTTTTCTTTTTTGGGGGGCTGCATCTTATCTCAGCCAACTGTGGATTAAAGCAGGGACAACACTTCATAATTTTATAGTCCACACATAACATTCACGTTGGGCCAGTGGCGTAGTGGTTAGGGTGCTGTGATCAGGAATTTGTGGGTTTGAATCCCAGTGAGAATCCCACTGTGCTAAGACCCCTGGGCAAGGTCTTGACCGCAAGTGTGCCTCTGTTCACCCAGCAGTATAAATGGGTACCAGTAAAAATATACTGGGAAGGTAACCTGCTATGGAGTCCTATCCAGGAGGAGTCGAACTCCTAGTCGTTTCATGTTACGGAAACCAGGGATAAGCACTGGCCCAATGAGCCACTATGGCTCGGGTGCATGCAAACTTCACACAGAAATGTACTTGAGACTCAAACCTGCAGTGGGGTGGATGAGCCCCCCATAAACCAATGTGCCACCAGCTAAAAAATTTGTGCCGTGGAAACTATGATTGCAACAATGATTGCAACATTCGACCATGAATGTCTCATAATGTAACGCACCAAAAAATATCCACCAGCTTTGTATGTATCTTATTCTAATTGTATACATTTTTTATTTTCCTTGTTTGTGTCTGTAGCCTATCTCCGCCAACTCTGAGCAAAAGTGGCGTACAACCTGAACAACTCACCAGACCATTGCATAGACAGCACATGTGCAGCCATTCACACTCACACCTGGGGCAATTTGAAACAGACCCTAATGTGCCACTGTGCAAAAAAGCAGTCAAAGATGTGTCACATGACACGAAACTTACAGTGTTGATGGCATTTTCTCTACAGCTGGCTGAAAATAGGTTCTTGTTCGGTCCCTTTTCATAAGGCTAATGAGAGTGAGAAATATCCAGGTTCTCATTATGCACTGCATGTAGTTAAAAAAACAAGGTGGTCATGCGTCCGAAACTTAATGGTGCCATTGACTGGAAATCCAAACGTCTGATTGGCCGTGCTCTCAGGAAGTAAGCGAAGGCATATCCTCTCTTTCCTGTCAATGTCAGGGACACAAGCCAATCAGTAGTGTCTGTATTTGAATACAAAGTTTGATGGATATGATTTGATCTGGTTGACTGACTGGTGGCAGTCATGTTGTTTAGGTATCTCGTGCAACGAACACAGCAGACCTGAAGGTACATTTATTTTTTGCTAAACACCTCTGTTGCAATGAGCTGATTTCCACCGCTTCCCCCTGCTGTTCCTCTCAGAGTTTAGGAAATACTGTAAAGAGGAAAAGAATGAAAGAAATGAATTTGATATTACGAATGCCTTAAGTTGTACTCTTGTAGCTGCAAAGACAAATGAAAGGTATTCGCAAAGACAGAGAAGAAGTGAGCTGCACAGCTGGAGGCAGACAAGCCAGAGGTTTTGCTGGTGAGGAGAGAAGACTGATGCAGAACAGGATGAATTGCTGAGAAGTTAGACACATGATGGTCCATCTGTTTATCTGACCTACAGAAGCTGGTTTGGAAGATGGAGATCTTTAGTAAAGTTTTCCATACAGTCTAACATCTGGACTGAGGAACCCAGAGAACTAGAGTAATGGAGGATTGGTGAGATCCCTGAATTCCACTTTCTGTATATTCTATATTTACAGCATGAATGTTACGAGCATGTACATATTTGTGTGAATGTAAATATAAAAATACTTTTATGTTTGCTGTATCTACTCACTGGTACACATTGGTGAGTCAGGGCTATTGATAGTTTCATACATAGATGCAATATGTTTCAGGTCACATGTACTTTCAGGTAGTAGTGGTGTGAGACCTGGGTGCACGTGTACTGGTGGTACAATGCTTTGGGGTGTTGTGAAATCACAGGGGAGTGCTGCATCCTATAGAAAATGGTGGAAAGTACTGGAGTTCCGCAATCCAATGGAGGGGAGGAGCAACACAGACATGTCAGGGCTTGTCTGGGCTTGCCTGGGCTTGTTCAGGCTTGTACCAGAGAGAAAACAACTTGTTGGGGGAATCTATATTAAGGACCTATTGCTGACTGGCTACAGTCTCTTCCAGTCTCTTATAGTCTCCTCGTGGCTCTTCGGGCAGATCACGGATCAACTCATCTCAGGTGAACTATGGAACACGCGTCACCTAAGTCGTTGTTCGGGACTTCGCCGTCGAAGGCCATCATCCACGATCACACACAGCCCACGCAAGGATGGTCCGACACGCAAGATGACAAGCCTTTCCCCACCAGCACATGCGTCATCTCTAAATTTACCCTGCTGCGGGCGCTTGGTGACCATGGGATCCTTGGTTAATTTGTATATGGTTTAGGTCTAAGTTGTAAGTTAGGAATTTTGTCTTGTTTTGTTCATATTATTAAATTGTACATAGTTTATGTTGTGGTCTGTCGTGCTTTCCTCAAGGGCCCAACAGTGGAGACAGTGGGGATTGAACCACTGACTTTGAGATTAGTAATCCAACCCACTAACCAGTAATACCCCCATTTCTCTGGAGCACGGCAGACTTATGGAAGCAAAAATGATGTCATCCGCAAACGTTCCGCAATTATTCCCTCATCTTCCGTGTCATTCCATGTGATTCCCTAGTTATTTCTCAAGTCTTCCTCCACTTCTGTATGCTTCTGGTAGGCCAAAATATTCTGTGAACATGCTTTTGAACATGTTCAAGAGCACGTTCACGGGAAAAAATTCCATGAGTGTTCCGTGGGGTCACTTTGGCGTACTTTGCCGGACCTCTTCTGCACGTTCCAAGAGTGTAAGAATTTCCACTTTTCTGTAGGCTTGTCACAAATTTTCTGCCTAAAAATGCCAGAGCTCTTCTGTAGATTGCGTTCCGCTACATGATCCTTGCATACCGTAGTCCAGTGAAATGGGGGTATAAAAATTTTCACTTTTCCGTAGGATTTTCACAAATTTTCCGTGTAAAAATGCCAAAGCTCTTCCGTAGACTACATTCTGTGCCTTTCCGCTATGATCCTTGCATGCCATAGTCCAGTGAAATTGGGGTATAAGCCACCACTGCTCTCCGCAGACACCGCCCTCCTCTCCGTCAAGCAGGTGTCTGAGCTGTGCACTGAAACATGGTTCATTGCTGGAGGAAACAGGGATCTGTGTTTGTGGGGAATCGGTTCGCATACTCGTCACTCATTGGAAGAACCCCTCATGACCCATTCTCACTGATGCAACCACAAATTTGTGAAAATGCTTCCGAGGAACACTGCAGAACGATGTGTAACCCCACAGAGAACCATCAGCACCGCATTTTTCCCCTGACATAACAGGCTGTGAATCTTCACCTTGGCTATTGTTGCAGAAGGTTGCCAATAAGAAAGCGTTACATTTTCTGCATCTACACAGCAGAATGTTCCTCCTTGGGGTACCGCGGGGTGGGGGGGGTGAGAAAGGGGAATTCATTCCACTATTAGCATTGTTGAAAAGTTGAAAGATTTGTGTGATTGACGTGTACGTGTGTATTATCCTATCGTAATTCGGTGGAATTGGTAAATTTCCATCTACACCGTATTGTCAAAACCATTTACCCTGATTATGGTGGTGAGGATGTGTGATATACTCTGAGCAGCTCACCAGACCATCGCAGGATCAGCACACACAGAACAGTTCATACTCATACTCACTCCGAGGGCCAATTTTCAACAGCCAGGTCACCTATTTTGCAAATCTTGTTTTTTTTTACAATGGAAGGAAACTGGTGTACCTTGAGAAAACTCAAGTGAATACCAAGAGGACAGGCAAACTCCACACAGAGCTGCCTTTTCCCAGAATGGGACTAGAACCTAGCACCTTCTTGCTATGAGGTGAACATGCTAAACATTAGCCAATGTGCCTCCTACTAAAAAAACGCTGTAATAATAATTGTTATCATCATAATCATAATCTGGTAAAGGGAAGTGGTGGCCCAGTGGTAATCTTCTAGATTGCTGATCCTAAGGTTGGGGGTTCAAGCCCCACTGTGAACAGTTGTCAGTGCTGTCCCCTCATTGCAGGTAACTGGGTTATCAAAGGCCGGCCATGTGTCCCACTATCTGTGGTGTGAGCTTCATGTAAAAGAACTATTGCTGACATTCGACAAGAGGCACTACATAGCCGTCAGTATGTTTCTGCCCTGGGATGGCCTCGTGAGCTGTCCAGGGTGTACTCTGCCCGCACCCCGAGTCGGTTCAGATGGGCACCAGCCTCCCCGCGATCCTAATTAGGATTAAGTGGTTCAGAAAATGAATGGATGAATGAATAATCTGGTTACACAGGGAAAGTGCACAGATACATCACAGAAAGGAAACAGCATGTAATAACTAGAATAAACTGCCGAGCCAGCTGTAATATCACATGACCAAAAAAAAATGATCATATCATAGAGCTAAAGAATCCTTTAAAGAACATTCCAGAATGAACCCAAAATGCATTTGCTCTTGTGTGTTTGTGTTTGTGTGTGTGTGTGTGTGTTGGACCTGTGATAGACTGACGAGCTGTTCAGGGTGTACCCCACCCCTTGCCGATAGTGAACTGAGATAGATAATAGGATTGAGCCAATGAAGGAGTGAACTTCCTGTATTCAATTTCTGATGACCCCACCCTGTTTAATTCATGCACTGTGCAAGCAGGTCATAGTGCACATAGTGTAGTAATGACAGAACATGAACTGAGAAATTGCTTTTGTGTTCTGTGCAACATGGAAAGAGCCAGAACAATTTCTAACAAATGCTTGGACCCCGGATCACTGTGTGCATGTAGTTGTATTCCCGGGGTTTCTGATTATTCTGTATGGAGGTGTAGCATCATTATACAGTACTGTCACTCGAACGGTTCTGATTATTTATTTTTCTGAAAATATCCAAGTCCTCGACAAGCCGAGCAGGTGAAATAAATATGATTACTATCTGATCTCTCAAGCAGCTCTGGCTCTGACCAGGTTGCTATAGCGACAGTTGTAAGAGCGGTTTTAATTATGATAAAATGTTATGAGAATGGATCTAAGTCATCTTTCAGACCTGACGAGCAGCCGTTGAAAGGGGCAGCGTGTTTAGTGAGGTCTATGTGACCTCAGAGTACAAACTTTAATGAGACAAGTGACCATTAAAAGGCTTCAGTCACAGAGTACTGAAGCTTCACAAATACAGCACCACGGCCAGTCCTCATTCTGTCTTTTAATTCAAACCTTTTAACTTTATTTTGATTTTTATTTGTCTCCACTCACGTCTTCTTTTCTCTCCTGACTGCGTCTCAGCTGAACCTGCCAGGTGCTGACAGCGGGATTCATCTCCATTATCAGCAAGAAATGAGACGTGATGAGACTCTGTGCAGATCTGCAGTCATTTTCTTCTTCTTTTTTTTCTAAATACGATGGACATGCTCCTCTCAGCTTCCTTCATTAACCATAGTTTATAGAGATAGATGGACAGAGACAGAGACTGACAGAGAGATTCAGTAAATATAGATATTCCTCAAGGCTGAGAGAGAGAGAGAGAGAGAGAGAGAGAGAGAGAGAGAGAGAGAGAGGAAATAGAAAACAGGAGCGCTAACAGGAGTTCTTGCTATGGGACTCTCTTCAGAGTCCTCAAAGTTGGTTGAGATAGGCTTCAGCCTTCCCAGCCATCCTGATAGGATGAAGTGGTTCGGCAAATGAGGAAGTGAGAGTGAAGTGTACTGTAATTTGTCATGTGGTGTCACATGATTAGTTTAAAACATCTAACAGCATGTACTTTAGACCCTCTTCATACACACACACACACACACACACACACACACACACACACACACACACACACACACACACACACACGCCACACACACTCACACACACACACACACGCCAGCACACACACTCACACACACTCACACACACACACACACACACACACACACACACACACACACACACACCATTAACACTAGTGCTAGCTAAGTCAATAACACAGCTTGGGGGTAAAGAGTGAAAGGCACAAACTTCCTCTCTGTTTGAACTGCAGTAGGAAAAACTACTCAGGGGGCATTAAACAGTAAATGAGTCTTAGCGGGAGATCTGAAGGACAAAAACCAATAGCAGCCTTAGTAAAAATAAATAAAACAAAACCCAATGCAAAGCACGGAAACAACATGCAAACTCCACAAAGAAATACCCTTGCCAAGCCCAGGACTCGAACCCAGGACCTTCTTGCTATGGGGCGGATGTGCTTTCCACTTAACCTTTAATAATAATAATAAAAGTGTTTGATTGTTTTTAACATTAAACTTTGTGATTTTACTATAATTTTTTTTTATCTGGCCTGGTGAGCTGTCCAGGGTGAATTCTGCCTTTTCTCACAGTTGTCTGAAATGCGCGACAACCTCCCCAGAACCCTAATTAGAATTCAGTGGATTTGTGAGTACTTTTTTTTAACCTTTTGCCAGAAAGAGTTTATAATTCTAATTATAATTATTTATTGTTACTGCTAAAATCTTACATTAAATGTTAATGAAAATCATCTGCACTAAAAATCTCTCATTTATGGATGTGGTGAAGGCGGACATGAAGGTCGTTGGAGTAAGAGTAGAAGATGCAGATGATAGGGTGAGATGGAGGCAGATCATTTGCTGTGGCGACCCCTGAAGGGAACAGCCGAAAGGAAAAGAAGAAGAAGAAGAAGAAGAAGAAGAAGACTGTTATAAAGAATTTCGTATCAAGATGCATCACGCCCTGATCGCCCTTGTTCTACAACATCGTGGAATGATCTGTTTCTGTGGAAACATGCTCACATCCTAATGCTGCTATAGTGATGTCATTAATGCAGCCGTTGGCTCGCTAATGTTACCTTGACGTTCTTATAGGTGCTGCTAATGCAAACAAAAGGAGAACTGGTGGAGCATCAGATCACACACATGCAAAGTCGGTGTGAGGAATCATTCAAGTCAGTCGTCTGATTTGTCGCTTTATAGCATCATAGGTCTCAATTTGCATATAATCGATCAAATCACAATTTTTGCTTTGTGTCTGAAATTGCAGAATTGTGTTGTGCACCTACGTAGAAAATGAAAAATCACCTGTCACTCTGTCGTTTGCTTGTGTGATTCAATACGAGTGCCAAGAAATGAGAAGAGAACGTTTCACAAAAGGCTAATGGACCGTTTCTCTGGAAAATTTCATTACATATATGTTTCTTTCGGGTCTTTTTCTCAACAAAATGGTCTGAAGAAAAACCTGAGAAAAGAAACATGAGTTCATGGTTGTACAGGGCTAGAAACAGAGGAAGATACAGTAAGACCGATTGATTTTTTTTTTTTTTTTCCTTGAGTGGCCCCGCCCTTGATGCTGTACAGAGCACCATATGGGTCTACATTGATTTTTGAAAAGAAAGTGTCCAGTCACATTCAGAGCTCATTATAGCAATTTGTGAGGATTCATTTGGGCTTGGAAGGAACCTTTATAATCATATCCCGGAGGGGGTGGAGATATCTGTTGCTGCGTATCTGGATGATATTGTCATTTACAGCACTTCTGAGCAGAACAACCTCAGGCATTTTAGGAACGTGTTCCGGAGACTAAATGTATTTCACAGTATGTGTAAATGTGTGTTCTTGTGTCCTCGCTTTAATCTTCTTCTTCTTTCCTTTCGGCTTTTTCCCTTTCTCAGGAGTCACCACAGCGAATCATCTGATTCGCACATTTGATTTGGCATAGGTTTTTACATCGGATGCCCTTCCTGTCACAACCCTTTTAGCAAGGGACAGAAACATGCTGACAGCTTTGCAGCTACTCTTTATGAAAGTCAGCAATGGTTCTTTTGCATGCCTCTCACCATAGACAGTGAGAGACATGGCCCTCCTTTGATAACCCAGTTAGCTGCACTGGGGGGGACAGTGACAACCTTGTGGGGACTCGAACCCCCAACCTTAGGATCAGCGATCCTGCACCCTATCCAATAGACCACCACTGCCCATTGTGTCCTCGCTTTAATATCATCTCTTAATGTACTGCATTTAAATCATGAAGAACACGAGTACAAACACAAGAAAAAGCATCAGTTGGTGCCAGTTGGAACAAACTGCCACAATGACCACATCACCAGAATGACACAGAATTGAGAAGTGATAGATATTCAACCCACAATGGAGATTCACGTAATTTGTAAAATGCTAGTTGTTACACTCACACCTTAATCGTTTGCCAAGCTGCTTAATCTTTTTTGAGGTCAGAGCAATGCCTATCTTAGACAACACAGGGTGGAGTACACTCTGAGCAGCTCACCAGACTATTAAAAGGTCAACCCATTCACACAAACATACGCAATCTTATCCATATCTGGGAACAATTAAGAACAGCCAATTAGCCTAATGTGTATGCCCCTCTTCTACATGGTTTAGTTCCTACATTAATCTTAAAACAACTTTGGTAAATTACATGGTATTTTTTTTACTTCTACTGTAAGTGTAAGGTGTTCCTCAAAGTTCTATTTTAAGCCCCTGCCAATATGTTGTACAAATATACAACAGTTCCATAAAGAAAAAAATATATTCTAGATGTAAGGTCCATCGAAATTAAGCTGGCATCCAACTCAGCGTGAGGGCAAGGTACATCCTGGACAGCTCTCCAGATCATCGCACGGCAACACACACACACACACAAAGCCATTCATACTGACGCTCACACCAGGGGTTGTTTGGGACAGCCAATGAGTCTACTATGCTAGTTTTTGGACTGTGAGGGGGAACTGGAGTGTCCAGAGGATACAAAGAGAGCAAGCACTGCTTGAAAACTCCATACAGAAGCACCTGAACCCGGGATTTGAACCCAGACCTTCTTGCTGTGAGGTGGACGTGCTGAATACTTCCACTGTGCCACCTGACAGTCACACACTCATTTGCCAAACTGTCTAATCCTACTACGGCCACCAGGAACTCAGTCTACTTCTCAGCCTCAACAGACCATTTTTAATCTGAGCATACATTTTGAACTATGCTGCTTTTTAACCCAAACCGTTTATATGCGTCATTTATACATTCAAAATGCCTGTTCTTCATTCTCTTGTCCTTGTGAGTTCTTTCTTCTTGTTCTTGGTATTGAGAAATACCCGAAAGGTCTGACTTTCCCTTGCACTGGCAAACTTAACTCTTTTTTTCCTGACGTCAGTTCAAAAGCACAAATATGAACGGGTGTACTGGTTTCTGGCACCTGAAAATAGCCTCGGGTTAGGAAAACATGATCCAGTGTTTACATTTTATTGTGCTGTTCCATCATAAACAGAGAAGACAAGTGATTGAACCAGTGACCTGCTATTCATTTATTTATTCCGTCTTCTACGGGAAATGCTGTGGAGTCTAGCCTGGGCACGAGGCAGAAATACCCTCCAACTGGGGATTAAGCTCAGTTGGTAGAGCGTCTGCTTTATCCTCCGGAAGGTTGGAGTTCGAATCTGGCCACGTCATACCATGAGACGTTAAAATTTGGGAGTTGTTTGTTGCTTCCTGCTTGGCGCTCAGCATCAAAAGGATAGAACAACGCAACAACTGGTGCTGTACAGTGGTGATGAGTGCCCAGAGTGCAGGGAGCGCTGGGGTCTCATGCACATTGAGCATACGCTTGTATGAAATATATGCTATATAAACATCCACACTATAATAATAATAATAATAATAACCTGGACAGAACACCAGTAAATCCATATGTTCCCACTTAGGAGCAGGAGAATCCATGAAGAACCTACTTGGACAAGAAAGAGAACATGTGGAACTCAAAAGTAACCTGAGCTCAGGATCAAGTCCCAGGACCAAGAAGCTCTGAGACACCAGTGTTGTTGTTTGTTCATTTTGATTTTTCCACATTTTCTCCCTAATTCAGTAGTATTTGATTCCCACACATCAAGTATTGCCTTCCCAATCACACTATCACCACTGACCATGGAGGGGCTAAAGCATGCACATGCCTCCTCCATGACATGCTGTGTGAACCACCCTGCTGTTTTTGAACTGCGGAATCATGTGTATTTGGGGGCGGTCTAACACACTCAGAGGGAAAGCACTATCCACCTTCTCGTACAAATGAGACGCCCATGATTGAGTGACAGGAAAGTCAGCATATGATATCCTTCCCTCCCATGAGAGCTCAAAAATAGGCTCCCATGGACTCCTGGTCACCGACGGCTGTGTGCACTGAGAGATCAGCTCTGAGTAGCTTCTGATTTGTGGAGAGGATGATGATGAGGGTGGACTGAGATTTGGAGTAACTGCTTATCATCAGTGTGAGTCTGAATGTTTGTGTGAGTGTCGCACCTACAATGGCATGGCGAGTTCTTCAGGGTGTTCCAGGATTAAGCGGTTCAGAAAATGAATGAATGAATGAATGCTTATCATCAGTTATTGGGAGACTCCCAGCCACTGTAATTCTGACTCACATACACAAACCAGGCACTGATGGCCAAAATACTGAACATGTCGTGATTGGTGCTGTTCGGCTGTTCTCGGCTGAAGTAAATATGACTTGGCTTGCTAGATTGATAGTTACATTGTGTTCTGTTCAGCTCTGTCTTATCGTAGCCTGTCTTCAATAAATCACGATAGAATAACTGACAGACGGTAGTGTCTGTCCATAGTTCAATAACCTTGACTTTATAAACCATGCAGATTCTGGTTTCCTTTTTTCTCTTTAAAGCAAATTACGTGTATTGGTGTAGAGTATTTTAAGGCAAAATTTCAGCCTGGAAATCAACAGCAGTTTAAAGGCCTGCTACGGCAGCCTCTGATCTTTTTAGGATTGTGCCGGCATTACTACATCCCCTATCATTCAGGTGTATGACCCCAAAAGAAAAGTTTGCCTCACTCACAATTTTGTGAGGGAAAAAAGAGCCTCACAGCAAGAAGGTCCTGGGTTCAATTTCCAGGTCGAGTCGTTTCAGTGTGGGGTTCACATGTTCTCTTTATGTTTGCCTGGGTTTCCTCTGGGCACTCCAATTTCCTCCCATAGTCCAAAAACACACATATTGGTGTTTCCAAGTTGCCCCTAGATGTAACAATATTGTGAATATTTATGTGTGTTGGCCTAGTTCACAGTTTACCCTGACTTCGCCCAGAGTTGGCTACGATAGGCACCAGCCTCCCCATGACCCCAATAAGGAGTAATCAATTAGGATCGCTGTGTGTGTGTGTGTGTGTGTGTGTGTGTGTGTGTGTGTGTGCGTGCGCGTGCTCACTGTTTGAGTGTGTGTGTGTGTGTGTGTGTGTGTGTGTGTGTGTGTGTTTGTGTGAGCGCTCACTGTGTGTGTGTGTGTGTGTGTGTGTGTGTGTGTGTGTGTGTGTGTGTGTGTGTGTGTATGTGTGTGCGCGTGTGTGTGTGTGTGTGTGTGCATGCTCACTGTGTGTGTGTGTGTGTGTGTGTGTGCGTATGTGTGAGTGTTTACTCACTCTGGATGGGTTAAATGCAGAGGCAATAACTTTCCTTGCAGGATTAATACAGTCTTCTTCTTTTCCTTTCGGCTGTTCCCCTTTTTTTTTCTCAGGGGTCGAAATCATAAGCCTATTGGCGTCGGTTTTTATGTCAGATGCCCTTTGCAGGATTAATACAGTACTGTACAGTATATCAAAAAAAAAAAACGCCTTGAATTTAACAACTGAGAGTGAAAAAGTCCTGATTTCGTTATTCCCAGAAAAAAAAAATAGGTTATCTGGCACTGAATGAAAGGATGATGATGATGATGATGATGACGACGACGATGAATACGATGAAGAGCATGCTATTATTAAGAGCGTCTTTATGTTCCAGAGGAATAGCGAGCCACACCGACCTCCACAGTCGATATTTCACTCAAACATGTCCATTAGTGGCGTTTCTGCAGTGAGAGGATAACAAGTGTGGCTTCCTTTCATACATTTCATTTCGGTTTCCTTTTGACAGAACTTGTTTGATTGCTTGATGGTTAATTCCTCACTGAGTTGCATTTCACGTCAGTGGTGTAAATCTGAAAACAACACCAACGTCAGGTTCGTTCTCGTGACCACATTTCATTCTCCATGAAGTTTTGACGGATCTTTCAGGACTGATATTAAGTGAATGTGTGCTCTCCACAAAAGCCTGTGATTGCATCATATGAGGTTCGTATGAGCCTCAATTTCACACTTCAGTAAGAATCACTGCTCTGACATCACTACCAAAGGGGTTCGAAGGGAACAAACACACTTTGAGCAAATGTTCTTTAGCGTTGGAATAAATAATAATTAACTTGTTCAACAAAGCGAAGCTCTAATCACATGCTGCAGGTACCATACGTCAAACAAACATGCACACGCACTATAATCTACTGTTAGCCAGGAATAAACTATGAAATTATTTATTGATTTTAATACTGTATTTACAGACAAAATTTTGGGGCGGTGCCAGCCCGGTGGTGAGGTGCTGGATTGCCATTCCTATGGTTGAGTGGTTCAAGCCCCACTGTCAATGGTTGTCACTACTGTCCCCCCCCCCCCCCCCCCCCCCCACACACACACACCTCCTCCAGTGCTGCTACCTGGGTTATCAAAGGCCAGCCATGTCTCCTACTGTCTGTGGTGTGAGGCTGTAAAAGAACCATTGCTGATTTTTGTCATGAGAAGCTGCATAATCATCAGCATGTTTCTGCCCTGCAATGGCATGGTAAGCTGTCCAGGGTGTACTCAGCCCTTACCCACAGTTGGCACCAGCCTCCCCATGAACCTAATTAGAATTAAGCAGTTTAGAAAAAGAAATGAATGATATGAAAATTTTCCTTTTTCTTTTGTTTTTTGTTTTTTTTTTTAAATACAGGGATCCCTCGCTACTTCGTGCTTCAATTCATGCGGCTTCAGTGCATGGTGTTTTTTTTTTTTTTTTAAATATTCATCGAATTAAAAATTTAGGAAGAATAGGGGAAATGTTAAGGAAGGGGGCAGTGGTGGTCTAGTGGTATAGGGCGCTGGATTGCTGATCCAAAGGTTGGGGGTTCGAGTTCCACTCTCCACAAGGTTGTCACTGTCCCCTCCAGTGCGGCTAACTGGGTTATCAAAGGCGGGCCATGTCTGTCACTGTCTATGGTGAGAGGTTGATGTAAAAGAACCATTGCTGACTTTCGTAAAGAGGAGCTGCAAAGTCGTCAGCGTGTTTCTGTCCCTTGCTAAAAGGGTTGTGACAGGAAGGGCATCCGACGTAAAAACCTCTGCCAAATCAAACGTGCGAATCAAATGGTTCGCTGTGGCGACTCCCGAGTAAAAGGGAAAAAGCCGAAAGGAAGACAGACAGGGGAAATGTTAAGGAAAATGCTGCAAAAACAAGGCCAATTATGCAAAAAAAAAAACCCACAAAAACAAAAATACAACCCAAACCCCCATCAAACCTAATATTTTTATGTGAGGCGCGCATCTGTGTGTGTGTGTGCGTGCATGAGTGTGCGCGCGCATGTGTGTGTGTGTGTGTGTGTGTGCGCACATCTGTATGTGTGTGTATTTATATTTTACTTACATCTTATGCATTATTTTTTAATGTTTGTTATTATAAGCATTTATAGCATTGAATATGTATTTATTGATATTATATACACTTATACATGTACGTATACGTCAGTCAGGGTGGGTTCATCCTACTTCGCGGAACTCTGTGGTCGCGGGGTGATCTTGATCCCAGTTGACTGTGGAAAGTGAGAGATCCTTGTACTCGGAAATTGCACAACACATTCTTCCTGTCATCAGTTGAAATTCCGATGGTGCGACAGGCCAAGAGAGTTAAATTGCCGTACTGTACTTTGATAGAGGAAGGGAGGCCTTATGCGCTCTTTCCTGTCCATCACAGCAACAATAGCCAATCATGGGCATCTCTGAGCCTTGTGCTCTGAATACAGAGGTGGACTGATATCAGTTTCTTCCGACTGAGTAATATTGCTCCTGATGCTTTAGGGGCAACTATTTTTTTTAAAAATCCCTTCGGAGGAGAGGAAGCATATGGTGCTCATTGCTCATCGTCTTCCCAGGATGGTGGCTGTCATGTGATAGGGAGGAACTGTCTGATGTCATGACTAAGATTGGGTGGTGACTATCATACTCTGGAATGTTTATCTTTCAGCCGATGGATCTGGAGTTGTTTTTTCCCTGTTTCATTTTGCGTGCACTGATGGTTAAGAGGGGCGGCGCGGTGGTTTAGGGGTAAGCACGTCGGCCTCGTGACTAGAAGATCCTGGATTTGAGTCTTGGGCTTGGCGAGGGTACCTCTGTGTGGAGTTTGCATGTTCTCCCTGTTTGTATGGGCTTATGCTCATTACTCCAGTATAACTCCACTGGGGTGTGTGTGTGTGTGTGTGTGTGTTGGCCCTGAGATATTCTGGCAAGCAGTTGAGGGTGTACCCTGCATTCACCCAGAGTTGGCTGAGATTTGGTTCGTCAGATGAATAAATGAAGGTAAGAATTAATGAATATTAAGAGAAAGGTGGTGTGTGCATGCATGCATGTCTGTTTGCTGTTTTGAAGACCCCTCCCCCACTCAGAAATTAACGTTATCTAATCAGGATCCTGGGAGAGAATTAACCCGCCCCACCCCACCCCACCCAACCCTTATTTGCAGTTCACCGGTCGGGGTTCACCAGTCGAGGCCACGCATACTTGCGAATTAGCAGCAGCTCCGGAAGTAACTGGCACGTGATTCAAATTTAGCCAGTGGATGAGAGCTTTTGTTTCGCCCTCCTGCTGATTGGTTGCAGATGATGTGTACACATAATTTTTCTCCTTCGCACCCGTGTCATCAACGTGATTGATTGAATTGCAAACTCACATTTTTTGTGTGTGTTTTTAATGATTATTTAAATGCTATGATGTCACTATGATATCTTCTCTAGCTTCTGGTAAGGAGACTAAGTGCTTTATTTATTCATAAATATTATCACAGTACAACAGTTAAAAGTTTTTATTAATTATTACTACATTTTACTGCATTATTACTGTATTAATGAGGAAGACTGGCGAGAGAATGGGTTTAACAAGCAGATTTTAGTGCATGTAATATCATACATAGGGTTTTAAAACCGCGTCAATAACTCGCGAATTTTCAGGATCTGCGGGGAGGGGCGGAACATAACGAATAACGGGGGGTTACTGTATTTCACAGCTTTCAGTGGTGGTCTAGTGGTATAGGGCGCTGGATCGCTGATCCAAAGGTTGGGGGTTCGAGTCCCACTCTCCACAAGGTTGTCACTGTCCCCCCCAGTGCGGCTAACTGGGTTATCAAAGGCGGGCCATGTCTGTCACTGTCTATGGTGAGAGGTTGATGTAAAAGAACCATTGCTGACTTTCTTAAAGAGGAGCTGCAAAGCCGTCAGCGTGTTTCTGTCCCTTGCTAAAAGGGTTGTGACAGGACGGGCATCTGACGTAAAAACCTCTGCCAAATCAAAACGTGCGAATCAGATGATTCGCTGTGGCGACTCCCGAGTAAAAAGGGAAAAAGCCGAAAGGAAGACAGACAGACAAACTGTATTTCACAGCTTTCTAGGGTTTCATATGCACTGTTTTAAGCCAACACAGTTTCAAAGAAAGCCAAAAGTGCAGCTTACAGGTTTGGAAAATTAGTGAGGAATTAGATATTAAAAATATGAAATTGTGTACCAACATTGCCCTCACAGCGTTCTCTCATTCAGGCGATTATTTGGTGACTGTCTCAGTCCAACTAGACCTGTGTCTGATGTCCTAAATAACTCAAATAAAATAATGCTCAGATGAAAATCTTTGATGGTCGTCAACTACTGGCCTGGTCTGGTAAGGACTGGCTGTCCTGTAGTGTACACACACATGGCGCGCGACTGAATCCGAGTTTAAATAGTAATGAATCGGTTTATATCCTCAGAAAATCTGCTGAGGCGTTTTGTGATGTGTCCTTAAAACATTTTTTTTTTGTTCACGAAACCGACATTTTGGTGGCTGTCTTTTTGGTGACAGTTGAAACCAAGCAGCTCAGTCTTCTGGAAAGGATTATAAATAAGAGAATAGGTCTGAGACTGACTGCAGTAGAATCCAGCATGGCTGGTGACAGGCACTATTTAGTAGATTATTGTGTATGATCATCCAACATTTGCAAACAGGTTTCAAAAAATTGTCCTCAATGACAGTCACTGACTCCTCAAGACCCCCTCGTGCCCGACCTGTTATGTATTGAACTTTCAGGCGGACTCAGAAATGCAGGCAACAATGTGAGATGACACGGAGTCGATTTATTACTCAAAGGGGAAGCACTCAAGCAGGAGACAAATGCGGTAACTACTGGTAACGCCGAGAAACACAATCAACATTAAGCACTGGGAATTAAGGCGTGGGTAACTAGGTGAACGCGTTGCTTGTCTTTATCGAGTACAGACGCTCCCTGATTTACGTTCATCTGTTTTACGTTTTTTCGCTTTTACGTTTTTTTAAGTCAAATTTTGAGTTTAGACATACCTACGTAGCACGCTTACGTAATAACGTAATGACGTTGCTTCCATTGTTTACAAACGTGCCCCTCCTTCTTCCCAGTTCAGTTTTATATATATATATATATATATATATATATATATATATATATATATATATATATATATATATATATATATATATATATATATACACACACAGAGATGAATTAACTATCTGCTCAAATCGGCATAATCTACCATGCATACTCAGTTAAGCAAAGAGAGTTGTACAATGAATGAAAACCGAAGAGAACTCTCTGCTCTGCTGATTCATGTCAGTGATTCACATCAGTGCAGGCTGAGTACTAAACGAGTTCAATGGCATCCTTGCGCACTTAAAAGACAGGAAGTCTGTATAACCCTCGCTTTGTTTCAAGCAAGTAAACTGCTTTCAGCAAGTGCACTACTTTCGGTATTGAGCGCCTCCTCACATATTGTAAGCGTTGATTGGCTGTTTTAAGCTTCATGTAAAGTGAGTCGACTCAGCTTCATGTCATGTGACCATCCGTCGATCATCGGAACCATTTACAAGCAGAAAAATCGCATCATAGAGAATGTTAAAGGTTATATTTGATACTGTATTTGATATTTGATGAGTGAATTTGATTAAAATTTATCAATTTGAAATTATTTTGCTTGAATATAATTTATTTGAAATGCTGATATTATTTGATATTATTTTACAATATTATGTTTATAATAATTGATTTAGGGGTGTTTTATGAGCTACGGTAATGGTATTTATGGATGTATAGTACAGTATGAGCGTCACACGTCATACCTCATACGTCACTGTAACAAGTTACGTTCACTTTCAACTTACGTGCGGCCGTCTGGAACCACTTAAAAACGTAAGTCTGGGAGCGTCTGTAGTAGATTAGGGAGTGGGATTAGGTGTGCACGCAGCACTTAGCCCGCATAGGTGAGCCACACTCCTCCACCGGAGCCTGCAAACCTGAAACTTGATCAAATCATGGGGATTATCAGTCATTAACGCATCATCACGTTAAATGTGATGGGCGCTTTACCTCACAGTGATTTGTGAAATTGTAAATTGCGCTTGCATGATGTAGGTCATGGAGAAAGTGCAAATGAAAGTGAAAGTCTAATCACTGGCTAGCTGTTTGATTCCACAACTGTACATGTGATACGGTTGCTCTGGAGACGGTTAAAAACAGCTTTGCAGCCTTTTTCTCCAAATTGCTAACAAATCCTGGGTTTCTCGAGATCTGATCACCTTTCTGGAGGTGGGAGGAAACCAAAGACCTCAGAGGAATCCCCAAGCATGAGCGGCAATCTCATGTAAATCAGAGATTGAGAGACAGAGAGAGAGAGAGAGATAATAAACGACAGTGAGAAATGGTTCATTATAACGCATGCCGCTCTTTTCTGTACGATCTGGAACGAGACACTCGGCAACCCATCACTCTCCTGCTTATCCTGAAAATGCTGCTTTTTAACTCAAGGCCTGAGTTCTGTAAAATAACGGGCCGATCGTTTTGGTGTAATTTGGTTTCCGAGTCATATATTAAAGTCCCGCAAGAAAATGCTGTGATAAATGAGGGCTTTCTGGTGTTGTCAGGAATTGTGATTCTTTTTCATTGTCGCTCAGTCTATTCGAGCTCTTAAGGCTCACCGAATGAGTGAAGAAAAAAGGCCGACACGCACGGAGCACTCAACAGAGTGCACTTCAGCGTGTGCCCTTCATCACCGAACAATCGTACAAATGTTTAATGTCATTCTCTGAAGACACGAGCAGTTCTGTCTGCGTTCAGTGGCATCAATGGACAACCCTGACCTTCAGAGAGTGCGAGTGTATACGGAACAAGAGCGCACTCGAGGGGATTAAGCAGCAGTTTCAAGTTCTGTGAAGGTGACCGTGAAAGTGATGAGAAACTCTTACCACCATAAAGAAGCACAACGCTGCTGATTGCTAGATTCTTACCGGTTTGAATTTCAGTGCTAACATCGCAGGGTCACGTGAACAGGGTTTTCTCCTGATGCCTCATTCAACGTTTCTGGTAATAAGATGATTACAGAAAGAGTCTATATACATATACACACATATACAGTATATATATATATATATATATATATATATATATATCATCATCATCATCATCATCATCTTCTTCCGCTTAGTCCAGGGTCGGGTCGCGGGGGCAGCAACCTTAGCAAAGAGGTCCAGACATCCCTGTCCTGAGCTACTTCCTCCAACTCTCCCAGGGGGACACCGGGGGGGTCCCAGACAAGCCGAGAGACATAGTCCCTCCAGCGTGTTCTAGGTCGACCCCGGGGTCTCTTCCCGGTTGGACATGCCCGAAACACCACACCAGGGAGGCGTCCGGGGGGCATTCTGACCAGATGCCCGAGCCACCTCAACTGGTCCCTCTCAATGCGGAGGAGCAGCGGCTCTACTCCGAGCTCTCCCCGGATGGCGGAGCTTCTCACCCTATCTCTAAGGGAGAACCCCGCCACCCGGCGAAGGAAGCTCATTTCAGCCGCTTGTATCCGTGATCTTGTTCTTTCGGTCATTACCCAAAGCTCGTGACCATAGGTGAGGGTTGGAACGTAGATCGACTGGTAAATTGAGAGCTTCGCCTTGCGGCTCAGCTCCTTTTTCACCACGACGGACCGGTACAGGCACCGCTTAACAGCAGAGGCTGCAGCGATCCGTCTGTCGATCTCCCGCTCCATCCTTCCCTCACTCGTAAACAAGACCCCAAGATACTTAAACTCCTCCACTTGGGGCAGGACCTCATCCCCGACCCGGAGGGTGCATTCCACCATTGTCCGACTGAGAACCATGGCCTCGGACTTGGAGGTACTGATCTTCATCCTGGCTGCTTCGCACTCAGCTGCGAATCGCTCCAATGAGAGCTGGAGGGCCCGACTTGATGAAGCCAAAAGGACAACATCATCCGCAAAAAGCAGAGACGATATCCGATGGCCATATACAAACATACATACAAAGATCCTACATACACACATCTATACAAACAGACATATATATAGAAATATATATATATATATATAAATATATACACACACACACACACACACACACACACACACACATACATGCATATATCCTACATACGCACAGACATATATACATACAGATATCCTACATACACATATAAACACCTGACCTAAAAATACACATATACATACATCTACAAACATATATCCTACATACAGATATAAGGTGTATATATATATACAAATATCCTACATACACAAATATACATACATACCTATATATACACATATATCCTACAAAATGCAGTCGTGGGGGGCACTAACCAGTGTCTCTCCCACTTATGTCGGTCCCAAGCCCGGAAAAATGTAGAGGTTTGTGTCAGGAAGGGCATCCAACATAAAACCAATGCCAAACTTTATCATGCAAATCACAAATATTACCTCCATACTGGATTTTTGCAAAATCGATCAACATCTGTTCTTCTGTGTTCCTGTCCTGGATACCAAACCTGCCCATCACTTCCTCGTCCCCTCTGTTGCCTGCACCAACATGTACATTGAAGTCTGCACCAATGACCACCTTTTCACCTCTAGGGGTATTCTGCATCACTTCATCTATCTCACTCCAGAATCTCTCCTCCTCTTTTAGCTCACATCCTCCCTGTGGGGCATAAGCACTAACAACATTGAACATCACACCTTAAATTTCAAACTTGAGACGCATCACTCTGTCTGACACGCTTTTCACTTCGAGAACATTCCTCACAAACCCCTCCATCAAGATGGCTCCTACTTAATTTCTCTTCCCATCCACATCATGATAAAACAGCTTAAACCCTGCTCTTAAGCTTTTAGCTTTGCTACCTTTCCACCTGGTCTCCTGAACACACAGTATGTCCACCTTCCTCCTCTGCATCATGTCAGCCAGCTCTCTATCTTTTCCTTGCATAGTTCCAACATTCAAAGGCGCTACTTTCAGTCCAATGTTTCAGAAGAAACAGGAGCATAGGGTGACTTGTGAAAGCGGAGGTAGAAGCACACAGGTAGACTACATCTTGTGTAGGCGATGTAATTTGAAGGAAGTCAGTGACTGCAAAGTAGTAGTGTGTGAGAGTGTTGCCAAACAGCATAGGATGGTGGTGTGCAGGATGGTGAGGAACGTGATGAAGGCAAAAGGCAGAGCAGAAGACAAAGTGGTGGAAGCCGAAAAAGGAAGAAGGTTGTGTTGTCTTCAAATCATCTTGTGTTGTCATCACCTATTCCCACATACACAGAAGGAAGAATGATATGTCGGAGGTGCAGCATATGCACTGGGTAAGAGGTAGAGCTTTAAATTATAAGGTGTGAACATTTTCTGATGTTCGAGACCTGCTCTAAACATGAGTGTTGCACTTGAAACTTAAACATGAGTACTTTATTGTTAATGGAGTGTTGTAGTAGCTCCATGACAAGCTTAACATTTATCTTGCAGATAAAGTGCGATTATAACTACAGAGTTAATAAAAGCTCTCTCAGTGGATAGAAAGGTCTGCACTGTATCATCAGGTGCTCTATATCCAGACAGCAGTGAATATCTTTAATTATGAAGTTAGAACACCAGCTGTTGTTGATGGAAGCACCTGGGCCTCCTACGCGTTTCTTACCAGGCATGTGGGTTCTGTTCGCTCTGAAGGTGGGATGGCCCACTCGCTTAATTCAGGGTCTGGGGTGAAAGTGTGGTCATAACTTATTAAATTTTATTGCTGAGTGATTAGGAGATGTTGAGAAATGAGCTCAGAATGGCTGGTACTGCACAGCTGAGCCTGGGAAAGGAAAAAACGAGTATATACAATAAAGAAAATGAAAGACATGGGTGTTCAAATGTGAAGAGCGCCGGGCCACAACTAGCTATTCCAAATCACCCCTATTTGTGAGTGTGTGCCTGTATATATTTGTATGTGTGTTACCCTGCAATGGCCTGGCAAGCTGTCCACAGTGTACCTCGCCTACACCCAGAGTTGGCTGAGATGGCCGTCAGCCTCACAACAACCCTAATTCGGATTAAACGGCTTAGAAAATGAACGACAGAAGGTATGATATTATGAGTTTTATTTTCTAAACCTGTCATCCAACATGTGTATAACAGGCCTACAATGGGCAAGCTTAGCTTGACCTGACCTCATGGGCCCCCTGACCGAACTGGATTCCCAGAACTTGCATGCCTTACCTATTGGAGATATGGAGCCTCTGGAGGCCTGTACTCAGTGAAAGAATATGTAGAGCAAGCTGGCCATTATTATTATTGGTAACTTCATTAGTTTAGTCTATTAGTACATAAATTACTTTTATCATGAATAATTTTTTAATGACTGTCCTCAGTAGCCACAAATCAGCTGCATTGGCTGGTATACACTGCCCTCTTCTGGTAGACCACAGAGTTGCAGCATCCTAGCTATTTATTAATAAGTTATACAGCGCAGTAATTTTAGTTTTCCACTGGTATCTGCAGCCTGTGGGATATCAGGTACTGTAATCATCTTTACTCCCACCTCTATCTCATACACACACACACACACACACACACACACACACACACACACACACACACACACACACACACACACGCACACACACACACACGCACACACACAAAATCTTTACAGCAAAAGCAAACATGAACTTGTGAAACGGATAACTAAACTAGTGAGATGAACAGATGATAGAAATGAATGTGTAACTCAGTGAGTGAAAGGACAGGTGGTGAATAAAAACTCAGCTCAGAGCCAGATCCAGATTTATAAAGGCTTCTAACAGTCATCACTTCATCAGCCATGGCAAACAAAAGTTCCAATCAACGACCGCAGCAATTTCTGTCATTGCGTAAAATAAAAACACAAAATGAAAACCACATCAACAAAGATACAATTCATTTATTAGTGTAAATAAAATATATTGTTCCTCAGCATCGGGTTATTGGTTTAACTTTTTAAGAATAACTAAAAATAATTTGCGATACAATTATCTGCTTAACGTTATCGAAATTACTTCCTTCGTTCATGGAGTAACAGTTCACAAAGCTATTCACTTGAACAACACTGAAAATAAACCCTGACAAGGGGGTGGGGGGGGCTCAGGATCCCACACTGCAGTGAAGTTGTCCGATCTCACCCTCGAAGGATTGACTTTGCTAGCACTACCACCTTGCTGTAGACCACCCTGGAGGTACATGACTCAGTTGAATACCTGATTCTGATTGGTGCTATCTTTCACTCATTTATATTCTAAGTTGCTTCATTCCAATTAGAGTCACAGAGTGCCTGATGCCCATCTCAGCCGACTCTGGGTGAGAGCAGAGTACACCCTGGACAGCTCGCCAAGGCAGTGACCTTCTTCTTTTTCTTTCGGCTGTTCCCTTTTTTCTTAGGGGTCGCCACAGTGAAGCATCACATGTTTGACTTGGCGTCGGTTTTTACGTCGGATGCCCTTCCTGACACAACCCTTTAGCAAGGGGCGGCAACACGCTGACGGCTATGCAGCTCCTCTTTACAAAAGTCAGCAATGGTTCTTTTACATGAACCTCTCACCATAGACAGTGAGAGACATGGCCGGCCTTTGATAACCCAGGTAGCGGCACTTTGGAGCCAGGGCAGTGACCTTATGGATTTTAATAATTTGTTCCTTCTGATAATGGTGTACTCCATCCAGATCAACAGTTTGTTGTCAAGGAATTACAGACAATCAATATTGCAACTGACCAATAAGAATTGAGTACTTTTACATTTATGGCATTTGTCAGACACCCTTATCCAGAACACCTTACATTTCTTTTATTGGATTTATTTATAGTAGTGGGCAGCTGAGGGTTAAGGGCCTTGCTCATGGGCCTAACAGTGGCAGCTTGTTGGTTCTGGAGCTTAAACCCCCAACCTTCTGATCAGTAACCTGGATTCTTATCCTCAGATCCGTCACATCCAGTGTTAATTGAATGAGTTGTGTATTACGTTAAATTAATCTCCCACACTTTCTATTGGACAGATAGAGTAAACTTCATTGACATAATGTCCGTTGGGCTTTTTACACCCGAGCCATAGCGGCTCATCAGGGCGGTGCTTATCCCCGGTTTCCATAGCGTGAAGCAACCAGGAGTTCAACTCCTCCTGGATGGGACGCTAGTCCATCGCAGGTTACCTTCCCAGTATATTTTACTGTTGCCCATTTATACTGCTGGGTGAACACAGGCACACTTGTGGTTGAGACCTTGCCCCAGAGGTCTTAGCACAATGGGGGTCTAACTGGGATTCGAACTCACAACCTCCCGATCATGAGCGCAGCACCCTAACCACTATGCCACCAGCCCCATTATCTACATAATGTAGAGTTGATTAAATATCCACATCGTTACTGATGTAATACTCACAGCATGCAGCCGTTTGTTTTTCTTGAATTTGTTATGACTGTAGTTACTTTCTTTTTCTGGAATGAAGCTCAACGGTACTGTTTCTCTCTCTTTCATCCTCTTCCTCTTTTGCATATTTGTGGGTGGAATAACGATGATAATAAAATAAATATTCTTCATATCTAACCATCTGTCGTCTTTTAAGAGAGAAGTGGAAGAGGAGTTGTGATATGATGATGTTTTGTATAATATCAGAACTGGATCAGAGATGAAAAGGATAAAGAACGCTGAAGGCTGTAGTGTTCGAGTGCAGAGAAGAAAATCATGCACGACTTTTAAGAGTGAATTTTTAGTGCGGTGGAATTAACAGGAATTTTTTTTAAAAAAGGAATTTTAAAAAACTGTGTTTGCCGTTCAATTGCAGAGCTCCGAGGTTACCAAACTGATGATGTAAACTTTAATTATTCGTACAGAGAATACAACTAAAATAATATGATGTAAGATTGCACACATGATGGATCTAATGAGTTTAACTATAAAAACCAAGAATATAAAACTGATTAAACTCGTCCGACATCCTGGAGAATTAAAATCACTGCAGGGGCTCAGAGAAAACATTTACAAAAAAAAACCCACTGAGATTGAAAAAAGGTAAAGCATGACAGACTCAATGTGCCCTCTACAGACAGATTATAATCAGAGACTCGTCTAAAGACTCAATAAGGTTTATACCAGAAATAACTTTGATGCAAAAAAAAAAAAAAAAACCTCACACTTTTGAATTGACATTATAATGGCCAATCACACATTGTTTACCTTCAGGTATGATGACAGTAGGGTGGCATGGTAGTGTAATGGTTTGCGAGTCTGGGTCATAGCAAGAAGGTCTTGGGTTTGAGGTCCCTGGCTCAGTGAGGGCGTTTCATATCTGGAGTTTATGTGTTCTCCCTGTGCTTAACTGGGTTTCCTCCTGGTACTCTAGTTTCTTCCCATAGTCCAAAGACATGCATATTACAAGAACTGGATCGTCCAAATTGACCCTGGGTTTGAGTGCGACTACTTTTATGTGTGTGTGTGTGTGTGTGTGTGTGTGTGTGTGTATGTGTGTTGCCCTGCAATGGTCTGACAAGTCTTTCAGGGTGCACCCAGCTTTCATTAAGTTTTGGTTGTGGTAGACTCCAGCCTGGGGCAGTGGTGGTCTAGTGGTATAGAGCGCTGGATCACTGATCCGAAGGTTGGGGGTTCGAGTCCCACTCTTCGCAAGGTTGTTACTGTCCCCCCCAGTGCAGCTAACTGGGTTATCGAAGGCCGGCCATGTCTCTCACTGTCTATGGTGACAGGTTCATGTAAAAGAACCATTGCTGACTTTTTACAAGAGAAACTGCATAGCCATCAGCGTGTTTCCACCCCACGATGGCCTGGTGAGCTGTTCAGGGTGTATGCTGCCCAGGGTGCATGGGCACAAGCCTCCCTGCGACCCTAATTAGGATTAAGCGGTTGTAGAAAATGAACTGAACTGAGACTCCAGCCTACCGTGGCCGAATATTTGGATTAAGCGGTTTTCCAAATAAGTGAGAACGAGAATGAGTCTGACCGTGCATTATTCTCATTATATAACCAACACACTTAATAAACTAGAGCCTGACTCACTGAGCGTAAAGCAGCTCCACCGGAGTTCCACCAGGCATTAATGGCACCAGTGGTTATTTTTCAGGCTTCCCGCCATAGACAGTGAGACACATGGTTGGCCTTTGATAACCCAGTTAGCCATGTGGTGGGGGGGTTTAGCAGGCCAATTTTTTTAAACAGAAGAATATCTGATGACCTATGAATAAGGCATCATTGCAACAAAATTAAATGTAAATGAAATGAGGTTCCTTTGTAGGGTGGCGGGGCTCTCCCTCAGAGATAAGGAGGAGAAACCTGGCCAACCATGAGGAACTTGGAGTAGCACTGCCACTCCTCCGCTTTGAGAGGAGCCAGTTCAGGTGACTCGGGTGTCTGGTAAAATGCTTCCCAAATGCCTAGCTGGTGTAGTGTTCCAGGCATATCCAACCTAGAAGAGACCCCGGGGTCGACCCAGAAAATGCTGCAGGGACTATATCTTTCGGCTGGTCTGGGACGCCTCGGTTTCCCCCTGAAAGTTGTAGGGAAAGGGATGTCTAGACCTCACTGCTTAGGCTGCTGCCCCCACGATCCGACCCCAGATTGAGCGAAAGAAGATGACTACTAACTATACTTAATTTAACATTATTTGTATTGAAAATGCATAATTTTTCTTTTTAAACACTTACAGTAATCCCCGCCACTTCGCATTTTCTACTTCGTGTCCCCGCAATATCGTGGGATTTCCCATCGGGAAATTAAAAAATTAAAGATTATTCAAAATTCATGAGCACTACATGTACATTCAACTATGCTACTCAACATGCTCTGTTTTTCCTGCTTGACTTGAGTGATCTCTGATTGGCTGTGAATCCAGCAAGCTGATTGGTCGAGATTATATTTCCCAGTATCCAACACACCTTTCCTCCTTCATGAAACAATGACTTTTATTGAGCTCAGGGAAAGCACTGGGGTGTGAGGAAAATCTTGTTCACCATAGTGGTGAGGGAAAAACAAAAACCAAAATCACTGGGAGAGTATCAACACGGAAACTGGTCGAGCGCAGAGCTCTTTATAGCTGATGGTTGAGTGAATTCAGGTGCACTCTCTGGATTTCGCCTGCGGGTAACAGCCACGCCCCTCATCAGCGCATGCAGTGTATGGAGAGAGAGAAAGAGAGTTAAACACCTGTGAGTTTGGACACTAACAGGATACGCACTAAAGCAAAGGCTCTGGAGACGCTGACGAGCCCCAATCAAGCACCAGTACCGCCAGTGATTCTCCTCCTCGACGTGGCTGTGGATTTGTTATTTATAAGGTTTGTTATACAGTATTTACATTTATTTATTGTCATTATAAGGTGTAAAATTTATTTATATATTAATGCACGTTGCCTGTATGACATTAACATGCATAGAATACTTTAAAATTAACTTCAATATAAATTTTATATAATATGTAGGTGGGTGGGTGTCCTTAAGAAGTGGCAGAAGTCATTTCGCGCGCGGTGGGGCTGGTTCCCATTAACCACGAAATAAGGGGGATTCCTGTATATTAATTATAAACTTGATTAAGACTTAAAGTCATGTTTTTATTGTTGAGTAGATATTGATTTGAAATATCATCACTCAGGAACCCATTTTTCCGACATTTTTCACCAAAACTCTAAAACATTAAAGAACGCAGTGGCCTGACACAGAGACAGTGAGATTGGAGGCTTGAGGACTGTGGTGGTGCTGTTACTGTAACAGGATGAGTTAAATATTTACACACAGGAATTAAATTTGTTAGATATCTAACCTAAAGACAGACATGTGCCTCGGCTCAGGACTTTTATTTCTTTTACAATTCTCACCTTCAGGATTCAAAAGCCATAATACTGATGCCATGAAAACTTTTACTAGAGTCATCATTACATATTTATAGAGCCTATGAAAAGCTTTCTGCTGCCACTTATAAACACACACACACACACACACACACACACACACACACACACACACACACACACAGACAAACACATGGGAGGGGATTTTAAAAGTGAACATTGTTTATAATGAGAGAGTAGTGTGTGGGGGGTCAAGTGGCAGAGGTGTGGGTATAAAAAAGGTTGAAAAGAAGGAAAGCAAACACTCCATGATGGGAACTCGAGTCTCAGTCGCTCAGCTGTTCATCCTGAGTCTCCTTTTCTGTGCTCATGCAGGTATCTTATAAAAATATTATTCACCTTTTAACTTTCTTATGGCTTTCCTTTTTAATTTTATATTTCCATGCTATAAAAATAAAAGTGAGGGGAAAACTAGTAAATAACTGTATAAATAAATAAAATAAAACATATTGTTCTGTAAATATATTGTTATGAATTCTAAAATTATAATTATTATTATTATTATTATTATTATTATTATTATTATTATTATTATTGTTGTTGTTGTTGTTGTTGTTTTTGTTGTTGTTGTTGTTGTTATTATTAGTAGTAGTAGTAGTATTCTGTCCCCCCCAGTGCAGCGAACTGGGTTTAACTGGGTTAAAATAAAAAACAACCCAAAACCCCCCAACAAAACGTACATTTTTATGTGAGGTGCGCATCTGTGTATGTGCTCACATGTCTGTATGTGTGTGCGTGTCTGGGTGCACGTGTGTGTGTGTGTATTTATATTTTATTTACATCTTATGCATTATTTTTGAATGTTTAATTGTTATTATAAGCATTTATAGCATTGAGTATGTATTTATTGATATTATATACACATGTACATGTACAGGGCAGTGGTGGCCTTGTGGTAAAGGGCACTGGATCGCTGATCCTAAGGTTGGGGGTTCGAGTCCCACTCTCCACAGGGTTGTCATTGTCCCCCCAGTGCAGCTAGCTGGGTTATTATAGGCCAGCCATGTCTCTCACTGTCTATTTGTAAAAGAACCATTGCTGACTTTCGTAAAGAGTAGCTGCGAAGCCGTCAGCGTGTTTCTGTCCCTTGCTAAAGGGTTGTGTCAGGAGGGCATCCGCCGTAAAAACCTACGCCAAATCAAACATGTGATGATTCGCTGTGGCGACCCCTGAAAAAGGAATCACCAGGAAGGAAAAGAAGACTTTTAGGAAAT
>CM045732.1:68733495-68738495 GCA_024760905.1 Plotosus lineatus
TCTCAATACATTAATTTCATTTAATTTCCAGACCACGTTAACCTTTATTACACTCGCAGGTGGGCTGGAGTCTATCTCAGCCAACTCGAAGAATGAAAGTGGGGTACACTCTAAACAGCTCGACAGACTGTCACAGGGCCAACAAACACACAGCTATTCACCCTCACAGCCAGGGCAGCTAGGGGGCACTCAAGGATATCCACTCGCCTAGCATGCAGGTCTTTGATTGTAGAAAGAAACTGCAGTGTCCATAGGAATCCCATGCAAGCACTTGGAGAACATTCAAACTCCACCCAGAAATGATCTCACCAATCCCAGCATGAGAATCTATGACCTTCTTGCTATGAGGTGTACATTTCAATTACAATGCCACTGTGCCACCCTACTATTATGGTTTGGTCTGGTACCTTCCGAGTCGTTGGACGACTCTTGGTGACCTGCCATGAAGGATAACGCTTTGATTATCATCTTCATGGAGATTTTCTTGGCAAGGATAGTGCAGTGGTTTGCCATTGCCTTTTGCACGTTGCGAACCTACGGGCAATTTAGAACGGCCAATTAGCCTACTGTGCATGCTTTTGGACTGTGGGAGGAAACTGGAGTACCCAGATGAAAACCCACACGAGCATGGGGAGAACATGCAAACTCCGCACAGAAACACCCAGGCCAGAAATTGAACCCAGGCCTTTTTGCTGTGAGTCAAACGTGCTAACCACTATGCTACTATTATAATGAAGTGTAATTAGTAATTTAATACAACGGGCATTGATTGGTTGTGATCTTTTGTGTTATTTGCTGTAGATCTGCTGAAGTTAGGATTGTGAACAAGCTCTATGGTAAGATCTTATTTTTAATTAAAAAATTAATATAATGAATATAAGAAATTGCACTCATGGTCATGCTGAATATGGCGGTGGGGGGTTAACTCCTTCAGGGGGTCAGGAACTTGATGAAACATGGAGGACACCTGAATGACCCTGAAAAGGTTTATTTAAGGGTACTGACTAGCTCACGCTTATTGCACAACTGCTTACTTAAAAATATTTTTACATTGATTTCATAATTAGACATAATTTTATTGATTAAAATGAAGTTATTGCTATGTGGTAGTGACAAGCTCCTTAGCAACAGTTCGCTATACTGAACAACAATGTTCTTAAACATTGATAGTACAACTGGCAGTGGTGGCCTGGTGGTAAAGGGTGCTGGATTGCTGATCCTAGGGTTAGGGGTTCAACGCCCACTCTCCAGAAGGTTGTCACTGTCCCCCCACTAGTGAAGCTAACTGGGTTATCAAAGGCCGGCCATGTCTCTCACTGTCTGTGGTGAGAGATTCATGTAAAAGAACCATTGCTGACTTTTGTAAAGATGAATATGCCGTCAACGTGTTTCTGTCCCTTTCTAAAGGGATGTGTCAGGAAGGGCACCCAACATAAAAACCTATGAACCAAATCAAACATGCGAATCATTAATATGACTTCTATGAAGATGGAGGCAGATGATTTGCTATGGCGACCCCTGAAAAGGGAACAGCCAAAAGAAGAAGAAGAAGACAAAGAAGAAGAACTGAATGAAGTGACGCATCCATTAGAATCCACTATGCAAATAACAAATCTACACCTTCTGACCAATCAGAATCCAGAACTCAATAGTCTGTTTTAATTACTTATTTATACCCTTTTTTTAATTGAATTTAAATGTACAAAATGTTTAGATTTTTACTGAATTTTTATATATCTGTTATATATACAGTGGTACCTCACCTTACAATAGTCCCAGCAAACAAAAAATCCAGATTACAAAAAACATTTTCCAAAATTTTTCTCTGTATATAAAACAAGTTCTCCTTACAAAACACGCCAAATGCGCTATTCAAACATTCAAATGTGCCATTCAAACATTAAAACGCCCAATTTAAAAATTCAAACAATGCACGAGCTGCTCTCCATTGACTATCTCCCAACATCCCGCTCCCATTGGCTAGGAGGGATGACACAGCTTCTTCCCATAGGCTATTATGGAGCTGCAGCTCCCATAATACTTTTCGTGTAAAGGACAGAGTTACTGTTGTTTCATGAGTTTTTTGACTCAGGCTTTTAACCTTCCATAAATGTTTGTAAGATTATAACTCTGCTAAGAAGACATGGTCTACACACTCGCATGCACACATACACATTCGCGCGTGTGATTTCTGTTTCGAGTGAAAAGAAGAAGTGGGCTCATGGCATGCGGATGAGTGATATCGCAAAGGAATATGACCAAACCCGTGTACCATGGGTACGATATTGAAGCAGAAGGTCTTAAAAGATATACTTTTATAATTTTTAAAGGGTTTAGGGGGTAGTATTGGGGGCCTTGAAACGAATCACACGTTTTACATGTAAAATGCGGTTCAATTTACGAAAAATCCAGGTTACGAAAAAGGCTCTGGAATGGATTAATTTCATATGGTCAGGTACCACTCTATTTTTATCAGCTGTCACTATGAATCTAACATCATCCTCTATTTGCCTTCTGCAGAGATTCTGTCCTCATTTAATCCAAAAACGACCTCATTCATACCAGAACCAAGGTGCTGAGACACACACACACACACACACACACACACATGTCCTGATGAGGAGTTTGCTCATGCTCTGAATTCGACCCTGTGTGTTGGTTCTGCAGGGGTTTGTTGGATGAAGCCGGGGCTGTGGTTCAGTCACTCAGCAATAATCAGGTGCAACCTTTAGGCAGAGATTCAGACACGGCTCGGTGATACTCTGATATTCCTCAGGAATATTTCACTGAGTTCTTTAGTATTTCTATTATTGATTAAAAAAAAGTAAAATGTCTCAGTAGTTTGAAATATTTAAATATTCATTAACTACTTTAAACACTTCAAAAAGAAATATCTACTTTTATAAAGGTTTTTAATATATGTATATATTTGCATATTTATCTGTGTATATATCTTTCTCAGTGGAAGCTGCTGTTGATGTTTGTGTCAGTGGATGAGCTCTGTGTCTGCCCGGGCCAGGTCACCCTTCACATCCTCATCCACAAATAAACAAATATCACTATTACAGAACTGACATTCTCACACACTCTGTACACACTGTTCTTTCTATCATCCTGCCTGGTTTATTATAAATATAAATCAAAATATAAACCACCATTAGTCACCTTTATTCCCATATTAAGTATCAGCATACAGTTTAGATTATAGTGACAGGTTCGGTTCACATCGTGGCCTTTTCTATAAAACCAACACTAAAACCGATAATAAATCCCACTGTAAAAATTATCAGATATTATTATTATTATTATTATTATTATTATTATTATTATTATTATTATTATTATTTAAGCAATGTGATTGACAAGATTAAGGAGAAGCATGCAAAATATGCGGACCTCACCTTTGAAATATCTCGCTTGTATCCAAAGTACAAAGTCGTTCGACTCCCCATTGTTCTTGGCGCCCTCGGTTTGGTACCTCCTGATCTATTAACACAGATCAAGAGTGTGCCTGGGTTTGCTACCGGGAGCACAGCCATTCTGACAGTCTGGGCAATGCAGAAGGCTTCAGTGTTGGGGAGTATCCATATTCTCTGGAAAGTTCTTGGTGGGTTTGAATAGGCAGTTCTTCCTGGGAGAAGTCCCATTCGCTGTCTGGGCTGCGTGTGGAGAGGGTGAGGGCCCTGAGCTGATGATGAGCCTAACCAGCCTGACTGTGCCAGGATAACTCCTTATTATTATTATTATTATTATTATTATTATTATTGTTATTATACATACAGTTCAAATTTATATGCCTGTGTAGGCCTTGCAAGCTATCCAGGGTGTATTCTGCCTTTGCCCAGAGTTGGCTGAGATGGATGCCAGCCTCCCCGCAACTCTAAAAAGGATTCAGCAGTTCAGAAATTGAAAGAATGGATTTATATTCAGCAAAGAACTGTCAGGTAGTCCTGGTACAGTTAGATCTGAAAAGGCTCATCCTCAATGCGACTACCCTCAACCCATCTACATGTAGCCCAAGCAGTGAATGAGAATTTTCCCAGAAAACACTGCCCACTCGAACCCTCCAAGGACATGCTGGAATATATGCAGTCTCCCCAGTTCTGCCGCCTTCTGCATCACCCACACTATCAGTAGCACTGCTTTCTCAGCAGCAAATCCTGGCACCATCTTCAACTCCTGGATCAAGCTGGGAGGGATTGGGCTCAGAGCGCTGAGAATGCTCGCCAGGCCATGGTAGGGCGGAAATGCGCTGACGGCTGTGCAGCATACTCACGATGAAAGTCAGCAATGGTTCTTTTACATGAACCTCACACCACCGACAGTGAGAGACATGTCCAGCCTTTGATAACCCAGTTAGCCTCACTGGGGGACATTTCATTTTCCATACCCTATTCAACCCTAATAATAATAAGAAGAAGAAGAAGAAGAAGAAGAAGAAGAATAAGTGGGCAGTGGTGGTCTAGTGGTATAGGGCGCTGGATCGCTGATCCAAAGGTTGGGGGTTCGAGTCCCACTCTCCACAAGGTTGTCACTGTCCCCCCCCAGTGCAGCTAACTGGGTTATCAAAGGCCGGTCATGTCTCTCACTGTCTATGGTGTGAGGCATGTAAAAGAACCATTGCTGACTTTCGAGAAGAGTAGGCTGCAAAGCCATCAGCGTGTTTCCGCCCTGCGATGGCCTGGCGAGCTGTCCAGGGTGTACTCTGCCCTCGCCCGAAGTTGGCTGGGATGGGCGCCAGCCTCCCCGCGACCCAAATTAGGATTAAGCGGGTACAGAAAATGAACTGAACTGATAATAATAATAATAATAATAATAACACCTGTAATAGCAATACTTCAATCTTCATACCTAAACTTATTTTCTTTATGAGTTTTAGGAATTAATCGCTGCATGTTTTTTGTATGAAAAAGGGTCACTCTTCTTTTTAGGCAGCTTTAGCGGTTGACGCAACGCTACACAATGTGGAGGAGGCCCTGGACAAACTGCAGGAGAAGGTA
>CM045732.1:68743495-68758495 GCA_024760905.1 Plotosus lineatus
TTAATTTATTGCTGTTTTATAGTCAATTAATTTTAAAGGCAACTCTGCTCTTATCTCTCTGTGGATAGATGGCCACCGTTTTTCCATGTACAGTTACAAGTCCTTCTCCATCAGTCCCTACTTCAGGTATGTCTCTTTCACTCTCTCTCTCACACACACACACACAAGCACACACACACAAGCACACACACACAAGCACACACACACAAGCACACACACGCAAGCACACACAAACACACACACAGGCGCACACAAACACACAGAGAGAGAGAGAGGGGAGGGAGGGAGAGAGAGAGAGTGACTAAAAGTACTGTCTGTCATGTTTATGCTGTGAGATGAATTGCAAGTATGATTACAGTAAAAGCATTTATTTTCACACTGTCTGAGGGAAAGCAGTGAAGCTGAGCAGATTTGCTTTGACTGAAGGACGGAGCTGATTTCCGGGCCTCAAAAATCCAAGAACCCAAAAATTGAGTCAGCTGTAATAATTATTCAGTGTATTGAAAATTATAAACTGTTATTTTTAAACTCAATATCTAATCAATAATATTGTGTTTGGTGTTTTCCACTTTTTGCTGCAGTGCATTTCCTCCGACCTGCAGATATCAGGGTGGTGGCAGCTTTAGGCGACTCGCTCACGGTGAGATATAAGATGTGCTTACAATGTTTCTGACACTGTGGTTTATGACACACTGGTATCTATAAACATGAACAAAAGAACATTAAAATAAAAATCTCAGCACCATCGGTCCTCCTCAAGGCATAATTTAAGATATGAGCAGACTCGAATAGGGGGTGTGGCCTAAAATCTGATGATATGAAGACTGTACAAAAGAAATGATTCAGTTAATTATATACAGTAGTTCATGCTTAAGTTGACCTGTTGGATGCGTGCCAATAGTCCAGTCGTGAATCAGGTCCATAGAACATCAACAGATGTGATGAACTGATAAATCCAGGTAGAGGAACGGATGAGATCTGAACAAAATACATGCTGAGTACACAACAAGCGCACAACTAGCAGATGTCTTTTCCCTATCGAGTACGTTCCAGGTTTTGTGCAATAAACCTCTCAGCTGAATTGAACAGATCTCACCAGACAAGGAACACCATTGCACTCTCAGACGTTTATTAATATGTGAGGAAGTGTAACTGCTTCTTTCACAACAGGAGAAGATATCAGGCATTAAGCATGCTTTGGGTGACGGACTACACAAGGAGAACATCTCACCTAACCACTGGCAGACACAAATATCTATACGTTCATCATAGCAGAAGATTTATTACAAACCCCATTATTATATTTTAGATGTTTATGCTGCAGTAATTACACAAGACGTAATTGTTATGACATCACAGTTGTTTCGAAAGTGTCACTTACGATCAGTTACTGTACTTTGTTTACAAACAGGCAGGAAATGGAGTGGGTGCTGGTCAGAATAACCTTCTCGGTGTCCTAACAGAATATCGAGGTCTGTCATGGAGGTAAAGTTTAAAGCTCATGGGCACACACACACGCGCACACACACACACACACACACACATACTCGCACACGCACACACTCGCACACACACACACACACACACACACGCACACACGCACACACACACACACACACACACACACACACACACACACACACACCACACACACACACACACACACACACACACACATAAAGAAAACAGGCAACATTTCCTCAGTTTGATATAAGATCCCTGAAATATCCATTGATAGTTGCTTGTCTTGTATTTTCTGTGTTTCTCTGAAGCATCGGAGGCAATGGAGATCTCTCATCTGTGACCACCTTAGCAAGTGCGTATAAACATCAACATCTTAAGCTTAGCATCTCCCCCAGTGCAGCTAACCGGGTTATCATAGGCCGGCCATGTCTCTCACTGTCTATGGTGAGAGGTTCATGTAAAAGCACCATTGCTGACTTTCGTAAAGAGGAGCTGCAAAACCGTTAGCGTGTTTCTGTCCCTTGCTAAAAGGATTGTGTCAGGAAGGGCATCTGACGTAAAAAAGACCTAAGAACCAAATTAAAGATGCCAATCAGATGATTCACTGTGGTGACCCCTGAAAAAGGGAAAAAGGCAAAAGGAAAAGAAGATCTTAAGCTTAGCATCTGATGCGTATGCTAATTAAAGAAGCTTTGCACTTCTACATGAAATTTCATGTAACTTGATTTGTAAGATCAGAAAATGCTCATTTCCTTTGGAGATTTTTTTTTTCAGGAACATCTGTACCGTAATGAGGCTCAAAGGACAAAGAAATACATTTATGTCATTTGGCAGATGCTCTTATCCACAACAACTTACAATTCTTTTTTTAATACAACTGAGCAATTGAGGGTTAAGGGCCTTTCTCAAGGGATCAACAGCGGTGATAGTCGATTGAACCCATGGCCTTTGGATTAGCAACTTATTGCTTTATCTACTAAGCCAGCACCACCCTTATTTAAATATATAGGGGGCAGTGGTGGTCTGGTGGTATAGGGCACTGGATCACTGATCCAAAGGTTGGGGGTTCGAGTCCCACTCTCCACAAGGTTGTCACTGTCCCCCCCAGTGCAGCTAACTGGGTTATCAAAGGCGGGCCATGTCTGTCACTTTCTATGGTGAGAGGTTCATGTAAAAGAACCATTGCTGACTTTCATAAAGAGGAGCTGCAAAGTCGTCAATGTGTTTCTGTCCCTTGCTAAAAGGGTTGTGACAGGAAGGGCATTCGACATAAAAACCTCTGCCAAATCAAAAAAACGTGCGAATCAGATGATTCGCTGTGGCGACTCCCGAGTAAAAGGGAAAAAGCCGAAAGGAAGACAGACAGACATAATGAGAATGCATACTTCCATGCCCAAGTGCTTCCTAATTGCTGCATTGTTCTATTTCATGAGCAACACATGGTGAAATGATTAGCACTTCCATCTCATAGCAAAAAGGTCATAGGTTTGAGTCCCATCACTTGTCAATGGTGTTTCTAGGTTGTTGTTTTTTTTTATGAGAACAGTTATGCTCAGAGGGATTTAAAAATATATATTTGAGGCCAGTTATATACAGTGATACCTCACCTTACGAAAGACACAACAAACAAAAATCCAAGTTACGAAACTCATTTACCTAAAATTTCCTTCTCAGGATATGAAAAAAATTCACATTACGGAACGCACCATCTCAAAAATTCAAACAATGCTTTTCCATTGGCTCTCTCCCAACACCCCGCCCCGCTGGCCTCCCATTGGCTAGGAGGGAGCTGCATCTCCATAATACCCATGGTGCTTTTCGTGTGCCTTCAACCCATTGTTTGTCACGGAGCTGCAGCTCCCTCCCATTGGCTATTATGGAGCTGCATCTCCATAATTCCCATGATGCTTTTTGTGTGCCTTCGACCCATTGTTCATCACCGAGTTCTAACACGTGGAAAGGACAGAGTTACTGTTGTTTCATGAGTTTTTAGAGTGTGCTCATTGCAACTTTTTTTTGACTCAGGCTTTTAACCTTGCATAAACATTTGTAAGATTAAACTCTGCTAAGAAGACATGGTCAACACACACACGCACACACACAGACTCGTGTGCGCACACACGCGCACGCACACAGATACATATGCACGTGTGATTCCGAGTGAAAGTGAGTCCCATTGTGAGTGAAAAGAAGACATGGGCTCGTGGCATGCGGTTGAGTGATATCGCAAAGGAATATAGCCAAAACCTGTCTACCATCGGTGCGATATTGAAGCAGATGGAGGCCTTAAAAGGTATACTTTTAGAATTTTAAAGGGTTTAGGGGTAGTATTGGGGGCCTTGGAACGAATCAGACCTTTATGTAAAATGCTACTGAACTTACGAAAAAATCAGGTTACAAAACCACTTCTGGAAAGGATTAATTTCGTATGGTGAGGTAGCACTGTATTGTGTAATGTAACCATAAATAAATCATAGCTGTACAATGAAAAGTGAATATAAATACTGAAGTTTAGCAGATGGAATTGTTTATTTATTGCTGATGATCATGACCTATAGCATTTTATATTAAATGATTCATTGTATGATTCATCATTTGTGTTGTTACAGACATCCTGAGAAGATTTAACCCCTCCCTCACTGGCTTCTCCACTGGGACAGGCAAAGCCACCACGGCGAAGGCGTTTCTTAACCAGGCTGTAGCTGGGGCCGAGAGCAAGTCAGCACCTCCAACTAGCAATCAAATCAAACAAAAATGGGGGGGAAAAAACAATTTATATTTTATTAATACAACCTTCTGCTTTCAGCACATAAAACACATTGTATTGAATGCTGGTGTGTGTGATATATCCCAGTGTTTTATTCTACTTATACTAACTGTTACTGGGTAACCTGCAATTTTTTTTCAATTACAGAAACCTTTACCATATCAAAAATTACACATATTATTAATCTCATGTTTATAAATTAAACATAAAAAATAATTAGACAATAACTGAGTTGCTTTTCCCTTCTACGTTATATATTTATTTTCGAGCTGGTAATTATTTTTAAAGTTATTAAGTTTTAAAGTTATTAAGATGGCTTTGTTATTTCAGAGACTTGCCCTCGCAGACCCGTGCCCTCATTACAAGAATGAAAAGTGACTCGGTGAGAATTGGCTAGTCATAAACACTTTATTTGTTTTAAAATTATTATAAATGTTTAATTTTTATAAAACCATTTTCACTAGTTACCACATTTATCAAAAATGTTGCTCTTCAAAACATTGCGCAAAAAAATTATAATACCACATCAGTATTTTTCAGTAAATTTTTCTCAGTCGCTAACTAGGGACATAGCATGGGATTTGCTAACTTGTACAGTAGTTGTCTTGTAAGCCATTCGCTCTGATTGTGTTTAAACTACACTTTGTGTACATTTAAGCCTTAAATTGACTGGAATGCTTTCACTGTGTGTGTGTGTGTGTGTGTGTGTGTGTGTGTGTGTGTGTGTGTGTGTGTGTGTGTGTGTGTGTGTGTGTGCGGGCGTACACGTGCTGTGTGGTGTTTTAAATATTTCACTTGTGTTCAAGTTAGCTAGGTCTTAGCAGTTTTGTTGCATCGTATAAAATGCATCATGGAATACCTAATATATAGACAGTGATCCCTCACTCCAGTTCCTGCGGCTTCAGTGCATCGTGGGATTTTCAAAAATATTCATTAAAAAATAAGGAAATTAAGGGTAAATAGGGAAATAGTTAATGAAAATGCTGCAAAACAAGGCCAATTATGCAACAACAAAAAAACCCAAAACAAACAAAAACAAAAAACAACCCAACCCAAACCCCCCCTTAACTTACATTACATAAAAAACTTACATTTTTATGTGAGGTGTGCATCTGTATGTGGGTGCACATCTGGGTGCACATTTGTGTGTGTGTGTGTGTGTGTGTGTGTGTGTGTGTGTGTGTGTGTGTGTGTGTGTGTGTGTGTGTGTGCGCGCGTGTGCACGCGCGTGTCTGTGTGTGTGTATTTATATTTCATTTACATCTTGTGCATTATTTTTGAATGTTTAATTGTTATTACAAGCATTTATAGTGTTGAATATGTATTTATTGATATTATATACATGTACATATACAGGGTATTGGTGGCCTTGGGGCAGTGATGGTCTAGTGGATAGGGCGCAGGATCGCTGATCCAAAGGTTGGGGGTTCGAGTCCCCACAGGGTTGTCACTGTCCCCCCAGTGCAGCTAACTGGGTTATCAAAGGCAGGCCATGTCTCTCACTGTCTATGGTGAGAGGTTCATGTAAAAGAACCATTGCTGACTTTCGTAAATAGGAGCTGCAAACCCGTCAGCGTGTTTCTGTGCCTTGCTAAAGGGTTGTGTCAGGAAGGGCATCTGACGTAAAAACCTATGAACTAAATCAAACATGCGGATCAGATGATTCACTGTGGCGACCCCTGAGAAAGGGCAAAAGCTGAAAAGAAAAGAAAAATACATGTACATATACGTCAGTCAGGGGGTCTATCCTACTTTGCGGAAATTAGCCATTCACGGAGGGTCTCTGTCCCCATTAACCACGAAAAGTGAGGGTTCACTGTGAATAGTAATAGAAATGCTGGACCATTAATAGTAATCTCCCTCTCTCTCTCTCTCTCTCTCTCTCTCTCTCTCTCTCTCTCTCTCTCTCTCTCTAGCGTATTGATTTCCAAAATGATTGGAAGGTGATCACACTGTTCATCGGAGGAAATGATCTGTGTGAACACTGCACAAACCTGGTACAGCTATAGTTTCATTTCATTCATTATTTACAAACTCTTTGATTTTTCGTTATTGTCATGCATGTCGTGTTTTCGTCTTCCTCCAGGATTTTTACTCTGCGGCTAATTTTGTGAGAAACATCCGTGATGCCTTGGACATCTTACATCAAGAGGTGACACAGATCTGGTTCAATACATTTGAGATTTATGTTTTTAGTAAAGGTTAATGGAGTATTTTTCAGTCAACTGACATTGTTGTAAATAATAAAACCGATGATTTTAAGCATTTCTCAATAAGCTGGTAGATGAAGTCCGGCCCTTGTATCTGTTAACCTTTCGAAAGGAGGTGGGACTTTTTAATCTACACTATTAGTCTTAATGAAGATCATGGCCTTTTTTTCTGTCAGTCTCCGTGAAAGAGGTGTGGCCTTTGTAACTGTTAGGATCATCACACTAGAAGTGCAATAGAAATGCGAGTGATGCAAATGTATTTTTTGCGTGATTTTTTTTTGTTTGTTTGTTTGTTTGTTTTCTGAATTTCAAATTTTGAAATTCGCATCAAGATGTTTTGCATTTCCACATGGCAGTGAGTATTTTGCAGCTTACATATGTACTAGCATATCATGCAAAAGTCACACAGAAAAAAGGTCATGCAACAATTTTTGTGACTGATTTGTGAGTGATTTCTGATTGATTTTTGGATTTTTAGAGAAAAAAGTTTTTATTAAAGTTACTATTTTTTTTATTTATGTGTTTTTATCATGAATAAAATGTAAATAATATAGAAATACATGGAATACACTTTTTGAAAACAAAAAACAAATAACTTGTAAGCAAAACGAGGATTTGCGACCTTCTCAGGGCATGTGCAGACTGTTTGAGACCAGTTCGAGACGGTGTCAGAGCCTCTTTCGTGTCATTCACAGAAATAAGTCTGACAATTTTTGTGATGAGTTCACGAACCAGGTGCCCAGAGCATGATGTTGCCAATGCCGCGCAACAAAGTTCAGAATGAGAATTCTATTGCACCTCTAGTGTGATGACCCCCGTGGACTTGGTGAAGGAGGCACGGCCTTCGTATGCGCCAATCTCAGTGAATGAGGTGTGGCCTTTAAATATGTCACTCTCAGTGAGTGGGTGTGGTCTTTTAACTTGTCAGTCTCACTGAAGCAGGTGGGACCCTTATATCTGTCAGTTTCAGTGAAAGGAGCATGGCCTTTGTATAGCTTACTCACAGTGAAGGAGGCACGGCCTTTGTATCTGTCAATATCAGTGAAGGAGGTGTGGCATTTGTATCTGTAAGGCAAGGGTGGTCTTTGAATTGTCAGTCTCTGTGAGGTAGGTGTGGTCTTGTTCCTCTGCAAAGTCAATGTGGATTTTATATCTGCCAGTCAGTGTAAAGGTGTGGCCTTTGATTCTTTCACTCTCACTGAAGTAGGTGTGGCCTTTGATTCTTTCACTCTCACTGATGGAGGTGTGGCTTTTGATTCTTTCACTCTCACTGAAGAAGGTGTGGACTTTTGATTCTTTCAGTCTCACTGATGGAGGTGTGGCCTTTGATTCTTTCACTCTCACTGAAGGAGGTGTGGCCTTTGATTCTTTCACTCTCATTGATGGAGGTGTGGTCTTTGATTCTTTCACTCTCACTGAAGAAAGTGTGGCCCTTGATTCTTTCAGTCTCACTGAAGGAGGTGTGGACTTTGATTCTTTCACTCTCAAATATGGAGGTGTGGCCTTTGATTCTTTCACTCTCACTGAAGGAGGTGTGGACTTTAATTCTTTCCATCTCACTGATGGAGGTGTGGCCTTTGATTCTTTCACTCTCACTGAAGGAGGTGTGGCCCTTGATTCTTTCACTCTCACTGAAGGAGGTGTGGACTCTGATTCTTTCACTCTCACTTATGGAGTTGTGGCCTTTGATTCTTTCACTCTCACTGATGGAGGTGTGGCCTTTGATTCTTTCACTCTCACTGAAGAAGGTGTGGCCCTTGATTCTTTCAGTCTCACTGAAGGAGGTGTGGCCTTTGATTCTTTCACTCTCACTTATGGAGGTGTGGCTTTTGATTCTTTCACTCTCACTTATGGAGGTGTGGCCTTTGATTCTTTCACTCTCACTGAAGGAGGTGTGGCCCTTGATTCTTTCACTCTCACTGAAGGAGGTGTGGACTCTGATTCTTTCACTCTCACTGAAGGAGGTGTGGCCTTTGATTCTTTCACTCTCACTGAAGAAAGTGTGGCCCTTGATTCTTTCAGTCTCACTGAAGGAGGTGTGGCCTTTGATTCTTTCACTCTCACTTATGGAGGTGTGGCTTTTGATTCTTTCACTCTCACTTATGGAGGTGTGGCCTTTGATTCTTTCACTCTCACTGAAGAAAGTGTGGCCCTTGATTCTTTCAGTCTCACTGAAGGAGGTGTGGCCTTTGATTCTTTCACTCTCACTTATGGAGGTGTGGCTTTTGATTCTTTCACTCTCACTTATGGAGGTGTGGCCTTTGATTCTTTCACTCTCACTGAAGGAGGTGTGGCCCTTGATTCTTTCACTCTCACTGAAGGAGGTGTGGACTCTGATTCTTTCACTCTCACTGAAGGAGGTGTGGCCTTTGATTCTTTCACTCTCACTGATGGAGGTGTGGCCTTTGATTCTTTCACTCTCACTGAAGAAAGTGTGGCCCTTGATTCTTTCAGTCTCACTGAAGGAGGTGTGGACTTTGATTCTTTCACTTTCACATATGGAGGTGTGGCCTTTGATTCTTTCACTCTCACTTATGGAGGTGTGGCCTTTGATTCTTTCACTCTCACTTATGGAGGTGTGGCCTTTGATTCTTTCACTCTCACTGAAACAGGTGTGGCCTTTGAATCAGCCAATCACAGTGAAGGACGTGTGGCTTCAATTTTCACAGGATATAATGGAAGAGGTGGGGCTTTTGGTAAGCATAGTGTGTGTATAAACTACAGTGAGTAAATAAAATGTCATTTTTGTTTGTGATAGTGAATCTAAATTTATTCACAGCTGCATCATATTAAATCTGTTCCCACTTCGATTCTTCCGCACGTCCCACATTATCACATCTCTGTCAACCAAAGCACTTTACTGCGCTGTGCTGAGGTCAAAAAGGAAAGCACAAGGAAAGAACAGCCAGTACATAAATGAGTTGTTAAAGAGAAAAGGGAATTAAAACAGAGTGAAAGTCAGTGTGAGTTCATTATCATTTTACTTTTCTTTTATCCAAAGTGGTTCACAGCTCAGGGGTCAAATGCTGGTGCTCTGATATTACTGAAAGTGAAGCTCAGAAACTTATAGCCATTAAGTTTCATACTCGGTATGTACTATTCTGTGTGTGTGTGTGTGTGTGTGTGTGTGTGTGTGTGTGTGTGTGTGTGTGTGTGTGTGTGTGTGTGTGTTTCTTTGAATTCTTATCACATTGTGTAGGTTCCTCGTGTTTTACTGAACCTGGTAGAACTTTTCAACATCATTCCACTGCGCCGAATGCATCAGGACGTCAGACTCGGCTGTCCCACCTGGCTGGTCAAGTGAGTGAACACACCTTCAGTTCACATAGAGCGCGTGTGTGTTAGTTTGAATCCTAAAGCACAAAAGGGCTCTTTTTTAGTTTCACTATGGGGCGGGATCATATAATAATATAATTGCAATACTGTGATAAATGTTTACTCCATACACCGTTCTGATAGTTCAGTACAGTAATACTGTATTTTGATCTATTTATAACATTTATAAGATTTGTTTTTGCTTGCAAATTGTGTGTATATCTATACATACAGGCTATATGGTGTCCATAGAGTATGAAATGGAGTATAACTACATGATAATGGCTCGATCTGATTGGTTGACTATCACATGATAATTTACAATTGTTTGCTGTTGGAAAGGAAGTTGATAGGACTATTGAATTCAGCTATGTTTACTAAGCCAGAGGCAAATAATTGTTAAATATCTTGAGATCGTGAAGTAATCAGATCATCCATTTATATATACTTACCAATTATTCCTCCACCGTATCAGAAGATATCACTGAATAGTCCCCAACTGACAAGATTTTTATTTTTAAAAAGATATTTTTTACTGATTGAAGCATTATATCAGGTTAGCAGAGTGGACGCAGCAGTGGTGCAGTAAATCTTGGGAGTAATAGACATTTTCCCGAGTTGATAATGCCTGAATTAAAATGACAAAGAAAAATTCAGTTTGTGATGGTCACTGATTCTGAAATCTGAGCCATAAAACGTAATTCTATCCCAAAAATAAGGGAAAAACACCACAATATGAGCTTCACGTGTGTGTGTGTGTGCGTGTGTCTGTGTGTGCGTGTGTGCGTGTGTGTGTGCGCGTGTGTGTGTGTGTGTGTGCGCGCGCGCGCATGTGTGTGCGCGTGTGTGTGTGTGTGTGTGTGTGTGTGTGTGTGTGTGTGTGTGTGTGTGTTGTGTTACAGAAGTATTTGTCCATGTGTGGTGAACCCTGCAGAAGGATCCTCAGAACTACAGATTTTAATCGAAATGAACAGAGCATATCAGGTGTGTAGATCATTCTGATTTCAATTGTTTTTTGTTTTGTCATTCATTCATTCTCTGAACCGCTGAATCCCAATTAGGGTTGCCAGAAGACTGGTGCCCATCTCAGCCAACTCTGGTTGTGGGTAGAGTACACAATTTAAGAAAGAATTGAATAAAGCCCAAACACCATCATGTAATACAGAACACTGCTGGAACAGAAGTCTGGATATTAACTCGCTATAAGGCATACAGTATTATGATAATGGAGGGAGAAGAAATATGTGTGATCTCCGTTTCTAGGTAAAGTCCATGCTATCATCTGGGTGTTAGCTTAGCCATCGGATATTTTAATTGTATTGAGAGAATACATTGTGCAGGAGTCAGCGATGGGGTTCCAATTATTATACATTAAATAGTTTCCTTTTAAAAGAATCATACAGTCAATGTGTCCTGATGAAGATGAAGATGATGATGTGTGATGGTGTGTGTGTTTATTATCAGATTGCAACAAGAAACCTTGTGGACTCTGGTCGCTATAACACTCGCCTGGACTTCACTGTTGTCCTACAACCTTTTCTCAGAAACGTGTCGTTCCCGGTGCTGCCGGTAAAAAATATTCCTCATTACAGGGCTTCTAAAATGCTTTGATGTTGTCTCTCATTTTCTTCCTCTTTCTTTTTTCTTTCCATGCTTTTTTTAAATATAATTCTAAGTGATTTATCGTGATTAATTTAGGAAGCACTTGGGCTTCGTTCAAACCTTCTTTATGAATAACACTGGTTCTATCATTTCTGTAACCGCTTCATCCTAATTAGGGTCGCGGGGAGGCTGGTGCCCATCCCAGCCAACTCAGAGCGAGGGCAGAGTACACCCTGGACAGCTCGCCGGGCCATCGCAGGGCGGAAACACGCTGACAGCTTTGCAGCCTACTCTTTTTACGACAGTCAGCAATGGTTCTTTTACATGCCTCACACCATAGACAGTGAGAGAGACATGTCCGGCCTTTGATAACCCAGTTAGCTGCACTGGTTCTATATTATTTTCAAATTTTATCGACATCCCTCTTTTTTAGGTAAATTTTCCCACAGACACATATTAGTCATATTTTGGACAAGATGTACTACTAAGTGTTTGTCCTCCTTTCATACTTCTTTCACTCTTTCTGACGGTTGTCTCATGTCTGTCTGGTGTACACGCATGTCCACAAGGCTGCCATGTCACTGAATTGAGGTTACTTGACTGTTATCTATCACTGACTTGAAAGTCAATGGGCAGCAATAAAAAAAATAAATAAAACAAATTTATTTTTGTTAATGATAACCAAAAAAAAGGCTCACGGACTACACTTAGATTCACACAGAAAATAAAACACAATTTACCTTAGGTTGGCAGACTTGCACGTAAATAAATATCTGTGAAGCAAACACCAAATCAGAAAGGCTGCTGAAAGCAATGCCAGGGCTCGACACTTCTCATCTCTCGGGAGCTGAGCTGTAAGGCAGTGCCTAAATCTATACGTCCTGTATATTATCCTTACCTTTTATTCCCATTGGCTCTGGTTCATTTTTCAAGGCCTGACTGCTCCCAGAGATTTTGTGCTGGAAACTTCTTTCCAACTGTAATGTGTTCAGACAGTTCAGTTCAGTCCTAACGAGTAACTTTATCTCTCAACCCCCCTTTACTGGTTTCAGTTCACTTTTGACGGGTAATCGTTAAGAGATTAAAAGCCCTAACCGTTGTACCTTATACAGCAAAACATTTCCTCTGCTCCTCTTTTTTCATCCCTCCATTCATCCTCCTCATGAAATCTGCTGATTTTACTCCTTAAACACATTTTATTGTCAAGTCACAAAAATGACTCATATGGACTTAGATGCTGATAGAACCGTCAGTCTGTCCATCCAGCGTGAATCTTTCAAAGAACACTTGTATTTCATTCAGGAAATGCAAATCTGAACACACATCTCAACTCATTCTCTCTTTTTACTTTGTTTTTTTTCTGGAGGTCTCTCTTTATTTTTTAGGTTTTCACTTATTCGTCTACTGGTTTAAAAAATGTCCATATTTATATTTTTGTACTCAGGATGGAAAGCCCGATCGCTCCTTCTTTGCTGCGGATTGTTTCCATCTCAGCCAGAAATCTCACACTCTCATGGCTCGAGCTCTCTGGAACAACATGGTAAGCTCTACAGAAATATTCATCATAACACACACACACACACACACACACACACACACACACACACACACACACACACACACAAAGTACCGTATATATTTATCCTGGAGAATAAATGGCTTTGTATTATGATGCAGCTTGCAGGGAAAATGCATTGTTTTATTGTATAATTTGGATTAATGTTGCAGAGTAATTTATTTCTGTCCAATGAGCTGACAGCCTCAAGATTGTGCACATGGCTAACACCGCAGTGCGGAGCAATTTAGCAGTCACTGACAGACATACTAAACAGGTTTACCTATCACATGAAATCAGCTGCTACCTGTTACATAAAAGAAATAAGACTTTATTAATCCTGCATATATACATACATATGAGGCATTGGTGGCCTGGTGGTATAGGGCGCTGGCTCGCTGATCCTACAGTTGGGGGTTCGAGTCCCACTCTGTACAAGGTTGTCACTGTCTCCCCCCCAAATGCAGCTAACTGGGTTATCAAATGCTGGCCATGTCTCTCACTGTCTATGGTGAGAGGTTCATGTAAAAGAACCATTGCTGACTTTCGTAAAGAGGAGCTTCAAAGCTGTCAGCGTGTTTCTGTCCTTTGCTAAAGGGTTGTGTCAGGAAGGGCATCCGACATAAAAAACCCACGCCAAATCCAACGTGCGAATCATTCACTGTGGTGACCCCTGATAAAGGGGAAAAGCCAAAAGGAAATCTCTCATACATATGTACATATATGTAGGTACACCCTAAACACATGCCATTCCATTGAAGACCAATACACACAATCACACCTAGAGGCAATTTGGAATAGCGTATTAGCCTAATCTGCATGATTTTGGACTGTGGGAGGAAACTAGAGTACCCAGAGGACATCTACACAAGCACAGGGAGAAAATGCAAACTCTACCCACTAATGTCCTGAAACTTGAACCCAGGACCTTCTTGATGTGAGGCAAACACCCCACCATTGATTTGAACCACCACATCACTATGTTTCCGCTGTACACACACATTATATATATCTATATATATATATATATATATATATATATATATATATATATATATATATATGTATATGAACCCAACAAAACTATTTACATTTTTATATGAGGTACGCTGCTGTGTGTGTGTGTGTGTGTGTGTGTGTGTGTGTGTGTGTGTGTGTGTGTGTGTGTGTGTGTGTGTGTGTGTGTGTATGTGTATGTGTGCACACGTGCATCTGTATGTGTGTGTATTTATATTTTATTTACAGCTTATGCATTATTTTTGAATGTTTAATTGTTGAATATGTATTTATTGATATTATATACACATACATGTACGTATACCTCAGTCGGGGGGGGTTCATCCTACTTCACAGAAATCGGTGGTCACAGGGGGGTGGGGGTCTCGGTCCCAATTAACCACAGAAAGTGAGGGATCCCTGTATATACAGTAGGCCTTTGACGATTCGCGGTTTTGCACTCGCGGCTCCGCATATTTGCAGATTGCCGAGCAACTGTCATATGATTCAAATTCAGCCAATGGCTGTTCTCCCTCCTGCTGATTGGTTGAGATGATGTAACGCCCCTTTTTCCTCATTCGCGCGCACTTTGTGCCTATGCTTTTTTAGTGTGTGTGCTTTTAGTTACAGTTAAGCTCCATTATGCCACCCAAATGCTGCGCACATTCTTAGGCTTCTGGTAAGGCACCGAAGCGCCAGAAAAAGGTAATGACGCTGCATGAAAAAGTAGAACTGCTTGATATGATTCAAGAAGGAAAACGTTTTGCTGCAGAAGTGCTAAGAAGTTGAATGTTGTATGAAACAAGGTCATCATCAGAATGGAACCTGTCTTAGTATTCTAGATACTTCTAGTTCAGGGGGTGACAACCTTTGCCATTCAAAGAGCCATTTGTACCCGTTTTCTACATTAAAGAAAACACTGGGAGCCACAAATCCTTTTTTGACATTTAAAGTCAAATAACACTGCATATAATGTTTTCCCCCTTTTCCTTCATGTTAATATAAAACAACATTGTGTTGCATTAACTTAAACGACTGCAGAGACAATTAAATTACAATTCTGTTTGCAACAAAAACATTTAGATTCGAAA